>BSBM01000546.1:6472500-6995000 GCA_027924585.1 Larix kaempferi
CAAAAACACCAAGTAAGTTGAGGGATGCCTGATTTTTCAGTTTTCTATTGCATCTAACGCGCCAAAAGTGACCCTCATTAGCTTGCACATTCCCTACCGTATTTCATCAGTGAGGGATATATATATATATATATATATATATATATATATATATATATATATATAGAGAGAGAGAGAGAGAGAGAGAGAGAGAGAGATGGGGATAAAGATGGAAAGCGATAGAGATATGGAATGAAGGATTTAGATCCATTGAATTATCTAGAGGCATGGATAATGCCTTGAAGTATCACATATTACTTATTAGGGGTATCCATCAAATTATGTATCATCCTTGGGGATTTGGGGCCTTGGACATAGTCAAGGGAGAAGACCTAAACCTCAATCCCAAAAGCAATCTTCAAGCCATCTAGGGCCAAGAAGGTTTCCTTGAAAAACCACACATGGCCGCCTATGAGAGAGAAATATAGAGAGATAGAATGAGTGTGAGATGGTAAAAGAGAAGGTGAGAGAGATTATATGAGGGACGGTGAGAGAAGGAGGGATAATGAGAGAAGGAGGTGAGGGAGGCATAGTGAGAGAGTGAGTGATTAAAAGAGGGAGAGAGAGGGAGTGTTGAAGGGATGGGAAGAGAGTGAGGGAGAGATATATTGAGAGATAGAGATGAGAGAATGTAGAAGGTATTGGAAGAGAGAGAGAGAGAGAGGAGGGGGAGAGAGCGGGATCTGAGATAGTCTTAGGGAGGGAAGGAAAGAGAGGGAGGGAGAGAGATGGATAGAGGGGGGATAAAGAGGTAAAGAGGGAGAGGCAGAGAGATATTGAGTAAGAAATGGAGACAGGGAGGGGAAGAGAGATATGGAGTGAAGGATATAGAACCATTAAAGTATCTAGAACCATGTATAATGCCTTGAAGCACCACATATTACTTCTTAGGGGTATCCATCACACTATGTATTCACATTGGGGATTTGGGGAATTGGACATGGTCAAGGGAGAAGACTTAAACCTCGATCCCTTAAGAAATATTCAATCCATCTAGGGCCAAGAATTTTTCCTTGACCAACAACACATGGCATCCTATGAGAGAGAAAGATAGAGAAAGAGAATCAGTGTGGGATGGAAAAAGAGAAGGTGAGAGAGAGCAGACGAAGGAGGATATGAGAAGGAGGTGAGGGAGAGATTGTGAGAGAGTGAGTGACTGAAGGAGGGAGAGAGAAGGATCATGGAAGGGATGGGTAGAGAGAGAAGGGGAGATATATTGAGAGAGAGGGAGTGGGGGCGATGGGGGGGAGCGGGATATGCAATATTGTTAGGGAGGTATGGAATAGTGTTAGAGAGGGAAGCACAAAGAGCTAGGAAGAGAGAGGGAGGGATGGAGGAAGGGATTGAGAGGTAAAGGGTGAGAGAGAGAGAGATTGAGTGAGAGAGATGGGGATAGAGAGGGAAATCGATATATATATATGCAGTTAATGATATAGAGACATTGAATTATATAAAGCCATGGATAATTCCTCAAAGCACCACATATTACTTCTTAGGGACTGTATCCATCAAAATATGTATCCACCATAGGTATTTGGGGCCTTGGAAATGGTCAAGGGAGAAGAACTAAAACTCAATCCCTAAATTAATATTCAAGCCATGTAGGTCCAAGAAGGATTCCTTGACCAACCACACATGGCCTCCTACAAGAGAGAAATATATAGAGAGAGAATGAGTGTGGGACGGAAAAAGAGAAGGTGAGAGAGAGCATATGGGGGAGGCTGAGAGAGAGAGGTGGGGGTGGGATTGTGAGAGAGTGAGTAATTGAAATATAGAGAGAGAGGGAGTGTGGAAGGGATGGGTAGAGAGAGAGAGAGAGAGAGAGAGAGAGAGAGAGAGAGATAGAGAATGAGGGAGGGAGAGATGAGAGTGTTGAAGGGATCGAGAGAGAGAGAGAGAGAGAGAGAGAGAGAGAGAGAGAGCATGATATGAGATAGTGAGAGGGAAGGAATAACATAGAGGGAGGGAGAGAGGGGGGATAGAAAGGTAAAGGGTGAGAGAGAGAGAGATTGAGAGAGAGAAAGAGGGGGATATATAGGGAAATCGACAGAGATATGGAGTGAAGGATATAGATCCATTGAAGTATCTAGAGCCATGGATAATGCATCTAAGCACCAAATATTACTTCTTAGGGTTATGCATCGAACTATGTATCTGCCTTAGGGATTTGGGGCCTTAAACATGATAAAGAGAGAATACCTAAACCTCAATCTCTAAAGCAATATTCAAGCGAACTAGGGCCAAGAAGGTTTCCTTAATCATCCATACATGGCCTCTTGTGGGTATCTTTGTCCTATGATTGATGATGTTAGTGCCATTAAGTTCTCTTGAGTAGTATATATGTGTATAAAGGCCTTAGAAATCGCATTCAATGGAAAAGGGCGGCTGAGGGAGGAGGCATTCATAGGGAGAATGAGTGAGTGAGGATACACACACACACACACACACACACACACACACACACACACACACACACACACACACACATATAAATAGAGAGAGAGAGAGAGAGAGAGAGAGAGAGAGAGAAGTAGGGTGGGCGAGAAAAAGAACGAGAGAGGTAGCGAAAGAAGGGGAGGGGGGAGTAAGTGAGTGGTTGTGGGAGAGAGTGACCGAGTGAAAGAGGGATATAGACAGAGTGTTGAAGGGATGGGAAAAGAGAGAGAGATAGAGAGAGAGAGAGGGGAGGGAGAGGGATATAGATACTAAGAGAGAGGGAAGGAGAGGGAGGGAGAGAGAGGGAGGGATGGGGATATAAATAGATAAAGGGCCAAATAGAGAGAGATATTGAGTGGGAGAGAGGGGGATAGAGAGGAAAATAGATATAGATATGGAGTGAAGGATCTAGATCCATTGAAGTATATAGAGCCATGGATAATTCCTGAAAGCACCACATATTTGTTCCTACGGGTATCCATCAAACTATGTATCAACCTTGGGGATTTGGGGCCCTGGATATGGTCAAGGGAGAAGACCTAAACCTCAATCCCTGAAGCAATGTTCAAACCATATAAGGACAAGAAAGTTTCCTTGACCAACCGTACATGGGCTCCTATGAGAAAGAAAGATAGAGAGAGAGAGAGGAGGTCCTTGAATGGCCAAAATCCCATAATAATACTTGTTACATAAGAGTGTCGTGGACAAGCCATCAAACCACCACATTTGAACCTAGATACATGACTTAAATTATATATAGGCATTTTATTAAAATATGTTTCATACTTATTACACTCATCCTATTGAAAATATGCATGAGTGTAAGGTCTCAATAACACATATGTGTTTTAACGCATATGTGTTATAGCGCATATGCATTTTGTATGTCTTATAAATTGCATAGGCGATATACCGCATATGCATTATAGCACATATGTGTTTTTTTAGACATTATAAAATGTACATGTGCTATGAGGTACTTGCATTATATAACGCATTTGCGTTATAGAGCTTGTGCGTTTTATAACACATATGTGTTATTTTAAATTTCAATTTTAGGCAGGAGTGACGAGTGCCGCTGGTTTGGAATTAGGTTCAGACTAGCAAACCTATTGGCTAGGACAAAAAAACATGGTTAAATCTTTCCTCTAAAACTCTTTGTAGGTGCCTGATTTCAATGATGCTTTTGGCTATGCAAAACACTATAATTTTTTTTTAAATTACACATATTTGTAGAGTAGATTCTACAAATTCTAAAAATATAAAATTTTCATATAGATGTATATTTTTTCCATTTTTTATTAAATTTTGAAGTAACAAATGTCATGATTCCAAAATACAATGCTCTCTTGATTCTGCTATAACTTTTGACTTCCTTCACCATTTCTAAAAAAAATTATTTGGTGCACTAGAAGAAAGAGAACTCTATACACTCATATACAAAAATTAAAAATTTCATAAGTTATGCCCCTAAAGTGTTGCACGTACACACAACGCCCTTTTCTGAGGGTTCTTTGACTTCAAAAAATCATACAAACTAAAAACATCATGAATAATTTCAGTAAAATAGTGTTGCACTAGTATCAGATGTCCTCTACATATGTACACAATTTTAATCAAAAATACTATCATTTAGTTTATATAGTGTTGCATGCACACGCACAAACATATATGTTATAAATTTAGAAAACCAATTTTAGAAAAACAAAATTTAAAAACTATATCCCAATTTTTCAGAAGTAAAATTTATATATTATGAAAGCTTATTCGATTTCTTATATTGTGTCTTTATACATTGTCTTAAAATTCGTTATGCAAGTACCTCTAATTGTCTCTTGAAGTCATAGGTTCCCTATTTCTTTTCAGATTTATGTGGCAACTAAAGTACCTTTAAAAAAGCTCATAATTGTGCATAAGCCTTCAACCTTTTTCCTACCCCATGGTTCTTTGAATTTGACCTTACCACTATTTCTATTACCAAAATGCCCATTTGGGTTGGTCTCCCAAATTTGGGTCTGCTTTTTTTTTTTGTTTTTGTCAATTACCAATATTTGAAGATATTGAGAATAATTTCTAAATATACTTAAAAATTGAACATGAGTGAAACAAGTTGGGGTTTTCAGATATACTTGAGTCTATGTTGAGATCCATATCAAGAAGCGGCTTTCAAACAAGATTGTACTACATTATGAAAATTAAAGATGAGATAAGTTAAAACTTCAATATTAAAATTAATTTTGAAATACATAAAGTAATTTTTTTTTAAAACTAATAATAAATATATTTTATAATTTCATAAATGAATCTAACGATTAAAGATATGTTTCTTTCCCCCAAAAAATTATTGATTGAAACTGAAAAGAAGTAAAATATGTTGACGTGCAGTGAAAACCTCAAAATGAAAAGTAAACATAACAAGTTAAATAACTGGATATAAGAAAATATAAAATGATGACCAGTTAAAAGATGTCACCATTCTTCTACTTTTACAATATTTTAAAATTTTACTATTGTGAAATTAAAAGAAATTGTAATTACAGTATTTTAGAAAATTTCGAATTACGAGTTTGAACTCCTTGCAGAGGGAAGAACTCATTTCTGACCTTTAAGAGGTGCCCAATATGGCGTGGATTTCTGACCATTTAACAGGTGCCAAACATGTCGTGGGTCAAGGATGCACAATAACGAATAACAATTCACAGAGTTCATTAAAATATTAATAATAAAAAAACAGATTTATTAATTATCCATAATAAAATAAAAAAAATTACAGGATCACTTCGCTAAAATTTAACCTTTAAAAAATATGTACAACAAAAGCCCATGAAATGAAAGGCAGCGCACCCATCTGTACACTAAATTTGACTGTAATTTCCAAATTGGACTGAGAGGTCCCAAGGAAAGATTAGATTAGAATGATTATCATTGCATATTGTAGACATGATCCTTATTTATCTTCCTTGGCGTTGGAGGAAGCCACGCTAAGTAAGTCTGCTCCATATCCTAATTTCCTGACTTTCATTTCGACACACACAGGATCTACTTTTCCCACCACTGTTATCTTGCCCTCCTTCATGTCCACTGTAATAGAGTCCACTGAGAAATAGCAGCCACAACATTAACAAACCAATACAAAACAACAAACATTTAGGAGAAAAAAGGTCAGAAAATGTTTTGGCTGCATATTATAATGCAATAATAGTAATTAAGAGTCATACCTCCGGCTTCTGCAATGGCCTTCATGGCCTTTATCTTGCTTCTCTCGTCTTCCATAGTGGATTTCAACACAATTCTCTGCACATCAAAATAATGGTTAGTGACGTTATACAAAACCTTCAAATAATTAAGACAACAGAAGTGTTATTATAGATTAAGAGTATATACCTTCATTTTGATAGCTGATGTAGAATAGAGGCCTCTGCTATTATCCAACCAGATCACCTTAAAATTAGCCTACGTGGTCTTCAATGGTGTTTTCTGTGTTCTAAAATTATTACGATGAGCTCTCAGTGGCCTGCATTGGTGTTTAAAAAGCAAAGGCAAACGGGTACTTGAAATTTCCGGGAAGATTGTGGGAAGAAAACCGGAAGCAGTATTTAGTCCAACCCCGTTGATCGCCTTCATCTGCTAACCTGGAAGATGGCACCCTTTTCGATGTCACTTATGCCCCTGAAAGCATCGATTTTATCACTCGTTGGCATCTATATGGGAAGCTGGAAGGACAAAGGAAAGACATCATCGTACCAGATTCTGCAATTATCCAACCATACCACAATAAATGGGCCTACAGTCTACGTATATGTGCGCAGAGGTATCAGCCAATGGGTGTTGAAATTACCTGGAAAATTGTGGGAAGATAAACGGAAGGAGTCAAGGACCGAACGTGGAAAGAAAAAGGAAAGATAGCATCGGTGACGAACTTGCCCATGACTTTCGAAGATGGTGCCTGTTTCGACGTTAATCATGCTAGCGAAGTAAGCTAAAGTTTGCATTCAAAATTTTGGCAATTTTTTAGGCCATTTGAAATCAATGGGTGAAAGGGTAGTTTAGGAGTGTTGGAATTGCATAACCAAGGGCTTTAGAGGAGGCTGAACCCATTTTGCAATCAAAATTTTAAATTTAAATTATCAAAATTTTGGTGTTAACATCAAATCACATCATCTAATTCTAATAGAAAATATAAAACAAGAGCTATTAGCTTGACATTATACTTGCATTGGGTGGTGATTTGCAATTGCTAGGAACAATGCTAATGAATTTTCTATTAACACTTATTGTAAAAATTTAGTATATTGGAATACTATTCAACTATTTTATGTTTAATAGTTAAAACATAAAATAGTTGAATAGTATACCAATATACTGAATTTTTATAATAAGTGTTAATAGCAAATTGCTTAGCATTGTTCCTAGCAAATAAAACCCCTCGCAATTGCAAATAACCACCCAACGCAATGTCGAGGACATTGCCACTTTGCGGCTCTTGTTTACTAATATAGCCACGTATTGGCATGTTGATCTTTCCTTCTCAAACACATGATCCATTTAATGCTAACATGTGCTCATGCAACCCAAATGGCTGATATTTGAGGGATTTGATCCCTCTGGACACATGATAAATCCAAAATAAGTGTAGCTAAGATGGTGGTTAGAAAATTCTTGGCATCTAGAAGGAAAATAGTAGCAAGAACCATGAACATCAAGAATCTTCCATTCTAATTAATTGTTTAGGCTTTAATTAATTGGAATATATACATATTTTTGGTTTTGAAGTTTAAGTTAAAATCAACATTGTAAAAGTTTTGTTTACTAAAAAAAATGTTATGTGTACACTCCATGTTAAACATGGAATTACACTTCATTATGAAATATAACAAGTTTCTCTAAACCCAATCAATACATGATAAATTAATTAATAATTTAAAATTGAACACAAAAAGTTATAAATTCTTTTTAATTTTATAATAAATTTCAAATTTAACAATTTTTCATCATTTTTATATCTCACATTTTGTATAAATTTGATGCATTTAAAAATTGAATAAAACCCCAAACAACATGGAATGACATGGGTTCCCAAAATGTTTTTTTTTTTTAAGTTCCCAAAAAAATTTACCAAAAAATGTTTTTTTCTTCTAATGACATCACAATATTACTATAAAATCTTAATCACAAGGGAGTTTTGAAACCTTTCCATGTTAACTATTAAATGGAAAAACTTAGAAACATCATACATACATACATATAACAAAACAAAACAAATCTAATGATAACCTAAATATATGCAACTTCCAATGCTTAATGTCAATCTAATTTGAAATCACTTCTAGATATGTAAATTATAACATTCTTTATTAGATTTAGGAAGATGTCCACCATTTTAAGGATATTTATTTAAATGTAAACCATTTTATGATTGAAGCTCTAATTTGAAATCACTTCTAGATATGTAAATTATAACATTCTTCATTAGATTTAAGAAGATGTCCACCATTTTAAGGATATTTATTGAAATGTAAACCATTTTATGATTGAAGCTATTGGAATATTTTATATTCCTTGGAAGGTAATAATGTCTTTGTATTATGTCGGAAGATATCCACAATCTTATGTAAAAGAGTAATACATTTATCACATATTCATTATGGTAAAATATACTCTTGATATTCATTATTATACAAAGAGATGTTATTGTGGAGAATTATATTATCCCACATGTAATATGTGAGAGTAATTCCTCCTCATCTCTTGGTATATAATAGAGTCAAGGGAGTCTCTCACATCCATCCCTGTGTGGATCATATTCATCCATAGTGGATCATTCATTTGTGGATCACTCATCTTGATTTTTCTATATTGTATTGGGGTTATTGGCATTGCTCTCTTGTAAGCTTGAGGGAGATATTCTGGAGATAATAGAAGACTACCTTCCCGTGGATGTAGCCCAATTGGGTGAACCACATATATCTGGTATACTATTTTGTCTTGTTTTCTTTCTGTTCTTATTTACTGTGATATGTTATTGTTTCATAGATAGGTAAGCTAGTCTAGTTAGATCCATATCTCTGACATTGTATCAGAGCTTGTTGTTATGATCTAGTGCCTTCTATTGCTTTCAAATAATATTTTATCATTTGGGAATTGTTTATTTTTGTAGATCTGTTTTCTATCTGGTAGCCATTAGCTTTCCCTTTAGATCTGGGCATATTTCTGCAATTTTTTATTTCTAACCCTAACCTTGTTGTGTAGATTTTTCTAGATTTTTTTCAAGGGTTTCTTGATTTTCGGTAGATTTGTCATTGTTTTCGGCCTTATACTTCGTCAATTTTTATTGGAATTTTTATTATAACCTGTTTTTGGAATTGGAAAAGCTGTTCTGGATCCACCTACGTGGACATAACAAAATTTTAGGCCTTCTGGTTTCCAGAACGACAACTTTCCTCCAAGTTTGGTAGACTTTGTAGAGGTTTCCGTCTTCGACATATTCGACATTGTTTTCGGCCTCATAACTTGGTCAATTTTTATTGGAATTTTTATTATACCTGTTTTTGGAACTGGAAAACTGTTATGGATCCACCCAATGAGGACAAAACAGAATTCTAGGCAAGTCTAGGCACTTAATCAAAGGGTTGTAAGTAAAAGTTTTGTTGATGAATTTGTAACTTCAGAGATATTCACTTGTATATTGTATGTATCCCCAACGAAGATGTTCTTATTCCTCCATTCCAAAGTGTCGTTAGTTGTATCTGCAAGTGTTGCAAGTTATATTGTAAGTGTCGTAACTTGTATTTGATGGGTTATTAGACCACCTTAGAGGGGTCGGCATAATAATGTTGATGTATATGTAACTTTGAAATGTATTTCATATATATTTCTTGTACCCTTATTAGAGATGTGTTATTCCTCTATAAAGAAGTGTCTTCATGTGGATTGAAAAGTGTCACAAGTGTGCGTACTTGCCGATGGGTTATTGGACCACCATGTGTGGGGTCAGCCCTGAAATATATATATTATATTGTGGATGTACCTAGCTAGACAAGTCGGCCCCATAAGGTCATTGGGAAAATAGGTTAGTATAAATAGAGATCAGGAGATCTCTATTTAGATCATTCGAAAAGTCATCTCTCTCTCACTCAGAAAATGGCGCACTAGTGAGGAGGAGGATCATCTGATTCTAGGAGACTATCTCAAGTGTATTTTGGTTGTACTTTCTTTGAGCCATTGCTCTCTCTATCTGTGAGGAAGTTGTGGGGTTTTTCACCTTAGGGTTTTCCCCACGGAAACTCTGTGTCTCTTGTCTCTCATGCTTTTGATTCTTGTGATGCTTGTCATGCTAATTGTGATTGTTATGCATTGATATACTGTATATGCTATTCTCTCAGTAAAGATCCAAGAGTATTGTGAATTAATGCTCAAAATTTAACATGGGATCAGAGCTAACCTAAGAAGAAGACATTTTGCAGTGACGGGAACTTATGTTTCTTGTTTATTGGGTTTCTCTCCACAGTTTTTGGAAAAGCAGTATAGTAGATTGACTCTACTCATCAAGGACAATCTATCTGTCCAATCAAAATTCAATTCTGAGCATTTTTCAGATTTGGCCCTAAAAATTAGTGTTTTCACAAAAATAGGAATTTCTGAAATCTGAAGACATAGCTGAAAGCTCCTTGCAAAAATCGACGTTTAGAGCTTTGGATCGAGATTTTTGGTTGGGTAGATCTCCGGGAAACTCAAACCCTAATTCACGGCTCTCCCGAGTGAACCCAGGAGGACAAAAAGGAAAATCTGAAGGGTAAAGCTTTGCTAATATCAAATTCTGAATACACCAAGTTGATCAGCTCATCAAGGTGCATCTTTCTATCCTTTTAGAAAATTGAAATTCACATTTTGAATTTTTAGGGTTTTTTTCGACAAACCTTAATCCGGGACCAGATCCAGTTTTCAGCATTTCAAGCAGTAAGACCTAAATCTTTTATATTTCCATTTGAAGTACTCTTTAAGATGTCTCACCACACCAAGCTTGAGGATAAGCTTGAAGGAGCTGATAACTTCCGAGCTTGGAAGTATAGAATTGGGTTAATCCTGGAAGAGAATGAGTTGGACTCATATGTAAAAGAAGACATCCCTATCCCAGAGGATGAAGAGGCTAAGGTATTTCATAAGAAAAACTTGGTCAAGGAAAAGAGAATCATTACTGATTCTATCAAAGACCATCTCATACCCCATGTGTCTTCTCTAAATACACCCAAGGAGATGTTTGACTCTTTGACCAGGCTATTTGAAGGGAAGAACATAAGTCGGAAGATGACCCTGCGGAACCAATTGAAAGGAGTAAAGTTTTAGAATGGAGAAACCATTCAATCTAATTTTTCAAGGCTCTCCCAGATCAAGGAACAACTAGAAGCAGTGGATGAAATGGTGGAGAATGGTGAAGTGGTGATGACCAATCTAAATGGCCTACCCAGGTCATGGGATTCCTTTATTCAAGGAATCTGTGCAAGGAAGAAGTTGATCTCCTTCAACAGATTGCGAGAAGAATGCTCTCAAGAAGAAGCTAGGCTTGTGGCCCGAGAAGAAAAGATGGGAAATGAAGATCAAGCTCTCACAGCACATGCCAGGAAAGGCAAGTCCAAGAAGAAATCATCTCATAACAGAAGATTCTCACACCACCATTATCATAAAGATAAGAAAGATCTTAGATGCTTCAATTGCAATGAGAAGGGACACTTTGCTTCAGATTGTCCCAAGAAGAAGAAAGACAACAACAACAACTTCAATAAAAGAAGAAGAATAACAAAAGAAGATATCATGCTCATGCTGTCGAAGATGATGAACCCCCAAAGAAGAAGGCTAGGGAAGAAAGTGATAGAGATGATGACTCATCAAGTGAAGAAGAGTATGTTCTAATTTCTACTCTCACAGGTACTATCTCCCGTGGTTGTAATGATTGGTTGATTGATAGTGGGGCTTCCAAACACATGACTGGATTTAAGGAATCTTTTGTGAATCTATCTAAACATGAATCACCCCATAAGGTGAAACTTGGGGATGATTATCAATACCCAATCAAAGGAAGTGGTGAAGCCTCCTACAACCTAGATTCTGAAAAATCTTTAAAGATGAAAGAAGTCCTTTATGTACCTGGGCTCAAGAAGAACTTGCTCTCCATTTTTGCAGTTGATGCAAAAGGAATGAGGGTTGCATTTGTGGATGGCCAAGTCCTAATGTGGCCAAAGGGAAAGACCATAGATGATGCAGTAGTGATTGGAGAGCAAGAGGGAGGTTTTTATAAATTGAAGGGACAACCTGAACATGCCATGGTACATGAATCCATGGAGCCAAGTGAACTTTGGCATAGAAGACTTGCTCATATGCACTATAGGGCACTTCCAATTGTAAGCAAGGATGTAGAGGGTCTTATTGAGATCAAGACCAAACATGAAGATGTTTGCAAAGGATGTGCAAAAGGTAAGAACATTAAGAAGGCTTTCCCAAGCAGTGAAAGCAAGGCAAAAGACATCCTGGAAATCATCCACTCAGATGTATGTGGTCCTATGTCATCCAGTTCTCTAAGTGGGTATGTTTACTATGTCTCATTTATTGATGACTTCTCCAGGAAGACTTGGGTATACTTCTTGAAGAACAAAGATGAGGTGTTTGATAAGTTCAAGGAATTCAAAACCTTGATGGAGAATCAAACTGACAAGAAGATCAAAACATTCAGATCCGACAATGGTGGAGAATTCACCTCAGAAGACTTCAAGAAGCTTTGTAGTGATTCAGGGATTAAGAGGGAGTTGACTGCTCCTTATAATCCTCAACATAATGGAGTTGCAGAAAGGAAGAATAGAACAATCATGAAAGCAGCAAGGGCAATGCTGCATGACCAGGATCTACCTATGCATCTATGGGCAGAAGCAGCTAGAACAACTGTATATGTGCAGAACAGAACACCCCACAAAATATTGGACAATAAGACACCAGAAGAAGTCTTTTTTGGTAAGAAACCTGAAGTCAGCCATCTCAAAATATTTGGTTGTCCAGTATACACTCACGTCCCAAAGTAAAAGAAGACCAAACTAGATCCTTCAGGAAAGAAGGGTATCTTTGTCGGTTACAGTGAAAACTCGAAGGCTTACAGAATATACTTTCCAGGGTTCAAGAAGATTGATGTCAGCAGGGATGTAACATTTGATGAAAAATAAGCCTTCATCAAATCAAGGATGGCACCTATCAAAGTTTATGAAGAACCTAAGGAAACTTGATTTCAAGACATTACCATGACTGAAGAAGTTCCTAAGTTGTTCGTGAGTTTGAAGATCAGCAAGAACCTGTAGATACACCCCGTGAGGATAACTCTCACAAGAGGAAACCTGCATGGGATAGAGAGCTCATTCAAGATGCAGAAAGATTTGGCATTTTAGAAGAAGAACAGAGAGCAAAGAAGAGAACCAGATCACATACCAGCAATGTTGCTTTACTCTGTGACATTTTGAACAAAGAGCCTTCCAGTTATGAAGAAGCAATGGAAAAGAAAGAATGGAAGGATGCCATGGTTGAGGAATACCAATCAATAATGAAGAATGATGTTTGGGATTTTGTACCAAGACCTAAAGAGAAGTATGTTGTGACTTCTAAATGGATCTACAAAATCAAGCATGCTGAAGATGGCAGTGTAGAGAAATACAAAGCAAGATTCGTAGCTCATGGCTTCTCTCAGAAAGAGGGAATAGATTTTGAAGAAACTTTTGCACCTGTAGCCAGGTATACTTCCATCAGAACAGTACTTGCCCTGGCTGCAATAAAGAAATGGAAAATACACTAGATGGATGTCAAGACTGCCTTCTTGAATGGTTGAGTTGAAGAGGAAGTATATGTGGAGCAGCCACTCGGTTTCAAAATACATGACAGGGATTCGTATGTGTGCAGATTAAAGAAAGCTTTGTATGGCTTGAAGCAAGCTCCCAGAACTTGGTATGGAAGGATGGACAGTTTCCTATCTAGTTTGGGCTTTACCAAGAGTAAAGCAGATTCCAACCTTTATTACAAGGTTGAGGAAGGGAATCCTGTGATTCTACTCCTGTATGTGGATGACTTAATTGTAACAGGAGATGACAGATTGATTGCAGATACGAAGGAAGCTTGATGCTGAGTTCGATATGAAAGATTTGGGAATGATGCATTATTTCCTAGGCATGGAGGTGTGGCAGAGTATAGGTGGGATCTTCCTTGGTCAAGGGAAGTACATAGTAGATATCCTAAAGAGATTCAGGATGATGGATTGCAAGGCCATGGCCACACCTATGGCATCGAATCTGAAGCTTCTATGTGATGCTTCATCTGAGCCGGTTGATGTCTCTATGTATCGTTAGATGATTAGGTCCTTGATGTACCTGACGAACACTAGACCAGGTATTTGCTTTACGGTGAACACATTGAGTCAGTTCCTGATAGATTCGAGGAGTGTTCATCTGGTTGTTGTAAAGATGTAAAGCATGTTCTGAGGTACCTGAAGGGTACAGTGGATTATGGGCTCAAGTATGAAGCGAATCAAAAGTTTAACCTGTAGGGTTATGTTGATTCAAATTGGGCTGGCAGTGCTGCAGATAGGAAGAGCACATCTGGATGCTGCTTCAGTACGGGATCAGGTGTGATCTCTTCGTTTTGCAGGAAGCAGTCCTGCGTAGCACTGAGTACAGCTGAGGCAGAGTATGTTGCAGCCTGTTCAGCTAGTTGTGAAGCAGTATGGCTATGAAAACTACTGTCTGAGTTATTTGATCTCCCGTTGGATGCTACTGGTATCTTTTGTGATAACCAGAGTTGTGTGAAGCTATCCGAGAACCCAGTGTTTCATGACAGGTTGAAACACATAGAGATCAAATATCACTATATCAGGGATATGGTGCAGAGAGGAGCTGTGAAGATCCTATACGTTGCGACGGACGAGCAGATTGTAGATGTGCTGACGAAGCCACTAGCCAGGGTGAGGTTTGAGTACTTCAGAGAGAGGCTTGGTGTTCTTCGGATTGATGACACTTTGAGGAAGAAGTGATGGAAAACATTTTATGAATCCATTCCAAGCATGTTGGAAGGAGGATCCTTCACATGGCTGTGGATGTAAGCGCTGGATGATGAGCATCGAGATGATGTTCTGGTTTCTGCTTTGTATGATCAGTTGGATCATTTTTATATATATGTATGTATGCATCATGTTGGATGCTGTATATGATTAGTTGGATCATTTATATGTATGTATGCATCATGTTGGATGTTGGATATGATTGGTTGGATCATTTATGTGTATGTACGCATCATGTTGGATGTTGGATATGATCGGTTGGATCATGTGTATGTATTTTGTATATGCATCATGTCGGATGCTTAGACCATGTATCTGTATATGTATCAGGTGGATACATTATATGATCAGGTAGATCATGTATGGTGATATGTATCATGTATTTGTATTTGTATCAAGTGGATACACTGTATGATCAGGTGGATCATGTGTGATGATATGTATCAGGTAGATACTTGGTATGCATCAGGTAGATGCATTGTATGATTAGGATGATCATGGATGACAAGCTTCAGGATGTTGCTCCAGAGCATATGCAACAGGATGTTGCAGTGATGATGATCAGGATGATCATGTGTACATTAGGATGATGTATGGTGAGTATCAGGTTGATACCCTGTGGCCATGGAACAGGTTGTGCAGATAAGCATGTAATTTGTGCCTTGGGAGATTTGCAAATAGTCTTTCGAGGTTTTTCCTATGGCCTGTAATTTGTACCCTGGGATATCTGGCAAATGCTCTTTCGAGGTTTTGCTTGGGAGGACATATAATTTGTGCCCTGGGAGATCTGCAGATAGTCTTTCGAGGTTTTTCCTATGGCATGTAATTTGTGCCCTGGGATATCTGGCAGATGCTCTTTCGAGTTTTTGTCCTATGGCATGTAATTTGTGCCCTGGGAGATTCGATAGGTTGAGTCGTGTGCTCGTAATCAGTCCTGGGATGCTCTTTCGAGGTTTTTCCAGGACCACATGTAATTTGTGCCCTGGGAGATCCGATACGTTGAGCCTTGTGCTCGTAATCAGTCATGGGATGCTCTTTCGAGGTTTTGTGGTGACCACAGGTAATTTGTGCCCTGGGAGTTCCGATAGGTTGAGCCTTGTGCTCGTAATCAGTCCTAGGATTCTTTTTCAAGGTTTTGTGGTGGGGTCACATGTAATAAGTCCTAGAGATCTGGACAGGATGAAAAAGTCCTCAGATGCTCTTTAGGGTTCTTGCTAGGCAAGAGACTCTTTTAAGGTTTTGTGACACACGTAATAAGTCTTGAGATTTCCCCAGTATAGCCAGTGATGACGAAGACCTGCAAGTGGTGGGCCTACATCCAGTATGAAAAAGGACTAACTCTGTAGAAATTTTAATGACGAGTAGAGTCAGAGATTGGTTGAGATAGCAGCAGCAGTGACGATGATGATGACGATGCATCGATGATGATGATCTCGAGAAGAAGACTTGTCTAGCAGATCTGTGTCGAGAAATACCTTCCTAGTTAAGAGGGAGTGTTGATGTTAATGTAACTTCATAATGTATTTCATCTATGTATTTCATATTTATTTATTGTACCCTTATTAGAGATGTGTTATTCCTCTATAAGGAAGTGTCATCATGTGGATTGAAAAGTGTTGCAAGTGTGTGTACTTGCCGATGGGTTATTAGACCATCATGTGTGGGGTCGGCCCTGAAATATATATATTATATTGTGGATATACCTATCTAGACAAGTTGGCCCCATAAGGTCACTGGGCAAATAGGTTAGTATAAATAGAGATCAGGAGATCTCTATTTAGATCATTTGGAAAGTCATCTCTCTCTCACTCAGAAAGTGGCGCAGTAGTGAGGAGGAGGATCATTTGCTTCTAGGAGACTATCTCAGGTGTATTTTGGTTGTACTTTGGTTGAGCCATTGCTCTCTCTATCTGTGAGGAAGTTGTGGGGTTTTTCACCTTAGGGTTTTCCCCACTGAAACTCTGTGTCTCTTGTCTCTCATGCTTTTGATTCTTGTGATGTTTGTCATACTTATTGTGATTGCTATGCATTGATATACTATATATGTTATTCTCTCAGTAAAGATCCAAGAGTATTGTGAATTAATGCTCAAAATTTCCGGCAAGATTGTGGGAAAAGAGAGAGAGGGGGGGGGGGGGAGAGGGATATAGATACTAAGAGAGAGGGAAGGAGAGGGACGGAGAGAGAGGGAGGGATGGGAATATAAATAGATAAAGGGCCAAATAGAGAGAGAGATTGAGTGGGAGAGAGGGGGATAGAGAGGAAAATAGATATAGATATGGAGTGAAGGATCTAGAGCCATTGAAGTATATAGAGCCATGGATAATTCCTGAAAGCACCAAATATTTCTTCCTAGGGCTATCCATCGAACTATGTATCAACCTTGGGGATTTGGGGCCCTGGATATGGTCAAGGGAGAAGACCTAAATGTCAATCCCTGAAGCAATGTTCAAGCCATATAAGGACAAGAAAGTTTCCTTAACCAACCGTACATGGCCTCCTATGAGAAAGAAAGAGAGAGAGAGAGAGAAGAGGTCCTTGAATGGCCAAAATCCCATAATAATAGTTGTTATAGAAGAGTGCCGTGGACAAGCCATAAAACCACCACATTTGAACCTAGATACATGACTTAAATTATATATAGGCATTTTATTAAAATATGTTTCATACTTATTATGCTCATCCTATTGAAAATATGCATGAGTGTAAGGTCTCAATAACACATATGCATTTTAACGCATATGTGTTATAGCGCATATGCGTTTTGTATGTCTTATAAATTGCATAGGCAATATACCGCATATGCATTATATCACATATGTGTTTTTTTATACATTATAAAATGTACATGTGCTATGAGGTACTTGCATTATATAACGCATTTGCGATATAGAGATTGTGCGTTTTCTAACACATATGCATTATTTTAAATTTCAATTTTAGGCAAGAGTGACGAGTGCCGCTGGTTTGGAATTAGGTTCAGACTAGCGAACCTATTGGCTAGGACAAAAAAACATGGTTAAATCTTTCCTCTAAAACTCTTTGTAGGTGCTTGATTTCAATGACGCTTTTGGCTATGCAAAACACTATAATTTTTTTTTAAATTACACATATTTGTAGCGTAGACTCTACAAATTCTAAATATATAAAATTTTCATATAGATGTATATTTTTTCCATTTTTTATTAAATTTTGAAGTAACAAATGTCATGATTCCAAAATACAATGCTCTGTTGATTCTGCTATAACTTTTGACTTCCTTCACCATTTCTAAAAAAAATTATTTGGTGCACTAGAAGAAAGAGAACTCTATACACTCATATACAAAAATTAAAAATTTCATAAGTTATGCCCCTAAAGTGTTGCACGTTTACACAACGCCCTTTTCTCAGGGTTCTTTGACTTCAAAAAATCATAAAAACTGAAAACATCATGAATAATTTCAATAAAATAGTGTTGCACTAGTTTCATATGTCCACAATTTTATTAAAAAATACTATCATTTAGTTTATATAGTGTTGCATGCGTACACACAAACATATATGTTATAAATTTAGAAAACCAATTTAAAAAACAACAAAATTTAAAAACTTTATCCAAATTTTTCAACGTAAAATTTATATATCATGAAAGCTTATTCAATTTCTTATATTGTGTCTTTATACATTGTCTTAAAAGTTCTTATGCAAGTACCTCTAATTGTCTCTTGAAGTCATAGGTTCCTTATTTCTTTTCATATTTATGTGGCAACTAAAATGCCTTTAAAAAAGCTCATAATTGTGCAAAAGCCCTGAACCTTTTTCCTACCCCATTGTTCTTTGAATTTGACCTTACCACTATTTATATTACCAAAATGCCCATTTGGGTTGGTCTCCCAAATTTGGGTCTGCTTTTCTTTTTGTGAATTACCAATATTTGAAGATATTGAGGATAATTTCTAACGATACTTAAAAATTGAACTCGAGTGGAACAAATTGGGGTATTTAGATATACTTGAGCCTATGTTGAGATCCATATCAAGAAGAGGCTTTCAAACAAGATTGTACTACATATGGAAAATTATAGATGAGATAAGTTAAAACTTCAATATTAAAATTATCTTTGAAATATATAAATGATTTTTTTTTTAAACTAATAATAAATATATTTTATAATTTCATAAATGAAACTAACGATTAAAGATATGTTTCTTTACCCCAAAAAATTATTGATTGAAATTGAAAGAAGTAAAATATGTTGACCTGTAGTCAAAACCTCAAAATGAAAAGTAAACATAACAAGTTAAATAACTGGATATAAGAAAAATATAAAATGATTACCAGTTAGAAGATGTCACCATTCTCCTACTTTTACAATATTTTAAAATTTTACTAATGTGAAATTAAAAAAAATTGTAATTACAGGATTTTAGAAAATTTCGAAATACGAGTTTGAACTCCTTGCATAGGGAAGAACTCATTTCTGACCTTTAACAGGTGCCCAATATGGCGAGGATTTCTGACCATTTAAGAGGTGCCAAATATGGCGTGGGTCAAGGATGCACAACAACGAATAACAATTCACAGAGTTCATTAAAATATTAATAATAAAAAACAGAAAAAATTACAGGATCACTTCGCTAAAATTTAACCTTTAAAAAATATGTACAACAAATGCCCATGAAATGAAAGGCAGCGCACCCATCTGTACAGTAAATTTGACTGTAATTTCCAAATTGGACTGAGAGGTCCCTCTGTTATTTTAGGAAATATTAGATTAGCGTGATTATCATTGCATATCGTAGACATTATCCTTATTTATGTTCCTTGGCGTTGGAGGAAGCCACGCTAAGTAAGTCTGCTCCATATCCTAATTTCCTGACTTTCATTGCGACACACACAGGATCTACTTTTCCCACCACTGTTATCCTTCCCTCCTTCATGTCCACTGTAATAGAGTCCACTGAGAAATAGCAGCCACAACATTAACAAACCAATACAAAACAACAAACATTTAGGAGAAAAAAGGTCAGAAAATGTTTTGGCTGCATACTATAATGCAATAATAGTAATTAAGAATCATACCTCCGGCTTCTGCAATAGCCTTCATGGCCTTTATCTTGCTTCTCTCGTCTTCCATAGTGGATTTCAACACAATTCTCTGCACATCAAAATAATGGTTAGTGACGTTATACAAAAACTTCAAATCATTAAGACAACAGAAGTGTTATTATAGATTAAGAGTATATACCTTCATTTTGATAGCTGATGTAGAATAGAGGCCTCTGCTATTATCCAACCAGATCACCTTAAAATTAGCCTACGTGGTCTTCAATGGTGTTTTCTGTGTTCTAAAATTATTGCGATGAGCTCTCAGTGGCCTGCATTGGTGTTTAAAAAGCAAAGGCAAACGGGTACTTGAAATTTCCGGGAAGATTGTGGGAAGAAAACCGGAAGCAGTATTTAGTCCAACCGCGTTGATCGCGTTCATCTGCTAACCTGGAAGATGGCGCCCTTTTCGATGTCACTTATGCCCCTGAAAGCATCGATTTTATCACTCGTTGGCATATCTATGGGAAGCTGGAAGGACAAAGGAATTGTACCAGTTTCTGCAATTATCAAACCATACCACAATAAATGGGCCTGCAGTCTACGTATATGTGCGCAGAGGTATCGGCCAATGGGTGTTGAAATTACCTGGAAAATTGTGGGAAGATAAAGGGAAGGAGTCAAGGACCGAACGTGGAAAGAAAAAGGAAAGATAGCATCGGTGACGAACTTGCCCATGACTTTCGAAGATGGTGCCTGTTTCGACGTTAATCATGCTAGCGAAGTAAGCTAAAGTTTGCATTCAAAATTTTGGCAATTTTTTAGGCCATTTGAAATCAATGGGTGAAAGGGTAGTTTAGGAGTGTTGGAATTGCATAACCAAGGGCTTTAGAGGAGGCTGAACCCATTTTGCAATCAAAATTGTAAATTTAAATTATCAAAATTTTGGTGTGAACATCAAATCACATCATCTAATTCTAATAAAAGATATAAAATAAGAGCTATTAGCTTGACATTACACTTACATTGGGTGGTGATGTGCAATTGCTAGGAACAATGCTAATGAATTTTCTATTAACACTTATTGTAAAAATTTAGTATATTGGAATACTATTCAACTATTTTATGTTTAATAGTTAAAACATAAAATAGTTGAACAGTATACCAATATACTGAATTTTTACAATAAGTGTTAATAGCAAATTGCTTAGCATTGTTCCTAGCAAATAAAACCCCTCGCAATTGCAAATAACCACCCAACTCAATGTCGAGGACATTGCCACTTCGCCGCTCTTGTTTAATAATATAGCCACTTACTGACATGTTGATCTTTCCTTCTCAAAACACATGATCCATTTAATGCTAACATGTGCTCATGCAACCCAAATGGCTGATATTTGAGGGATTTGATCCCTCTGGACACATGATAAATCGAAAATAAGTGTAGCTAAGATGGTCGTTATAAAATTCTTCTCATCTAGAAGGAAAATAGTAGCAAGAACCATGAACATCAAGAATCTTCCATTCTAATTAATTGTTTAGGCTTTAATTAATTGGAATATATACATATTTTTGGTTTTGAAGTTTAAGTTAAAATCAACATTATAAAAGGTTTGTTTACTTAAAAAAAATGTTATGTGTAAACTCCATGTTAAACATGGAATTACACTTCATTCTGAAATATAACAAGTTTCTCTAAACCCAATCAATACATGATAAATTAATTAATAATTTAAAATTGAACACAAAAAGTTATAAATTTTTTTTAATTTTATAATAAATTTCAAATTTAACAATTTTTCATCATTTTTATATCTCACATTTTGTATAAATTTGATGCATTTAAAAATTGAATAAAACCCCAAACAACATGGAATGACATGGGTTCCCAAAATGTTTTTTTTTTTAAGTTCCCAAAAAAATTTACCAAAAAATGTTTTTTTCTTCTAATGACATCACAATATTACTATAAAATCTTAATCACAAGGGAGTTTTGAAACCTTTGAATGTTAACTATTAAAAGGAAAAACTTAGAAACATCATACATACATACATATAACAAAACAAAACAAATCTAATGATAACCTAAATATATGCAACTTCCAATGCTTAATGTCAATCTAATTTGAAATCACTTCTAGATATGTATATTATAACATTCTTCCTTAGATTTAGGAAGATGTCCACCATTTTAAGGATATTTATTTAAATGTAAACCATTTTATGATTGAAGCTCTAATTTGAAATCACTTCTAGATATGTAAATTATAACATTCTTCATTAGATTTAGGAAGATGTCCACCATTTTAAGGATATTTATTGAAATGTAAACCATTTTATGATTGAAGCTATTGGAATATTTTATATTCCTTGGAAGGTAATAATGTCTTTGTATTATGTCGGAATATATCCACAATCTTATGTAAAAGAGTAATACATTTATCACATATTCATTATGGTAAAATATACTCTTGATATTCATTATTATACAAAGAGATGTTATTGTGGAGAATTATATTATCCCACATGTAATATGTGAGAGTAATTCCTCCTCATCTCTTGGTATATAAGTGAGTCAAGGGAGTCTCTCACATCCATCCCTGTGTGGATCATATTCATCCATAGTGGATCATTCATTTGTGGATCACTCATCTTGATCTTTCTATATTGTATTGGGGTTATTGGCATTGCTCTCTTGTAAGCTTGAGGGAGATATTCTGGAGATAATAGAAGACTACCTTCCCGTGGATGTAGCCCAATTGGGTGAACCACATATATCTGGTATACTATTTTCTCTTGTTTTCTTTCTGTTCTTATTTACTGTGATATGTTATTGTTTCATAGATAGGTAAGCTAGTCTAGTTAGATCCATATCTCTGACATTGTATCAGAGCTTGTTGTTATGATCTAGTACCTTCTATTGCTTTCAAACAATATTTTATCATTTGGGCATTGTTTATTTTTGTAGATCTATTTTCTATCTGGTAGCCATTAGGCTTCTCTTCAGATCTGGGCATATTTCTGCAATTTTTTATTTCTAACCCTAACCTTGTTGTGTAGATTTTTCTAGATTTTTTTCAAGGGTTTCTTGATGTTGTTTTTGTAGATCTATATGACTTTCTCATTATCCTCAAGGATATCTATCTTCTGGTTGTCAAAACGGCATTTTTGTCCAAGTTTGGTAGACTTTGTGTAGGTTTCCATTTTCGGTAGATTTGTCATTGTTTTCGGCCTCATACTTCATCAATTTTTATTGGAATTTTTATTATAACCTGTTTTTGGAATTGGAAAAGCTGTTATGGATCCACCTACATGGACATAACAAAATTTTAGGCCTTCTGGTTTCCAGAATGACAACTTTCCGCCAAGTTTGGTAGACTTTGTACAGGTTTCCGTCTTCGACATATTCGACATTGTTTTCGGCCTCATAACTTGGTCAATTTTTATTGGAATTTTTATTATACCTGTTTTTGGAACTGGAAAACTGTTATGGATCCACCCAATGAGGACAAAACAGAATTCTAGGCAAGTCTAGGCACTTAATCAAAGGGTTGTAAGTAAAAGTTTTGTTGATGAATTTGTAACTTCGGAGATATTCACTTGTATATTGTATGTATCCCCAACGAAGATGTTCTTATTCCTCCATTCCAAAGTGTCGTCAGTTGTATCTGCAAGTGTTGCAAGTTATATTGTAAGTGTCGTAACTTGTATTTGATGGGTTATTAGACCACCTTAGAGGGGTCGGCATAATAATGTTGATGTATATGTAACTTTGAAATGTATTTCATATATATTTCTTGTACCCTTATTAGAGATGTGTTATTCCTCTATAAAGAAGTGTCTTCATGTGGATTGAAAAGTGTCACAAGTGTGCGTACTTGCCGATGGGTTATTGGACCACCATGTGTGGGGTCGGCCCTAAAATATATATATTATATTGTGGATGTACCTATCTAGACAAGTCGGCCCCATAAGGTCATTGGGAAAACAGGTTAGTATAAATAGAGATCAGGAGATCTCTATTTAGATCATTCGGAAAGTCATCTCTCTCTCACTTAGAAAATGGTGCACTAGTGAGGAGGAGGATCATCTGATTCTAGGAGACTATCTCAAGTGTATTTTTGTTGTACTTTCTTTGAGCCATTGCTCTCTCTATCTGTGAGGACGTTGTGGGGTTTTTCACCTTAGGGTTTTCCCCACGGAAACTCTGTGTCTCTTGTCTCTCATGCTTTTGATTCTTGTGATGCTTGTCATGCTAATTGTGATTGTTATGCATTGATATATTGTATATGTTATTCTCTCAGTAAAGATCCAAGAGTATTGTGAATTAATGCTCAAAATTTAACATGGGATCAGAGCTAACCTGAGAAGAAGACATTTTGCAGTGACTGGAACTTGCGTTTCTTGTTTATTGGGTTTCTCTCCACAGTTTTTGGAAAAGCAGTATAGTAGATTGACTCTACTCATCAAGGAGAATCTATCTGTCCAATCAAAATTCAATTCTGAGCATTTTTTAGATTTGGCCCTAAAAATTAGGGTTTTCACAAAAATAGGAATTTCTGAAATCCGAAGACATAGCTGGAAGCTCCTTGCAAAAATAGACGTTTAGAGCTTTGGATCGAGATTTTTGGTTGTGTAGATCTTCGGGAAACTCAAACCCTAATTCACGGCTCTCCCTAGTGAACCCAGGAGGACAAAAAGAAAAATCTCAAGGGTAAAGCTTTGCTAATCTCAAATTCTAAATACACCAAGTTGATCATCTCATCAAGGCGCATCTTTCTATCTTTTCAGAAAATTGAAATTCACATTTTGAATTTTTAGGGTTTTTTTTTCGACAAACCTTAATCCGGGACCAGATCTAGTTTTCAGCATTTCAAGCAGTAAGACCTAAATCTTTTCTATTTCCATTTGAAGTATTCTTTAAGATGTCTCACCACACCAAGCTTGAGGATAAGCTTGAAGGAGCTGATAACTTCCGAGCTTGGAAGTATAGAATTGGGTTAATCCTGGAAGAGAATGAGTTGGACTCATATGTAAAAGAAGACATCCCTATCCAAGAGGATGAAGAGGCTAAGGTATTGCATAAGAAAAACTTGGTCAAGGAAAAGGGAATCATTACTGATTCTATCAAAGACCATCTCATACCCCATGTGTCTTCTCTAAAGACACCCAAGGAGATGTTTGACTCTTTGACCAGGCTATTTGAAGGGAAGAACATAAGTCGGAAGATGACCCTGCAGAACCAATTGAAAGGAGTAAAGTTTCAGAATGGAGAAACCATTCAATCTAATTTTTCAAGGCTCTCCCAGATCAAGGAACAACTAGAAGCAGTGGATGAAATGGTGGAGAATGGTGAAGTGGTGATGACCACTTTAAATGGCCTACCCAGGTCATGGGATTCCTTTATTCAAGGAATCTGTGCAAGGAAGAAGTTGATCTCCTTCAACAGATTGCGAGAAGAATGCTCTAAGGAAGAAGCTAGGCTTGTGGTCCGAGAAGAAAAGATGGGAAATGAAGATCAAGCTCTCACAGCACATGCCAAGAAAGGCAAGTCCAAGAAGGAATCATCTCATAACAGAAGATTATCACACCACCATTATCATAAAGATAAGAAAGATCTCAGATGCTTCAATTGCAATGAGAAGGGACACTTTGCTTCAGATTGTCCCAGGAAGAAGAAAGACAACAACAACAACTTCAATAAAAGAAGAAGAATAACAAAAGAAGATATCATGCTCATGCTGCAGAAGATGATGAACCCCCAAAGAAGAAGGCTAGGGCAGAAAGTGATAGAGATGATGACTCATCAAGTGAAGAAAAGTATGTTCTAATTTCTACTCTCACAGGTACTATCTCCCGTGGTTGTAATGATTGGTTGATTGATAGTGGGGCTTCCAAACACATGACTGGGTTTCAGGAATCTTTTGTGAATCTATCTAAACATGAATCACCCCATAAGGTGAAACTTGGGGATGATTATCAATACCCAATCAAAGGAAGTGGTGAAGCCTCCTACAACCTAGATTCTGAAAAATCTTTAAAGATGAAAGAAGTCCTTATGTACCTAGGCTCAAGAAGAACTTGCTCTCCATCTTTGCAGTGGATGCAAAAGGAATGAGGGTTGCATTTGTGGATGGCCAAGTCCTAATGTGGCCAAAGGGAAAGACCATAGATGATGCAGTAGTGATTGGAGAGCAAGAGGGCGGTTTGTATAAAGTGAAGGGACAACCTGAACATGCCATGGTACATGAATCCATGGACACAAGTGAACTTTGGCATAGAAGACTTGCTCATATGCACTATAGGGCACTTGCAATTGTAAGCAAGGCTGTAGAGGGTCTTCCTGAGATCAAGACCAAACATGAAGGTGTTTGCAAAGGATGTGCAAAAGGTAAGAACATTAAGAAGGCTTTCCCAAGCAGTGAAAGCAAGGAAAAAGACATCCTGGAAATCATCCACTCAGATGTATGTGGTCCTATGTCATCCAGTTCTCTAAGTGGGTATGTTTAATATGTCTCATTTATTGATGACTTCTCCAGGAATACTTGGTTATACTTCTTGAAGAACAAAGATGAGGTGTTTGATAAGTTCAAGGAATTCAAAACCTTGATGGAGAATCAAACTGACAAGAAGATCAAAACATTCAGATCCGACAATGGTGGAGAATTCACCTCAAGAGACTTCAAGAAGCTTTGTAGTGATTCAGGGATTAAGAGGGAGTTGACTGCTCCTTATAATCGTCAACATAATCGAGTTGTAGAAAGGAAGAATAGAACAATCATGAAAGCAGCAAGGGCAATGCTGCATGACCAGGATCTACCTATGCATATATGGGCAGAAGCAGCTAGAACAGCTGTATATGTGCATAACAGAATACCCCACAAGATATTGGACAACAAGACACCAGAAGAAGTTTTTTCTGGTAAGAAACCTGAAGTCAGCCATCTCAGAATATTTGGTTGTCCAGTATACACTCATGTCCCAAAGTAAAAGAAGACCAAACTAGATCCTTCAGGAAAGAAGGGTATCTTTTTGGGTTACAGTGAAAACTCGAAGGCTCACAGAATATACTTTCCAGGGTTCAAGAAGATTGATGTCAGCAGGGATGTAACATTTGATGAAAAATCAACCTTCATCAAATCAAGGATGGCACCTATCGAAGTTTATGAAGAACCTAAGGAAACTTGATTTCAAGACACTACCATGACTGAAGACGTTCCATAAGTTGTTCGTGAGTTTGAAGATCAGCAAGAACCTGTAGATCCACCCCATGAGGATAACTCTCACAAGAGGAAACCTGCATGGGCTAGAGAGTTCATTCAAGAAGCAGAAAGATTTGGCATTCCAGAAGAAGAACACAGAGCAAAGAAGAGAACCAGATCACATACCAGCTATGTTGCTTTACTCTGTGACATTATGAACAAAGAGCCTTCCAGTTATGAAGAAGTAATGGAAAAGAAAGAATGGAAGGATGCCATGGTTGAGGAATACCAATCAATAATGAAGAATGATGTTTGGGATGTTGTACCAAGACCTAAAGAGAAGTCTATTGTGACTTCTAAATGGATCTACAAAATCAAGCATGCTGAAGATGGTAGTGTAGAGAAATACAAAGCAAGATTCATAGCTCGTGGCTTCTCTCAGAAAGAGGGAGTAGATTATGAAGAAACTTTTGCACCTGTAGCTAGGTATACTTCCATCATAACAGTACTTTCCCTGGCTGCAATAAAGAAATGGAAAATACACTAGATGGATGTCAAGACTGCCTTCTTGAATGGTTTAGTTGAAGAGGAAGTATATGTGGAGCAGCCACTCGGTTTCGAAATACATGACAGGGAGTCGTATGTGTGCAGATTAAAGAAAGCTTTGTATGGCTTGAAGCAAGCTCCCAGAACTTGGTAGGGAAGGATGGACAGTTTCCTATCTAGTTTGGGCTTTACCAAGAGTAAAGCAGATTCCAACCTTTATTACAAGGTTGAGGAAGGGAATCCTGTGATTCTACTCCTGTATGTGGATGACTTAATTGTAACAGGAGATGACAGATTGATTGCAGATATGAAGGAAGCTTGCTGCTGAGTTCGATATGAAAGATTTGGGAATGATGCATTATTTCCTAGGTATGGAGATGTGGCAGAGTATAGGTGGGATCTTCCTTGGTCAAGGGAAGTACATAGTAGATATCCTAAAGAGATTCGGGATGATGGATTGCAAGGCCATGGCCACACCTATGGCATCGAATCTGAAGCTTCTATGTGATGCTTCATCTGAGCCGGTTGATGTCTCTATGTATCATTAGATGATTCGGTCCTTGATGTACCTGACGAACACTAGACCAGGTATTTGCTTTATGATGAACACATTGAGTCAGTTCCTGATAGATCCGAGGAGTGTTCATCTGGTTGTTGTAAAGCTGTAAAGCATGTTCTGAGGTACCTGAAGGGTATAGTGGATTATGGGCTCAAGTATGAAGCGAATCAAAAGTTTAACCTGCAGGGTTATGTTGATTCAAATTGGGATGGGAGTGCTGCAGATAGGAAGAGCACATCTGGATGCTGCTTCAGTACGGGATCAGGTGTGATCTCTTCGTTTTGCAGGAAGCAGTCCTATGTAGCACTGAGTACAGCTGAGGCAGAGTATGTTGCAGCCTGTTCAGCTAGTTGTGAAGCACTATGGCTACGAAAGCTACTGTCTGAGTTATTTGATCTCCCGTTGGATGCTACTGGTATCTTTTGTGATAACCAGAGTTGTGTGAAGCTATCCGAGAACCCAGTGTTTCATGACAGGTTGAAACACATAGAGATCAAATATCACTATATCAGGGATATGGTGCAGAGAGGAGCTGTGAAGATCCTAGACGTTGCGATGGACGAGCAGATTGTATATGTGCTGACGAAGCCACTAGCCAGGGTGAGGTTTGAGTACTTCAGAGAGAGGCTTGGTGTTCTTCGGATTGATGACACTTTGAGGAAGAAGTGATGGACACATTTGCTGAATCCATTCCAAGCATGTTGGAAGGAGGATCCTTCACATGGCTGTGGATGTAAGCGCTGGATGATGAGCATCGAGATGATGTTCTGGTTTCTGCTTTGTATGATCAGTTGGATCATTTTTATATATATGTATGTATGCATCATGTTGGATGCTGGATATGATTAGTTGGATCATTTATATGTATGTATGCATCATGTTGGATGTTGGATATGATTGGTTGGATCATTTATATGTATGTACGCATCATGTTGGATGCTGGATATGATCGGTTGGATCATGTGTATGTATTTTGTATATGTATCATGTCGGATGCTTAGACCATGTATCTATATATGTATCAGGTGGATACATTATATGATCAGGTAGATCATGTATGGTGATATGTATCATGTAAAAGTATTTGTATCAAGTGGATACACTGTATGATCAGGTGGATCATGTGTGATGATATGTATCAGGTAGATACTTGGTATGCATCAGGTAGATGCATTGTATGATTAGGATGATCATGGATGACAAGCTTCAGGATGTTGCTCTAGAGCACATGCAACAGGATGTTGCAGTGATGATGATCAGGATGATCATGTGTACATTAGGATGATGTATGGTGAGTATCAGGTTGATACCCTGTGGCCATGGAACAGGTTGTGCAGATAAGCATGTAATTTGTGCCCTGGGAGATTTGCAAATAGTCTTTCGAGGTTTTGCCTATGGCCTGTAATTTGTACCCTTGGATATCTGGCAAATGCTCTTTCAAGGTTTTGCTTGGGAGGACATATAAATTGTGCCCTGGGAGATCTGTAGATAGTCTTTCGAGGTTTTTCCTATGGCATGCAATTTGTGCCCTGGGATATCTGGCAGATGCTCTTTTGAGTTTTTGTCCTATGGCATGTAATTTGTGGCCTGGGAGATCCGATAGGTTGAGTCGTGTGCTCGTAATCAGTCCTGGGATGCTCTTTCGAGGTTTTTCCATGACCACATGTAATTTGTGCCCTGGGAGATCCGATAGGTTGAGCCTTGTGCTCGTAATCAGTCATGGGATGCTCTTTCGAGGTTTTGTGGTGACCACATGTAATTTGTACCCTGGGAGATCCGATAGGTTGAGCCTTGTGCTCGTAATCTGTCCTGGGATTCTCTTTCGAGGTTTTTTGGTGGGGTCACATGTAATAAGTCCTAGAGATCTGGACAGGATGAAAAAGTCCTCAGATGCTCTTTAGGGTTCTTGCTAGTCAAGAGACTCTTTTAAGGTTTTGTGACACACGTAATAAGTCCTGAGATTTCCCTAGTATAGCCAGTGATGACGAAGACTTGCAAGTGGTGGGCCTACATCCAGTATGAAAAAGGACTGACTCTGTAGAAATTCCTATGACGAGTAGAGTCAGAGATTGGTTGAGATAGCAGCAGCAGTGATGATGATGATGACGATGCATCGATGATGATGATCTCGAGAAGAAGACTTGTCTAGCAGATCTGTGTCGAGAAATACCTTCCTAGTTAAGAGGGAGTGTTGATGTATATGTAACTTCGGAATGTATTTCATCTATGTATTTCATATATATTTATTGTACCCTTATTAGAGATGTGTTATTCCTCTATAAGGAAGTGTCGTCATGTGGATTGAAAAGTGTCGCAAGTGTGTGTACTTGCCGATGGGTTATTAGACCATCATGTGTGGGGTCGGCCCTGAAATATATATATTATATTGTGGATGTACCTAGCTAGACAAGTCGGCCCCATAAGGTCATTGGGAAAATAGGTTAGTATAAATAGAGATCAGGAGATCTCTATTTATATCATTTGGAAAGTCATCTCTCTCTCACTCAAGAAAGTGGCGCACTAGTGAGGAGGAGGATCATTTGCTTCTAGGAGACTATCTCAAGTGTATTTTGGTTGTACTTTGGTTGAGCCATTGCTCTCTCTATCTGTGAGGAAGTTGTGGGGTTTTTCACCTTAGGGTTTTCCCCACTGAAACTCCGTGTCTCTTATCGCTCATGCTTTTGATTCTTGTGATGTTTGTCATACTTATTGTGATTGCTATGCATTGATATACTATATATGTTATTCTCTCAGTAAAGATCCAAGAGTATTGTGAATTGATGCTCAAAATTTCCAGGAAGATTGTGGGAAAAGAGAGAGAGAGGGGGGGGGGGAGAGGGATATAGATACTAAGAGAGAGGGAAGGAGAGGGAGGGAGAGAGAGGGAGGGATGAGGATATAAATAGATAAAGGGCCAAATAGAGAGAGAGATTGAGTGGGAGAGAGGGGGATAGAGAGGAAAATAGATATAGATATGGAGTGAAGGATCTAGAGCCATTGAAGTATATAGAGCCATGGATAATTCCTGAGAGCACCACATATTTCTTCCTAGGGGTATCGATCGAACTATGTATCAACCTTGGGGATTTGGGGCCCTGGATATGGTCAAGGGAGAAGACCTAAATGTCAATCCCTGAAGCAATGTTCAAGCCATATAAGGACAAGAAAGTTTCCTTAACCAACCGTACATGGCCTCCTATGAGAAAGAAAGAGAGAGAGAGAGAGAAGAGGTCCTTGAATGGCCAAAATCCCATAATAATAGTTGTTATAGAAGAGTGCCGTGGACAAGCCATAAAACCACCACATTTGAACCTAGATACATGACTTAAATTATATATAGGCATTTTATTAAAATATGTTTCATACTTATTATGCTCATCCTATTGAAAATATGCATGAGTGTAAGGTCTCAATAACACATATGCATTTTAACGCATATGTGTTATAGCGCATATGCGTTTTGTATGTCTTATAAATGGCATAGGCGATATACCGCATATGCATTATAGCACATATGTGTTTTTTTATACATTATAAAATGTACATGTGCTATGAGGTACTTGCATTATATAACGCATTTGCGTTATAGAGATTCTGCGTTTTATAACACATATGCATTATTTTAAATTTCAATTTTAGGCAGGAGTGACGAGTGCCGCTGGTTTGGAATTAGGTTCAGACTAGCGAACCTATTGGCTAGGACAAAAAAACATGGTTAAATCTTTTCTCTAAAACTCTTTGTAGGTGCTTGATTTCAATGACGCTTTTGGCTATGCAAAACACTATAATTTTTTTTTAAATTACACATTTTTGTAGCGTAGACTCTACAAATTCTAAATATATAAAATTTTCATATAGATGTATATTTTTTCCATTTTTTATTAAATTTGGAAGTAACAAATGTCATGATTCCAAAATACAATGCTCTGTTGATTCTGCTATAACTTTTGACTTCCTTCACCATTTCTAAAAAAAATTATTTGGTGCACTAGAAGAAAGAGAACTCTATACACTCATATACAAAAATTAAAAATTTCATAAGTTATGCCCCTAAAGTGTTGCACGTTTACACAACGCCCTTTTCTCAGGGTTCTTTGACTTCAAAAAATCATAAAAACTGTAAACATCATGAATAATTTCAATAAAATAGTGTTGCACTAGTTTCAGATGTCCTCTACATATGTACACAATTTTATTAAAAAATACTATCATTTAGTTTATATAGTGTTGCATGCGTACACACAAACATATATGTTATAAATTTAGAAAACCAATTTAAAAAACAACAAAATTTAAAAACTTTATCCAAATTTTTCAGAAGTAAAATTTATATATCATGAAAGCTTATTCAATTTCTTATATTGTGTCTTTGTACATTGTCTTAAAATTTGTTATGCAAGTACCTCTAATTGTCTCTTGAAGTCATAGGTTCCTTATTTCTTTTCATATTTATGTGGCAACTAAAATGCCTTTAAAAAAGCTCATAATTGTGCAAAAACCCTGAACCTTTTTCCTACCCCATGGTTCTTTGAATTTGACCTTACCACTATTTATATTACCAAAATGCCCATTTGGGTTGGTCTCCCAAATTTGGGTCTGCTTTTCTTTTTGTGAATTACCAATATTTGAAGATATTGAGGATAATTTCTAAAGATACTTAAAAATTGAACTCGAGTGGAACAAGTTGGGGTATTTAGATATACTTGAGCCTATGTTGAGATCCATATCAAGAAGAGGCTTTCAAACAAGATTGTACTACATTAGGAAAATTATAGATGAGATAAGTTAAAACTTCAATATTAAAATTAATTTTGAAATATATAAATGATTTTTTTTTTAAACTAATAATAAATATATTTTATAATTTCATAAATGAAACTAACGATTAAAGATATGTTTCTTTACCCCAAAAAATTATTGATTGAAATTGAAAGAAGTAAAATATGTTGACCTGTAGTCAAAACCTCAAAATGAAAAGTAAACATAACAAGTTAAATAACTGGATATAAGAAAAATATAAAATGATTACCAGTTAGAAGATGTCACCATTCTCCTACTTTTACAATATTTTAAAATTTTACTAATGTGAAATTAAAAAAAATTGTAATTACAGTATTTTAGAAAATTTCGAAATACGAGTTTGAACTCCTTGCATAGGGAAGAACTCATTTCTGACCTTTAACAGGTGCCCAATATGGCGAGGATTTCTGACCATTTAAGAGGTGCCAAATATGGCGTGGGTCAAGGATGCACAACAACGAATAACAATTCACAGAGTTCATTAAAATATTAATAATAAAAAGCAGAAAAATTACAGGATCACTTCGCTAAAATTTAACCTTTAATCATTGCATATTGTAGACATTATCCTTATTTATGTTCCTTGGCGTTGGAGGAAGCCACGCTAAGTAAGTCTGCTCCATATCCTAATTTCCTGACTTTCATTGCGACACACACAGGATCTACTTTTCCCACCACTGTTATCCTTCCCTCCTTCATGTCCACTGTAATAGAGTCCACTGAGAAATAGCAGCCACAACATTAACAAACCAATACAAAACAACAAACATTTAGGAGAAAAAAGGTCAGAAAATGTTTTGGCTGCATACTATAATGCAATAATAGTAATTAAGAATCATACCTCCGGCTTCTGCAATAGCCTTCATGGCCTTTATCTTGCTTCTCTCGTCTTCCATAGCGGATTTCAACACAATTCTCTGCACATCAAAATAATGGTTAGTGACGTTATACAAAACCTTCAAATCATTAAGACAACAGAAGTGTTATTATAGATTAAGAGTATATACCTTCATTTTGATAGCTGATGTAGAATAGAGGCCTCTGCTATTATCCAACCAGATCACCTTAAAATTAGCCTACGTGGTCTTCAATGGTGTTTTCTGTGTTCTAAAATTATTGCGATGAGCTCTCAGTGGCCTGCATTGGTGTTTAAAAAGCAAAGGCAAACGGGTACTTGAAATTTCCGGGAAGATTGTGGGAAGAAAACCGGAAGCAGTATTTAGTCCAACCGCGTTGATCGCGTTCATCTGCTAACCTGGAAGATGGCGCCCTTTTCGATGTCACTTATGCCCCTGAAAGCATCGATTTTATCACTCGTTGGCATATCTATGGGAAGCTGGAAGGACAAAGGAATTGTACCAGATTATGCAATTATCCAACCATACCACAATAAATAGTTCTGCAGTCTACGTATATGTGCGCAGAGGTATCGGCCAATGGGTGTTGAAATTACCTGGAAAATTGTGGGAAGATAAACGGAAGGAGTCAAGGACCGAACGTGGAAAGAAAAAGGAAAGATAGCATCGGTGACGACCTTGCCCATGACTTTCGAAGATGGTGCCTGTTTCGACGTTAATCATGCTAGCGAAGTAAGCTAAAGTTTGCATTCAAAATTTTGGGAATTTTTTAGGCCATTTGAAATCAATGGGTGAAAGGGTAGTTTAGGAGTGTTGGAATTGCATAACCAAGGGCTTTAGAGGAGGCTGAACCCATTTTGCAATCAAAATTGTAAATTTAAATTATCAAAATTTTGATGTGAACATCAAATCACATCATCTAATTCTAATAAAAGATATAAAACCAGAGCTATTAACTTGACATTACACTTGCATTGGGTGGTGATGTGCAATTACTAGGAACAATGCTAATGAATTTTCTATTAACACTTATTGTAAAAATTTAGTATATTGGAATACTATTCAACTATTTTATGTTTTAACTATGTTTAATAGTTAAAACATAAAATAGTTGAATAGTATACCAATATACTGAATTTTTACAATAAGTGTTAATAGCAAATTGCTTAGCATTGTTCCTAGCAAATAAAACCCCTCGCAATTGCAAATAACCACCCAACGCAATGTCGAGGACATTGCCACTTCGCGGCTCTTGTTTAATAATATAGCCACGTACTGACATGTTGATCTTTCCTTCTCAAAACACATGATCCATTTAATGCTAACTTGTGCTCATGCAACCCAAATGGCTGATATTTGAGGGATTTGATCCCTCTGGACACATGATAAATCGAAAATAAGTGTAGCTAAGATGGTGGTTATAAAATTCTTCTCATCTAGAAGGAAAATAGTAGCAAGAACCATGAACATCAAGAATATTCCATTCTAATTAATTGTTTAGGCTTTAATTAATTGGAATATATACATATTTTTGGTTTTGAAGTTTAAGTTAAAATCGACATTGTAAAAGTTTTGTTTACTTAATAAAAATTTTCTCTAAAGTTTTGTTTACTTAATAAAAAATTTCTCTAAACCCTATCAATACGTGATAAATTAATTAATAATTTAAAATTGAACACAAAACATTATAATTTTTTTTTAATTTTATAATAAATTTCAAATTTAACAACTTTTGATCATTTTTATATCTCACATCTTGTATAAATTTGATGCATTTACAAATTGAATAAAACCCCAAACAACATGGAATGACATGGGTTCCCAAATTTTTTTTTTTAAAGTTCCCCAAAAAATTTACCAAAAAATGTTTTTTTCTTCTAATGACATCACAATATTACTATAAAATCTTAATCACAAGGGAGTTTTGAAACCTTTCCATGTTAACTATTAAAAGGAAAATCTTAGAAACACCATACATACATACATATAACAAAACAAAACAAATCTAATGATAACCTAAGTATATGCAACATCCAAAGCTTAATGTCAATCTAATTTGAAATCACTTCTAGATATGTAAATTATAACATTCTTCATTAGATTTAGGAAGATGTCCACCATTTTAAGGATATTTATTGAAATGTAAACCATTTTATGATTGAAGCTCTAATTTGAAATCACTTCTAGATATGTAAATTATAACATTCTTCATTAGATTTAGGAAGATGTCCACCATTTTAAGGATATTTATTGAAACGTAAACCATTTTATGATTAAAGCTGTTGGAATATTTTATATTCCTTGGAAGGTAATAATGTCTTTGTATTATGTCGGAAGATATCCACAATCTTATGTAAAAGAGTAATACATTTATCACATATTCATTATGGTAAAATATACTTTTGATATTCATTATTATACAAAGAGATGTTATTGTGGAGAATTATATTATCCCACATGTAATATGTGAGAGTAATTCCTCCTAATCTCTTGGTATATAATAGAGTCAAGGGAGTCTCTCACATCCATCCCTGTGTGGATCATATTCATCTAGAGTGGATCATTCATTTGTGGATCACTCATCTTGAGCTTTCTATATTGTATTGGGGTTATTGGCATTGCTCTCTTGTAAGCTTGAGGGAGATATTCCGGAGATAATAGAAGATTACCTTCCCATGGATGTATCCCAATTGGGTGAACCACATATATCTGGTATGCTCTTTTCTTTTGTTCTCTTTCTGTTCTTATTTACTGTGATATGTTATTGTTTGCATAGATAGGTAAGCTAGTATAGTTAGATCCATATCTCTGACATCGTATCAGAGCTTGTTGTTATGATCTAGTACCTTCTATTGCTTTCAAACAATATTTTATCATTTGGGCATTGTTTATTTCTTGTAGATTTGCTTTCTATCTGGTAGCCATTAGGCTTCTCTTCAGATCTCGGCATATTTCTACAATTTTTTATTTCTCAACCTAACCTTGTTGTGTAGATTTTTCTAGAATTTTTTCAAGGGTTTCTTGATGTTGTTTTTGTAGATCTATATGATTTTCTCATTATCCTCAAGGATATCTATCTTCTGGTTGTCAAAACGGCATTTTTGTCCAAGTTTGGTAGACTTTGTGCACGTTTCTGTTTTCGGTAGATTCTTCATTGTTTTCGGCCTCATAACTTGGTCAATTTTTATTGGAAATTTTATTATAACCTGTTTTTGGAACTGGAAAAGCTGTTATGGATCCATGTGCATGGACATAAACAAATTTTGGGCCTTCTGGTTTCCAGAAGGACAAATTTCGTCCAAGTTTGGTAGATTTTGTACAGGTTTCCGTCTTCGGCATATTCGACACTGTTTTCGTCCTCATAAATCGGTTAATTTTTATTGGAATTTTTATTATACCTGTTTTTGGAACTGGAAAACTATTATGGATCCACCCAACGAGGACAAAACAAAATTCTAGGCAAGTCTGGGCACTTAATCAAAGGGTTGTAAGTAAAAGTTTTGTTGATGTACTTGTAACTTCGGAGATATTCACTTGTATATTGTATGTATCCCCAATGAAGATGTTCTTATTCCTCCATTCCGAGGTGTCGTCAATTGTATCTGCAAGTGTCGCAAGTTATATTGTAAGTGTCGTAACTTGTATTTGATGGGTTATTAGACCACCTTAGAGGGGTCGGCATAATATAAGTTAAGTGGAAGGCTTATTAGACTCCCCTAAGGGGTCGAACCAGTTAGGGTAAAAGGCAGGTCAAGTTAAAGTATAAATAGAGTGGTTGCACCACTCTATTTGCTCATTCACTCACACATCCAACTCGCATAGTTGAGAGAGAGGGGTGCGCACAAGTGGAGGAGGAGTAGCTGCTAGAGGCATCTATCTTTTGGGGTTTCATCTTTGTGATCTTTGTATTGGTGCTTATTCTATGCTTGAGGAAGTTGCGGGGTTTTTCACCTTGATGGTTTTCCTCGATGAAAACATTGTGTCTCTTGTGTCTATGATTGTTATGTTGTGCATGTTATTCTCTTAGTAGGATCCTCGATAATATTTGAATGAAATTATCAAAATTCTAACATGGTCTCAGAGTTGAACTAAGAAGAAGACATTGTGCAGCTGCGGAAGCTAGGGCTTCTTGATTTTTGGGTTTCTCTCCACAGTTCATCAAAGGAAGGAGGCTAGGTTGACTCTCCTAAGGAAGGCGCATCTTTCTTTTAAAACATAATTTGATTTTGAACATTTTCAATTTTTGGCCTGTCACTGCTGCGGGAAATTAGGGCTTTTGACAGAAGTGGAATTTTGGAGTGATCTCAGCATAGGATTGCTCTCCTCATCAAAATCAAAATTTAGAGACCAAGATTGAACTTTTTGGTTGGGTGAATCTCTGTGAAATTCAAACCCTAATTTCACTTTTGGACCAAAAAAACAAGAAAACCAGATTTTGATAGAAGTTGCAGATCCAAAATTCGCAGGTCAATTTTGAGGATTCAATTTTTGGAGTTTTCAAAATCTGAGCACACCAGCTTGCTCGCCTCAGTCAATTACATCTCCCTATCAAGAGAGAAGTTTGAAATTCCAAGTTTTGATTTTTAGGGTTCCTCTGTCAAACCCTAGTCAGCTCTAGGTCCACGTTCAACAAATCAAGTGGTAAGACCTAAATATTTTATTTCCATTTGAGTTTCTCATTAAGATGTCTCACCACACCAAGCTTGAGGATAAGCTTGAAGGGGCTGATAACTTCCGAGAATGGAACTATAGGATTGGGTTAATCCTATAAGAGAATGAATTGGATACCTACATAAGTGAAGAGGTTCCAGTCCCAGAGGGATATGAGGCTAAGGAATTACATAAGGAGAAATTGGTAAAGGCAAAGAGAATCATTGCAGATTCTATCAAAGACCATCTCATGCCACATGTGTATTCTCTAAAGACACCCAAGGAGATATTTGATTCCTTCACCAAGTTGTTTGAAGGAAAGAATATAAATCGGAAGATGACATTACGGAACCAATTGAAGAGTGTGAAGATCCAGAATGGAGAGACCATCCAATCCTACTTTACTAAGGTCTCTCAAATCAAAGAACAACTTGAAGCTGTGGATGAAGTGGTGGAGAATGGAGAAATTGTGATTACCACTTTGAATGGCCTACCTAGGTCATGGGACTCCTTCATCCAAGGAATTTGTGCAAGAAACAAATTGATTTCTTTCAGTAGACTATGGGAGGAATGCTCACAAGGAGAATCTAGACTTGTGGCCTGATAAGAAAAGATGGGAAGTGAAGACTAATCTCTCACAGCTCACACCAAGAGAAGTAAGTTCAAGAGGGAGCAACCTCATCACAAGAAGTCTCCTCACCATCATCAAAAGGAGAACACTAAGAAAGATTACCCTCACATTATATGCTTCATAAGTGATGAGAAGGGATACTATGCCCGAGATTGTCCCAGGAATAGAAAAGGCTTCAACAACAACAAGAAGAAGAACAACAAGAAGAGATATCATGCTTATGCTGCAGAGGATGATGAACCTCCTAGGAAGAAGACTAAGGAAGAAAGTGAAGACTCTTCAAGTGACGAAGAGTATGTTCTAATATATGCTCTCACAGGTACTGTTACACATGGGTGTAATGACTAGCTTATTGATAGTGGGGCTTCCAAACACATGATGGGATTTAAAGAATATTTCATGGACCTATCTAAACATGAGTCACCTCATAAGGTGAAACTTGGGGATGACTTTTAATACCCTATAAAAGGAAGTGGTGAAGCCTCCTACAAGTTAGACTCTGGGAATTATTTGAAGATGAAGGAAGTTCTATATGTACCTGGATTCAAGAAGAATCTTCTTTGCATATCATCTTTGGATGCAAAGGGGATGAGAGTTTCATTTGTGGATGGCCAAGTACTTATGTGGCCAAAAGGAAAGACCATAGATGATGTGGTAATGATTGGAGAGCAAGAGGGAGGATTGTATAAATTGAAGGGATTGCCTAAACAAGCCATGGTACATGAATCCATGGAGCCAAGTTAACTTTGGCACAGAAGGCTTTCACATGTGCACTATAGAGCACTACCAATTGAAAGCAAAGCAGTAGAAGGTCTTCCTAAATTCCAGTCAAAGCATGAAGATCTTTGCAACGGATGTGCAAAAGGAAATAACACAAAGAAAGCATTTTCAAGTAGTGAAAGCAAGGCAAAAGGAATCTTGGAAATTATCCACTCCGATATATGCGGTCCGATGTCATCTAGTTCTCTGAGTGGTTATGTATATTATGTTTCTTTCATTGATGATTTATCTAGGAAGACTTGGATTTATTTCTTGAAGAACAAAGATGAAGTATTTAGCAAATTCAAGGAATTCAAAGCCTTGATAGAAAACCACATTGAAAAGAAGATCAAGAATTTTAGATCTAACAATGGTGGAGAATTCACTTCAGAATACTTCAAGAAGTTATGCAGTGATTCAGGGATTAAGAGGGAGTTGACCACTCCTTACAATCCACAATAGAATGGAGTTGCAGAAAGAAAGAATAGAACAATCATGGAATCAACACGAGCAATGCTTCATGACCAAGATCTGCCTATGCATCTATGGACAGAAGAAATAAGGACAGTTGTATATGTACAAAACATAACACCACATAGGATACTTGACAACAAGACACCAGAAGAAGCTTTCTGCGGTGAGAAACCAAAAGTTAGCCATCTCAGGATATTTGCTTGTCTAGTATACACACATGTTCCAAGAGAAAAGAGGACAAAGCTAGATCCTTCGGGAAAGAAGGGTATATTTGTGGGTTACAGTGAAAACTCGAAAGCATATAGAATCTACTTTCCAGGGTTCAAGAAGATTGACATCAGTAGGGATGTGACTTTTGATGAAGACTCAGCATACATCAAATCCAAGAAGCCACCTGTTGAAGACAATGAAGAACCAAGAGTATCCAGAATACAAGACACCACCATGAACGAAGCAATTCCAAAAGAGGATTAGGAGATGGAACATCCATAAGAACCTGTAGATTCACCCCGTGAGAAGAACTCTTACAAGAGGAAACCTGCATGGGTAAGAGAGCTCATCCAAGATGTAGAGAGGTATGGTGTTCCAGAAGAGGAACATAGAGAAACAAAGAGGACAAGGTCACACACCAACTATGTAGCCTTGCTATGTGACATAATGGACAAAGAACCTTCCAGTTATGAAGAAGCGACAGAAAAGAAAGAATGGAAGGAGGCCATGGTCGAGGAATACCAGTCGATCAAGAAGAATGATGTATGGGATGTGGTCCCAAGACCAGAAGGGAAGTCTGTTGTGACTTCCAAGTGGATCTACAAGATTAAGCATGTTGCCAATGGTAGCATAGAGAAATACAAGGCAAGGTTTGTGGCTCGTGGCTTCTCCTATAAAGAAGGGATAGATTATGAAGAAACTTTGGCACCGGTAGCCAGATACACTTCCATCAGAATAGTACTTGCTCTGGCTGTATTGATGAAGTGGAAGATACACCAGATGGATGTCAAGACATCTTTCTTGAATGGTGTAGTCGAAGAGGAAGTGTATGTGGAGCAGCCACTTGGTTTTGAGACACAAGACAGGGAGTCATATGTGTGCAAATTGAAGAAAGCCTTGTATGGTTTGAAACAAGCACCCATGACGTGGTACGGCAGGATTGACAACTTCCTGACTAGTTTGGGCTTTACCAAGAGTAAAGAGGATTCCAACCTTTACTACAAGGTTGAGGAAGGAAATCCAGTGATACTCCTACTGTATGTAGATGACTTGTTTATGATAGGTGAGGATGGGTTGATTGCTGATACGAAAAGGAAGTTTGATGCCGAGTTCGAGATGAAGGACTTGGGTATGATGCATTACTTTCTAGGCATGGAGGTGTGGCAGAGTGCAGATGGAATCTTCCTTGGACAAGGGAAGTATGCAGTAGAGATCCTGAAGCAGTTCAGGATGATGGATTGCAAGGCCATGGCCACACCTATGGCATCAAACATGAAGCTATTGAGTGATGCTTCATCAGAGTCGGTTGATGCCATGATGCATCGTCGGATGATTGGGTCCTTGATGTACCTGACGAACATGAGGCAGATATTTTCTTTGTTGTGAACACATTGAGCCAGTTGCTAACGGATCCTAGACATGTGCACTTGACTGTTGTAAAGCATATTTTGTGGTACCTAAAGGGTACGGTTGATTATGGGCTCAAGTATGATGCGAATCAAAAGGTTAACCTGGAGGGTTATGTTGATTTAGATTGGGCAGACAGTGCTGCAGATAGGAAGAGCACTTCGAGGTGTTGCGTTAGTATGGGATCAGGGGTGAGCTCTTGGTTTAGCAGGAAGTAGTCCTACGTAGCACTGAGTACAGCTGAAGCAGAGTATTTCGCAGCTTGTTCGGCCAGTTGTGAGGAAGTATGTCTAAGGAAGTTACTGTCATATTTATTTTATCTCTAGTTGGATGCTACTTGTATCTTCTGTGACAACCACAGTTGTGTGAAGTTGTTCGAGAACCCAGTGTTCCATGACAAGTCAAAGCATATCGAGATCAAGTATCACTATATCAAGGATATGGTGCAGAGAGGATCAATGAAGCTCCTGTATGTAGTGAAGCTCTTGTATGTTGCGACGGACAAGCAGATAGTAGATGTGTTGACCAAGGCACTAGCCAGGGTGAAGTTCGAGTACTTCAGAGAGAGGCTTGGTGTTCTTTAGATCGAAGATACTTCCAGGAGGAAGTGATGAGACACAGATGCAGGAGCCCTTTCAAGCATGGTTGTATGCAGGTCCTCCCCATGGCTGTGGATGTAAGTGTTGTGTGATGAGAATCCGGACGATGCTTGATCATGAACATCCCTATGATGTTCTGTATGATGATGATCCATATGATCATGAGCATCTGTATGATGCTCTGTGCGAGAATGATTTGTCTGATCATGAGCATCCAGATGATGCTCCATGGCTATGGATATCTTGCAGGTTGTGCAGTAGCATGTAATAATTCCTGGGAGATCTTGCAAGTTGTGTAGTAGCACGCAATCAGTCCTGGGATGGTCTTTTGAGGTTTTGCTTGTTCACATGTAATCGGTCTTGGAAGATCTTGTAGTTTGTGTAGTAGCACGTAATCAGTCCTGGGATGTTCTTTTGAGGTTTTTATTGTTCGCATGTAATCAGTCCTGGGAGATCTTGTAGTTTGTGTAGTAGCACGTAATCAGTCCTGAGATGCTCTTTCAAAGTTTTTCTTGTTTGCATGTAATCAACCCTGGGAGATCTTGCAGGTTGTGCTTGGCACATAATCAGTCCTGGGATACTCTTTTCAGGTTTTGCAAATGCACATAATCAGTTCTGAGATTCCACCAGATGGGCCGCTCATAGAGACGATGAAGACCTACATGGAGGCTAGGCCTACATCCAACATGAAAAAGAGTTGGCTTTGTAGAAATTCCTATGATGAGTAGAATTGAGAGATAGCACCAGTGATCTAGATGACGAGTACATCAGTAGTGACGATGATGCTCCAGTGATTTAGTGTTGATGATTTAGCTCCAGTATTGAAGACTTGTGCCTATATGTTTTGATGCCTGTGTCAAGAGAATACCTTCCTGGTTAAGAGAAAGTGTTGATGTATTTGTAACTTCAGAATATATTCACTTGTATATTATATATATCCCCAACGGAGATGTTTTTATTCCTCCATTCGGATGTGTCATCACTTGTATATGCAAGTGTCGCAAGTTATATTGTAAGTGTCGTAACTTGTATTTGACGGGTTATTAGACTTCCTTAGATGGGTCATCCCAATCTGATTTAAGTGGAAGGGTTATTAGACTCCCTTAACAGGTCGTCCCAGTTAGGGTAAAAGGAAGGTCAAGTTAAAGTATAAATAGAGTGGTTGCACCACTCTATTTGCTCAGTCATTCACACATCCAACTCGCATAGTTGAGAGAGAGGGGTGCGCACAAGTGGAGGAGAAGTAGATGCTAGAGACATCTATCTTTTGGGGTTTCATTTTTGTGGTATTTGTATTGGTGCTTATTCTATCTCTGAGGAAGTTGTGGGGTTTTTCACCTTTATGGTTTTCCCCGATGAAAACATTGTGTCTCTTGTGTCTATGATTGTTAGGATGTGCATGTTATTCTCTTAGTAGGATCCTATATAATATTTGAATGAAATTATCAAAATTCTAACAAGTTTCTCTTTCCTTTGCTGTTTTTCTAATGGTGTTTTTTTGCAGATTCAGATCAGTATGGTAAAGTATATAAGTTTTTTGTTATTCATTTTTTACATTAGGTTTTGCATCTAATCATGTTTATTAAGAGATTATTTCTTGTTCTTGGTATACATTTGTCTCATATTTCTATATGGAAACATTGACATCTTGGAAGGGCATGGATCTCTAGTCTTTTGTCATGATGATAGCTATAAACCATCTAATGCTTAATATTTTAACAAAATACTTAATAACTAATTTGTTCTTTTTGTTAATCATGTTGATTTCCAATCATGTCATTTTTATAAAAGCAATTTTATAAGAACTATCTTATATTTGTTATCTTTTGATCATTATTTGCTTTATTTATATGTTATTGCCGACCTTTGTGTAAAGGAAATTTCATTGTTCTATAAGTAATATCTTTATTAACATTATATGCTCTTGCTAATTAAATTCTTGAGTAAAATCAACTTTTTGAATCTATGTGATATCATATTTTTTGAATTGTCATACGTTATTTAATTGGGATATAGTCTCTTTCTCATGTATTGTAGAGACTGTATCTAGTGTAACACCCCATTTTGACATTACTACCTGAACTACTATTATATGTTGTATTTGTTTGATTGTGAGACCTCGTCAGGTTGACGACACTATGGACATATGGTTCTATTATTTTGCCGATATATATATGTGTGTGTATGATGATAGTATTATGATCGGTAGTCATGTTTAGATATGTATCATGTGTTAATTATGTCAAATATATGGAATTTACTGAATGATGGGTACGTGGATACCGTTAAAGTTATATGTTGAAATAATGAATGTTATGCTAGGTGCATGGCGAATGAATGAGTTTATTGTTGTTATGTTATGATGAAATATATGTGTGTACATATTGAGGATTTATGCACGATATTCTATATTGTATGTTGAGGACTGACTTACAGGTTGAAATGGCTAAGTGATAGTTGGACCCTACGAGGTGGGGGGGCCTCGGGGACACGGACTTCGAAAGATAAAATGGTATGCGAGTGATGCATTATTTACTTTCATATGGTTATTATGCTGTTTATTATGATGTATGCTATGACATGAGTGGGGTAGGGTTTCAAGAAACTCAACCGCCCAGATTGGTTATACGATGACAAACCAAGTACAAGTGCAACGCTGTTGTTATGTTAGGTGGACATAGTCCCTTGTTCCATTAGGGGGGTGGAGGCTTTACCCACTGTTTATCCCCGAAACCCAGAGTCATGGGAGGGCTGTGCTACGGTGCGCTCCCCAAGGTGTGTGATGATGACTGGTGGTTTCCTGCTGGGGAAGCTTGGTCGATGTAGTAGACACTTCCGCTTACGGGTTCTAACTGGAACCGGTCATGACTTGACATTCCAGGGTAGTCCAGTAGAGGATAGGATAGGATGTGGAAGTTAGTAATGATGTAGGTAGATAGAAGTAGCGTGAAGTAGGGGTGAATAAAAGATCTAACTGTAGGTGTGTAAAACCCTTGGTTAGTAGGTGTCGTAAATCAGTAATGTATGAATTGTCGTAATTTGGATTTTGGTTAATGGATTTGTACCTTGCAAACTATGTTAAAACATGTGTCGGTAAAAGATAAGTTCCTTGATTATGATTGATATATGTGAATTATTACTTTTAGTGTACTTACGTGAGGAATGTAAGCAGTAGCTACGCTTACGTAACTCGCCTACATAGTATAAATTATATGAAATATTGTTGAGTAATAATGTTAATTAGTGTCGCTTAATGATTAATTACTGTCGTTTAGTAATTAACTATTGTTGATTAATGTTAACAGAGTCGATTAAAGTTAATAATGATGATTAATGTTAATAATGTAGATTAATGATTAAATTTTGTGGATTAAGATTAATAAAGTCGATTAGAGTTAATAATGTTGATTTATGATTAACTATTGTCCATTAATAATTAATTGTTGTTGATTAATAAGCAAAGCTGAGATTAACCGAGGTAGTGACTAATGCAATTGATTAGGATGCTTGATTAATTGTTAAGTAGTTTAATTACAACTAAGGTGTAATTAAAATGGAACCAGGTAAAGTCGATTAAATCTTAGTTAATTTTATTTAATTAGTATAATTACACATTGATAATGTTATGATTTACATTGATAGGACTATTGTTTATAATTGATAAATTGAATTAGTGGATTTATAATTAGAGGGAATTTACATATTATAAATATTAGAAACCATTAATTAAATGATTAAGTAATAGTAATTAATCAATTGACAATTGTAAGTTTAAAACTCTTACGGTTGGTGGGTGAACTAACCCCAACCCCAAACTTTATTATGAAAATAATATAACATTTATTATTAATTAAAAATTGTACTTGGATAAGAAACAAATGTGTAAAATTATTATATGAAATAAAAAGGATTTAATTTAATGGAATTGGAAGTTACGGTGTAGAAGTGACCCCAACCAACACCTGTAAAAATTAATTTAAATTATTCCAACACCTTTTAATATTAATATAAATGATTAATAAGAGTCCAAGTTGAGGGCTCGAGGACTTACATGGTAGATGAATGGGTTGGATGAAATTTATGAGGAAGATAGGGGTGGTGATGGGGAAGAAGAGTTGGCAAGTGAAGGGGATAAGAGGGAGAAGGGAGGAAGGAGAAGGGTATCCTTTTGACCTTAGGATTTTGGGGAAGTTTTGGGAGAGCAGATATTGGGAGAGCAGAGTTGCAAAGAAGGGATTTTGTTGGAGATTGTTTTTGAGGGGATACAACAGCTTAGGGCTTGTACTCGGTTTGGGCTCGGGGGTCCAAAGGGGTACCTTTGGAGCTGGGTGGTCGGCGAGACCTCACTAGTTGGCAGGGTGGCAAGACAGGTTTGGGCTAGTGGAGTTTCAGAGCTTTGGGAAGGACTTTTGGCTACAGGGAAAAGCAAGGAAAAACGGCAATCAAGGACAACAACAAAGGTGGACCTACTAGCTACCTACAGGTATTTTCCAGTAGGTATGTTACCGTTCTACCTTGGCAAATTTTGTTTAATTAAATTTCAAAAGTTTATATGCTGTGATTATCTTTACTACCTGCACAGTCAACAATAAATTGTTAGAAGTAGATAAAACAGATTTATAAATTTTCAAATTTGAAAAGAATGAAAATGCATATTTTATTTTAAAAATGTAGTTTTTATATCGTTTTCAGGCATGTAAATGAGCAAAAGTTAGAAATGAAAACATGAAATTGAAACAGAATTTTAATTGTTCAATTTTGTAAATGTAAACACTTTATTTTTCTTTACAACCAAAACTAGTAAAGGAGAATAGAAACACAATAAAAACAGGAACAAAACACAAACAAAACAGAACATAAATTTTGACAAGAAGTGAATTTTCTGACTGTATATAAAAGTTAAAGGAGACCCAGTTGGGGGTCTTACATCTAGTTCCTGTGCCATTTGTCTCTAACATTCCTATATGGAAGCATTGACATTTCCAGGGCATCTCATCTCTTGCATATTTACATATTGTTAATAAGAAATGAACCCATGATTAAGACCATTAGTGACTTGTCATTTCATTATTTTTTATAAGTGATATCATGAGTTGATCATAATTTTCTATATGTTGATCATATTAAACATTTTGATTTATTTTCATATATCTCATGTCATGTTTATTTCAATCATCTTTTACTCAATATTTATATGGCTTTGAGAAATCTTTTAATCTTGAACTATTTATCATGAGCACCTTGTTCTTGTTGCAATGAGATTTCTATTCTTATGATTGCAGAGGTTATCTTGTTCCTACTTGTCTCTAACGTTCCTATATGGAAGCATTGCCATTTTTCGGGCATTCATCTCCTACATATTAACATCACACTAATAAAAAATGCACCTATGCTTCAGATTAGTTGCTTGATGACTAAATTTACAAATATTTAAGTGAAATCTTGGGCTCACTATTTATATGTTGTGGCTGACACTTAATGTGTAAAAGTAACTTCATTTTCCTTAATGAGCAAGTTAATATTTTATTTGATCATATTATGTTTCCATACTTTTATATGATGTTTGCTTACCTTTTGTTGTTCAGTATTTTAACCTTATAGTGAGGAGAGACACTACCAACTTAAGCGGGGTTGACAGGTAAATACATTTATTATATTGCAACTAGTTCCTACAAAGGAAAGAGATTGGGATATTGAAAGACATACCTTTACTCGATGACTGGTCCTAGCTTTCACTTGATCTCCCGCTTGATGAACCTGCAACACAAAGGATACCTTTCTCAGTGCATCTTGACTATATATAATATTGATGAATATTGAAAGCAAACAAGCATCAACAATAATCAGATACTAATCCAAATGAACATACAATCTAGTAGACATTCGATTTGGGATAGCAAGGGTATTTCGACCTTTTTATTGTCAAAGAAACATGAGTCAGTACAATATACCTGACATGTCAAGATGTTTCTGCAACCAAGTCCTGGGCTCCTGCTCTTCACAATGACTTGGGACTTTACTCCAGCGTAGCAACCCTTAATGCATTCTTTCTAGGTCTTCTATCTAATCTCCTCTCATGGATCCTCCTTGTATTTATGGGACGAGGTAGGCAGTTGGAATCGAGAGGTGGTTGATTTGGGAGGTTGGGGAAGTTGCATAACCAACTTCAACTAATCCAAATTTGTAATATTAATATATTTTTTGGTTTCATCTTAAGATGTGCGCGAGTTTCATACACCAGAGTAGCGCACAGTGTGCAACTCTTGTACTTTGCAACAAGCGTTTGCAACAATTTTCAAGGTGTGTGCTAGTTTTACTTGAGTAAAGTAGGGCATACTACCAGATGTGCATTGGTTTGCTAGCCAAAGAGTAGCGCACATGTCAAAATATCAAAAGAAACAGGGAATTTCTCAGCTGAAGAGGGTATTTCTGGTCCATACATCATCTAGATCAACCTAGCTCTTCAATCCATGTTCCTTTTGTGTGATCGACAGAGCAATGTGATCACCGATGGAGAAGTGCAGATTTGACCTATAAAATATGCCCCCTAATGTGTGAGGTCAGAGGGAAATGATGGCCGAAATACATTATAAGTCCAACTCAGAGGAGGAGCAAGAAACCGTAGAACCAAGTCAGAAAAAACACCTAAAACAACGATCAAGGTCTGCGAGCAATTACAATCTTGACATCATATAGATGTGTAGTATGATCTCCAATAAATAACTAAGATATGTATATATAGAGCATGGCCACTGAAATATAAGCGTGGATCCATGTCAAAATGAGAGATCATAGCCATAACAACAAGCTGGATCTATGTCTCATGAAGACCCAAAATAAGTGAGGCTCAGTGTTGCGCAACTTGGGTGATAACATAAACAAGGTGATGCTATCATAGTCCCAAGGTCTTCATCTAAAGAACCCAAGGTACAAACCCTAACCATGCCAATAAATGAGCTGAATTCGAACATGGGGGTATCGTTTGATTACCGATCATTGATGTATACCATTAACAAACGCGATGACTTCCATCGATAATGATAATGGGGTCCAAGGTACCTAGTACGATCCAACAAGTGTGAATTAGAGGACTTGAAGTCGAACACTTGAGGAACCTGTCGAATAAGAGACATTGATGTATTCGCATTTATTCAACAGCGAGGGAAACTGCCATTAATGACTGTAACCCCCAAGGTACTAACTGAACCTCTAAACTTCATTCCCAGAGCATAATGAGGTGATATCGATGGGAAGAAGTCTGTCGGAAGGGAGGCATTAATGCATCCTCCATCATCCAACACAAGGAACACTCACAGGTATGAGCTGATGTAGAGTAGGAAAAGTAACAAGATGAAACAAACGGACACCAGGATGGTCGACACATGAAGTCAAGGTAAACTACAGAATGGTCGACACAGGCTGTATCCTTGAACAGTGAGCATGACACAAAGTGACTTAGGCAGTTTTTAACATGAAGGGGAAGTGATATAAGCCTGCAATGTAGGAGACATTAACAAACCCTCCATATGGTTGGAAGAATAACCAACCGGGGGAGTAAAAACTCGGAGATCAGGTTCACCCTAAGGTCAAAAAATAAAACCCAACTGACATGAAAGACTCAAGTAGGTGCTGTGTTCAAGGACATGACTGACTTAACTTCCTTTGAAGCTGAAAAGGACTTGATATACCCTTCTTATCCCTTATTATTTTTGGTAAAAGAATGTCCTTCTTGTTGTTTTAATGAGTCCAAGAAAGATAGAAAACTCAATAAGCCCAACCATGTAAAAATTTTAACGATCCCATGGGATGAAGACTCAAGACCTTCTTCATTGTTTACAGAGTTTGAAGAAGAGATATAAGAATACTCTATAGTACTGATCTCTGGATTTTAGTATCGAGCCGAGATCTATTCTTACTCGCAAGTGTTTTCAACTTTAAGGAGTTTGAAAAACTTAAACAATAACTCCATACACCTACTTGTGGATTTTAATATCGATCCCAAGTAAGTTAATGCTCGCCGGTGTTTTCCTGTTTATAGAGTCTGAAAACTTAAACAATCCTCTATACACCCTCTCGTGGATTTCACATCAAGCCCGAGTAGGTGAGTGCTCGCTTGGTGTTTTTATATTTCAAGAGCCTGAAAACCCTAAAGAAGGCTCCAAGAGGTCCTTTTTTCGTATAATTAGTCTCCTCCCCCAAAAAGGTTTTAAAAATGACAGAAGAACTCTTCTAGCCACGTATGAATAAAGTATTCCTTTTTCGTAAGTAATCCACAAAGGTCTGGAAAAGGTTTAAACTTATACCTAAGTGGATGGACCTTCAATTCCTTTAACGAGCTTGAAGAGAGAAAGTTTCCTAGGCAATCTTGTTCAGTTTTTCATAGTCAAAACAAGAGCTTAAAATGACTTAAAAGACAACTGCTAGGATCGTGGGTTCATGACCTGCCAAAAGATTGTTAGGATATTCCTATACTCCATCCTAGTCCTACTGGCTTTCTAGTCACTTTCATTTTCAGTCATGCATGCAAAATTAGGGTTTGCATGCAATTAGGGTTTGCATGCATTCTAGGTCATCAGTCCCAGCACCTAGTCCTTAGCAAACTAGCCCCTGGAGCTACTTTCAAATAATTTCTAGCCCTCCCAGTGACTAATGTTCCCTCCTTTGCTCCACTGCATGACAAGGGTGCCTTCTTCACCTACCAGTCTAGTTATATTCAGTTATATTGAGTTATCTTCAGTTATTTCCTTGATTTAAGGATTAATTGACTCTTTACAAAGTTTATCACTCTATTGGACCTCCAATGAGACTAGATTGACCATTCTGACTTTAGTTAACTTCTATGGTGCCCTCCACTGAGCCTCCTTCACTATATTAGTGCTTCCATGTGCCAGTTACACCAACCACATTCAGTTAGACTCAGTTTGACTCCCGGTTGACCATTACTTGTGCATTGATGACTTCACTGATGAGAAGGTGGACTCCTAGTTAGGCATTGATGACTCTCCACTGATTATGGATTTATGCATGAAGGCCAATTCAAATTCAATCTAGTGAATTCGAATCCTCATACTCAGCATTGTATATTTACCAGTTCATTATTCTGTTAATAGTAACATGTGTAATTATTCTACCTCAATCGGAGTTTCTTTGGATCTAAGTTGTATTGCTTGTCTCTTCTTCTATTATTCCTAAATTCTTTCATTGTGAGGTTTACATCATCTCTTTGGATATTATGTGGGCAATTTCACATGGTATCAGAGCCATTCGAGAGTATATTCTACCTCCATTCTTGAGAGTTTTTTTGCAAGTATTTCGACATTCCAGCAGTTGCAGCAGTAGATTCAGCAGCTTTCTATTTGCACCTGTTCAAGCAGTCAAGATGAGCAATTCGAATGCTCCTTTTTCTCCTATACTTCTCACTCCTTTCAATTACTTCAAATGGAAGAGTGAGATGAAGATTTTCTTGATGACAAAAGGGTTTGAAAGATTGGTTTATGAAAAAGATGCCACACCACATATAGCTAGAGAAAGAATCAAGCATCTAACCAAATTGGATGAAGCCTTTGGATACATATGCCTTTACATGTCCAAATATCTATTGTTCCATGTTGAAGGTTTGAAGCCTCCAAAAGAGTTATGGACCAAATTGGAGAGCCTTTTTGGGAAACAAGATGGGATGAGAGACTACACTCTTGAAAATGAATTGGCTTCTCTGCAACCTAGCAATTTCGAGAGAATTCAAACATTCATCTCAAAATTTCAGAATTTGGTTACTCAATGCAAGCATTGTGGCATCACCAAAAGTGATGAGCAATTAGTACTCTCCATTTTGAGCAAAGTTGGATCTCAATTTTCTGTTTTTGTCTCTACCTTCCATTCTAGGCGAATGTCAATCTGTAGATGGAAGTTTCCTACCTTGGAAAAATTTACTACTGCTCTCATTCAAGAAGAGGACAAATTGATTCAAATGGGTGCCATCAAAACATCCAGAGATCTAGCTCTTTTAGCTGGTGGATCAAGTGGAGTGAATGCATAAGGGGGACAAAAAGGCAAAGGAAAGAAACCTTCAAGATCCAAGAATGACAAACAAAAGAGACCTAATTGTACCTACTGCAAGAGAGGAAACCATCCTGAGCATGCCTGCATGCATAAGAAGATTGATCTTCTAACCAAGCTTCTTAAACAAAACCAAATTGTTGTTCCTAAAGAAGCAAAGATGTTTGATTCTGGAAGTGATCTGATGATTGTCATGCATTGATGGCTGGTTTTTCAAAGACAAAAGCTCTCCTCATAGATTCTGGAGCTTCCAACCACATGATGGCACAAGAAGAATCCTTCTCCTCTTTGGATCTCCAAGATGGGCCTACCATTCACATGGGAGACAACTCTTAGATTTGTGCCAAAGGTTTGGGTATAGTTCATATGGAGCATGGTAAGTTCAAAAATGTCTTATTTGTTCCTTCCCTTAAAGCTAATTTGTTGTCAGTATATCAAATGACTCATACAGGATCTCCAAAACAAGTAATTTTTGGTCCAGACACAGTAGAGATTATAGAAATCTCCACTAGAAAGGTTATAGCGAATGGGATTGCTAATCATGCCTCAAAGGCATATGAGTTCTCACACTTCATGCCCTTCTCTCCAACTATTCCTTCAGATTCTGGTGAAGATCACAGTGACTTCTCTTCTAGTGACTCCTATTCTAGTGAAGAAGAAGATTAAGATTTTGATGTTGAGATCATGGTTCAAGAAGATTCGGAACCAACACCTATTCTCAATCCAGATTCAAGAGAAATATGTTCTCACATAGTCCTTGCTACTACTGAGAACACAGTTGATGATTTATTTTCTTACAGAACTACTAGACTTCAGCAGCATGCTAACCTTGCATTATGCCATCCATCTCTCCATGAGAGATGCAGCATGATGATGGGGTTCTCTCTTCCATCTTTTGGGAAGACTACTCATGTTCCATTCGCTCCAGATACAGAAAAAGTTCCTTAAAGACTTGCCTCATCCTCCACACAATGGGAGACCTTCCTACATGGGATTAGCTTGCCAAGTCTTTTACAAACATTTTCACTGATGAAAACTTCCTTTTTTTCTGCATGATGGTTCTTTGAGTTATTTACTGTTCTTTTGAGGGGGGGTATTTTTCCCACAAGGTTTTCCCCATTTCCTCAATTTATGGACAGTTATGTATTTTATTATCATTTCAGTTTTTGTATGGGTGACCTTTGGTCCTAGTTACCAGGGCCCAGGATGGATTAAGGGGGGGTGTTAGGATATTCCTATACTCCATCCTAGTCCTACTAGCTTTCCAGTCACTTTCATTTTTAGTCATGCATGCAAAATTAGGGTTTGCATGCATTCTAGGTCATCAGTCCCAGCACCTAGTCCTCAGCAAACTAGCCCTCAGAGCTACTTTTAGATAATTTCTAGCCCTCCCAGTGACTAATGCGCCCTCCTTTGCTCCACTGCATGACAAGGGAACCTTCTTCACCTACCAGTCCAATTATATTCAGTTATCTTGAGTTATCTTGAGTTATTTCCTTGATTTAAGGATTAACTGACTCTTTACTGAGTTTATCACTCTATTGGACCTCCAGTGAGACTAGATTGACCATTCTAACTCTAGTTAACTCCTATGGCGCCCTCCATTGAGCCTCCTTCACTATATTAGTGCTTCCATGTGCCAGTTACACCAACCACATTCAGTTAGACTCTGTTTGACTCCCGGTTGACCATTACTTGTGCATTGATGACTTTATTGATGAGAAGGTGGACTCCTAGTTAGGAATTGATGACTCTCCACTGATTATGGATCTGTGCATGAAGGCCAATTCGAATTCAATCTAGTGAATTCGAATCCTCATACTCAGCATTGTATATTTACCAATTCATTATTCTATTAATAGTAACATGTGTAATTATTCTGCCTCAATCAGAGTTTCTTTGGATCTAAGTTCTATTGCTTGTCTCTTCTATTATTATTCCTAAATTCTTTCATTGTGAGGTTTACATCATCTCTTTGGATCTTATGTGGGCAATTTCACAAAGATAGGATCTCAACAATCGCATTAGTAACTATCAACAAAGTTTACTCAATGACATAATAATGACAATATGCTATCTATATTGGTCTACCAATAAGAAACTAAGTCATTTCCGGTTTAATACTTTTGAAAATCTAGTGAAAACTTGAAATACCTAGGTTAAATTCAATTCACCAAAAGTTGTAGGTATTAGTGATTAAAAAGAACATTAGGGACAATTTGAAACTATACACTTTTGCCAAAAGTGGGTAAAAATTAAAATCAATTTTATATAACTAGTTTCAAATTGGAAAAACAAATATCACAAATTGAAATTTCTAGGGAAAAAGAGGAGCAAAACCTTGACCTTCTTTCACTAGTTGCGATCAAATTGGAGCATCAATCGACCTTCTACCTCCACTAAGTAAGTTATTTCCTCCCAATCTTGCAATTTGATGCATTTTTTGTCATTTTTATGGTTAAAAATTAATTTCTAACAATGTACAACTCGTGTTTTGTGTGTACGCTACTGTGTATGAGGAAATGTAGGGAATACTGGTAGTGTGCGCTAGTTTCCTTCAAGGAAAGCAGTGCTGAAATGTGCCTATCTAGCCTAAACAGTAGCGCACACCCCTGAATATTAGGTAAAAAATGACGAGGACTAAAAATTTGACCTTTTCTTGGCAGGATGGTCCTTGTTTGGAGAGAAAGAGAGCATGAGGAGATGGATAGGATAACATTGCAAGATCCGACAACCCTCCATGCGCTCTGAAGGTGTGGACTATTGAACTTTTATAGAATAGTGAATATGCGAGCACTAAACCACTTGCTTGAGAGGCTTGTATAGTACTGGGATGCCAAGGAATTGGTGTTTAATATCCAAGATGAAATATTGGAACTCACCATCAACGACATCTAATTTATCATGGGTCTCTCTCAGAGGGGAGATGTTGTGAACTTGAAAGGGTCCTCATGCAATGTGGGTGCCTTGTCTGTGCAAGAGTATGTGAATACTCACTATGTACGGGAACTGAGAAATCCGGTAGTCAAATTTGTATCTCAACAATTGCAAGTTTCCCCCTTAAAGTCATCGTAAGTGTTCTTACCCAAATGGGAGGGAGTGCTACACAACATCTTGCTTCAAGGAATTATATGCACCTTGGTACTAAATGCTTAAACGAAAGAGTATATGACTGGTGTTCAAGTATTTTAGACAACATGAAGCTTCAAATCTTGGGATGTAAGACCAGGAGGATGAAGAACTTTGGTTACAGAAGCATACTGTGCACCTTATTCTTTGAAAGGGTGCCCGCTATGAGTTTGGGCATGCCTTTTCCCCCGATCAACCCTCGTGAGCCGATGTTGTCTTGTTGGGGTGAGATCTTCCTCCGCTAGGGTGGTGGCGAGAGCAACTTTTGTTACCATGAGGATGATTTATTGGGTTGGTGGGAAAGACAAGTTCCAGCTATAGAGCAGTTTCCATATGCCGGTGCTGACTTTCGCAACGATCCTGAGCTGATCCTTCCTCCAGGAGCTTCCTGGGGAGAGATAGGTATGTTTATACTTTTGAAAAGTTATTAAATTTTTATGTTTTATGTAGTTAATTTTTTAGGATGAGTTTGAAGTACTGAAGCAAAGTGTCATGTACAGATGTTGGACCAGTGCATGCCGAGGGACATCCTCGCACTTTCGTGAGGCCAATGGAAGTGGGTGCAGCTGATGCCATGCTAGGAACCATTGAGAGAAAGATGAGTCGATTGACTCATGATGTTCCAACTTACAGGATCGAGTGGATGCTACTTGACATGCAGGAGGATGTGGTTGGTGTGCCCCCAGCCTAGATTAGGCTACTTCGAAAAGTGGCTAGGCTAGTCATATGCTACCGAGAGGTAGCATATCTAGATGAGGCCCCACCTTCTCCACAGGAGAAGGATATTCCATGTATATTTTTGAGTCCATCGAGCCCAATTTTGTATCTTATGACACGACTCTGTGACAGATTTATGATCCAAACTCATATTATTTTTTGATACAGATATATATATATATATATACAGTATCGGTTATTTACATGTGTGTTATTGTGTTTTATGCATGCATTCTTATATGTGTGAATGATGCAAATGCCAATATAGAATGTAGTTTGCAAATGAATCAGCTAATGCATTCAAGTTCCTTGGAATATGTTGATATGTGATATAATCAAACTGTCTCTCAAGTAACCTAACGTGCATAAACTGACGTAGCAAAGTAGGATATCTAACCTGATAAACACCTAGTAATTGAAAAACAACTAACTGTGAGTCGATTCGTACCTCTAAATGTGAAATGCCATGGAACAGAGCATCTCGGAGTAGCTCTATGGCTGCACTGTATTCAGCCACATTATTTGTTGTGGGACCTAAACAAGCCCCTCCTGAAGACACTAGTTGGCTAGTTGGTGAGTAAATAGCCCAAGCAGCTGAGGCCAACTGATGGGTGTGGCAGCTAGCGCCGTCAACAAACCCTATGAAGTGTTCAGTCGACATCTGAAACAAAAAACAATGGATGCATAATACGTAACTACAACTATAAACAAAACTAACTCTACAAAATGTACAGCTAAAAATACATGAAAAAGCAGAGATGCCTAAGCGTAGTACTTCTTCAAGTAGGGTAAGTGCCTGGGATCTCATTATGAGACCGGGCAAAAATGTCATGGAAATCGTTAAAAATATTGGTATACGGAATGATCTCATCAAGATAACAGTCCTCTCCAATAAAAATGTTTTCCGTAGCTCCAGGTTCAGTGGAAATGTTGATCAGGATGGTTCTCGATGTATTCTCCCTATTCCCTTCGGCAAAAACAACTTGTGAAGTGGAAAGGACAGAGGACCAATCAACATTCTCACTGGGTCTCGGAAAGAAATCACCTCTTTCTATCAAGTTTAGAATGGGAAGTAAATAGGACTTGAGGTGTCTACTTTCTTGAGGGCGATCCAGGCCTATCAAGGCTTCCAAAAATGTTTCGTCAGAAGGAAAAACCGTGTCTAAACAATCAAGAGAGTGGGTAGAGTCCACCGACCATGCAGGAGCATAGTCCATATATGAATCAGCAGAGACCAATGGAGTCATGATATGTTCTGTTGTAGTTTGTTGTGAATCCAAGTAGGTTACCTTTGCAACAGGTACAGGCACAACTGGTTCTGATTCAGGAGGGAGAATCCACGGATCTGTCTTTGAGCTGACCGTGGAATTCTTAGGCGAGGAACATTCCTCAGAACTAATAAAATTAACAGGAGAAGGTAGGTCCAAAGTTCCTATTAATGACTCATAGATACCTTCTACCAAACTTTTTGTGAATCGGGTGGATTGATCAATCAATGGGATAGTTGAACCCGATGAAGTCTGGTTGGTCTTCCGGGAAAATGAATGTTGATCGACTGTAACAATCTTTACTTTGTGGGGGAACATTATGACCTGAAAAACAGCTGACGGCACTGCTTGCATAGCATATGTCCAGCTCCTACCCAATAGCAAGTTATAATCGAGTGGAGCGTCCAGAAATTCAACCTCTACCGATACTAGTTTTCCCGCAAGTTCAACATCAAAGGATGGTAAGACTCTGTGTGGATGGAAAGATCTTCCATCAAAGGCGGTTAGTACCGTATTAGAGGGAGCTAACTCAGGTTCACCCAAATCATTCCAGCAAGAGATAGACATTATGCACGTAGATGCACTCTCATCTACAACAACTCGTCGAATGGTCATGGGACCATGAACGACCTCTATCTGGAGAGCAACATGATATGGAAACCGGTACTTGATGTCTTTCATATCAAAACAAGCAAGCATGGTGGATGAATCAACACTCCCAATCACTGCTAGGAGTGCACTGCGTTGCAATGGGCAACTTTGCAATACCTCCAAAGTAGACATGGCACAAGGGGTTTGGGCTAAATCTTCCACAACATTGTAGTTGGGGGAATCCCACACGTTGGAGTTGTGCACAGCCCATTTGTAGACACCTTTCGGTATCTTCGGCAGTGTCTCCACTGGTATGTGAAGAGGAGTAGAGGATTCAGGAGCATCTTTCTGCGGCGGATCCAGGGTATAATTCTTTGCTCGAGTTTGCAATAGAGCATCTGAGTTAACCATATTAACGAAAGACTGATCAACAGAGGTGGCACGAGTGGTGCTCCCAACACTAGAGCTTCTAGAAGTTGAACTCTGTCCATGAGGAAAATGTTCTTTTAAAACAACTGGTTTCTTCTCAAGGATCAGCTTCTGGGCTTCTTCCATTAGAGCGCATTGATGGGTAAGGTGGTCCTCTTGACATAACTTGAAAGGGAACTTGGCCTTCTTTTTTTCCTTTTTACCCTCCTCGGCATTTTGTGTGTTTCTGGGCTTTTGTTGGTTTCCATCCCCTTTCTTTCCATTTATTTTTGGCTGCCAAGATCCCTTTTGGTTTGTCTACACCTGCTGTATAGATTCTGTAGTTGAAGGAGAGGATGCAACAGAAGTTGCTTCTGTAGCGAACTGTTTGGCTGACAAGGCATGAACCTGCTTTGTTAAGGCATCAAACGCTGCAGAATCGAGTGAACCTACAATGCCATCAGCATGTGGTCCAGGTTTAGGTTTACGTAAGTTTATATTAGATCTCGGCGCATCAGGAATAATTTCATATAAAAGCCCATATTAAGCATAGACCAAGTCCAGCTGCTGGGTTCTAAAAATGGCTTCCTCTTCGGAGGACACGCCTGAAGTGGCAACTTCCTTTGAAATATAAGGAAGAAGAGACTTAAGATACCATTCTAATAAGAATGTTGGGGGGATGTCAACTTTGATGAGCCTCTTTCACCTTCGCCACTCGTGAATATGATCAGATAGATGAGTGTCTTTGTTCTGTCGAAATTTCGACAAAAGGTATGTGCCGGCATCGTACCGGACAGGAAGTTGAAATTGGTTCAAGAAAACAATAGCAAGATCCCGAAAGGTGCCATAGGTAGCTGCAGGCAATTCGATATACCACTTGACTGCGACACTTGTCAAGGTTCTTTGAAAGAGCGTTAACCTTATGGAATCATCATTTAGCGAATTAGAGGAGCACCAGAGACGAAATGTTGTAACATGGTCACCGGGGTCCTCACCAGTATTACATTCAAACTTTGGTATGTTTGAGGGAAACTTAGTGGGAATGGGTGGCCATGCAGATTCATGAAGCACGGGGTTGTTCACGAGATTTGAAAGATATGGAAAGTTCAAATTTGCCAAAAAAGGTACACGGGGTTGAGCCGATGGAATCTAGTAGACAGACACCTGATATTGGGAAACACCCATCGCCTTGTTCGTGTACTACTCGTTGGGGTTTCCCCTAGCCATCGGTTGTGAAACAAAAGGATTGAAATTACTCCACCCAAAAGAAAGTGGATTGAAACCCTGTGTGTTGGTTCACTGTTGCTGGGTGTTAGCCCCGCCATACTGCTAGTTAAACATATTACCCCTCCTTTCGTAAACAAAGAGAAGGGTATACTCCCTGTGGGTATATTCAATGGGTTCACATTGTACCCTGCATAGGGGTTGAGGCCATGTGTGGCTTTAGTGGACGGCGCAGTCATGGTACTCGTGACAGGCATAGATGTGGAGGGAATCAATCCTACAGTGGAAGTGGAAGCAATAGCTTGAATTACACCCTGAAACTGTTGTGTAGCAGAAGACTGAGTGAAATTCACTGCGGGTATCCCTGACAAAGGGACATTGTTTGGTCCAAAAGTTGGGGTAGAGACAGAGGCAGATGTTGAAGCTAATGAGCTTGGCATGCCTAGAGTACCAACATTGAAACTGAAGGACGGAGTTGAAGCAGAAGTAGTCTACGATGAACTTGGGATAACAGTGTTTGTGAAAGAAGGATTAACAATCCTTACATCCATAGAAGTTGTGGGAGTTTGAGGGACTCCATGCTCGTCTCTTGGGTTAGTCATAGTATAACCCAGTGTAAATAAGTAAGCACTACACTCAGGTTGTTGAAAACCTACAGGTACTAGAAGCGAATCGTTTGTCTAGTAAGAGGAGGGTTGAAAGGAGTACTGTACTCTCTAGAAGTTAGATCCTCAACCTCAATAGTATCAAAGACTTGTTGATCCGAGGTTCTGGGTTGTGGTTCACCAGGAACCTCTGTGTCGCTCGTAAGTTCAAAAGAACCACGGGAATCTATCCTCTGGCGTTGCGGTGGCGGTGGAGGATCCATTGAGTGGGGGAAGGTTTTGAAACCTCCGAGATCGACGAAGATGTTGGTCCTCCACAACTATAAAAAGTAGACGAAGAAAAAACCTAGTGGCCACTACAACTAAAGGGCAAACAACATACCACTAAAAACTTTCCTAAGTAATCAAACCAGGCAAACAATGGAAAATACTCTTGGAAGCAAGTCTGGGATGATTAGGGCCCATAATAGACTAACATATTATTGACAGTCAGTTATGTGGTGTCCTCCGGAGGTCCATTGGGTGCAATCATTTGAATCACCAAATTGCCCTCCCAGGATTACTACCAAAGGGTTACCTTCCAAGTCTGTCAGAGGTGAAGTGGGAATAACCGCCCACTCTACCTGTGTAGAGCCCTAAAATTCTGATACTAAGGCTACCATCAATACGAAATAACCTGGGGGGACAGTCGTTAGCCTAGTCGAAATGCATGGGAAGGGTATCAAAGCGCGAAGTCCGAAAGGACCCCCGTACTGGAGTCAACTCTGGTTTATTGTTGAGAGGAAAGTGAGGGAATATCCTCAACAATTCCAATCTCCCATGGCCTCGTGCTTAACTCTGGTTTGAGTAGAGCATCCCAGGACTATTTGATAGAGATGGACTTACTTAAATGAAAGTCGTACTATGATTGTTGAGTAATGAAGCCAGTTTCAAATCGTTTAAGGTGATTTAAGTCTGAAACTCTAGCCTAAGCTAGTTGATGACGTGTATACCTAAAAAGAAAAATGTTGCTAATATATTTTATTAATGGTTCTTTTTAAGGGCTACTTGTTACTCAAGGGTTGTAGTGTGGTGTGTGGAATGGTTTGTTATGAAAGTAAAGTGCATGTAAAGTAATGCTTTCAAATTCAAAAAAATGAATTCTCTTTTCCGTTTATATTCTTTCAAAAATCGAAAACTAGGAAATCCTAAAATCAAACTTCTTTTTGTATTCTTCTTTTAATATTTCAAATCAAACTATGCTACCTTAAAATAATGAAAGACCTTACTACTAAGCTACTTGAACAATTTTTTGTCTTTTCTGATAACTGTAAAATAAAGAGAACTTGTACAAAATCAAGTAAGATCTAAATGTAAAGTGTGCGTAAGAAAAATATCTAAATGGCTCAAAGCAAACGAATCAAAAGACTCGATGAAGACTTGACTTACCAAGTTTTTTCAAAAGAAAAACTGGAGGCTTGGAAACAAAGAGTAAAAGAAGCAGGGAAAAGAGACACTCGTAACGGAAAGGCAGACCTAAACAAGTTGCTCCTAAGCATCAAAACCCTAAGAAAACACTAAGCCAAGCAAAAAGTAAGCAAGTGAACCAAGAATGACCTTACTAACACACGGACTCAACATAAAGAAAACTAGAAAGATTTGACGTACTTGGACTGAACTGATAAGGAAATCAAAAAGTATCTAAACCAAGCAACCTTTCGAAAGCAACCCTAAGGACTCAAACTTGAAGTAAAACCCTAATGAGAAGGATAAGACAAAGTAAAAGTGTGCAAAATGTTTCAACAAACAACAAACATTAATAATGTAGCTCTGTATGTTTGCAACAACAACTAGGGTGAAAGTATGCAGCTATGTCAAAAGAGAATAGTGCATGAACTTCAAAAAGGGCTAGAAAGTAGTAAAGACACTTAAACAAGTACTCAAGCAAGCAAAAACAAACAAAAAGACTCAAGAGAGGTAAAAAAGACTCAAAAGAGACATGGAAGTCTCAGGGGTCAGTCAAGAAGGCAAAGCAACAAGCTGGAAGTGGAAACAAAACACTGGAAATCAAATCCTAACAACAAACTGGAAGACACAGGAAAATGCACTACTGTGTAGTGCATAAACCAGCGCACACTAGAAAAGATGCGCTACTATTCAGTACACAAACCAGCGTTCATCAAGAAATATGCGCTACTGTAAGTAGGCTAAACCAACGCACATGCCTCAGAAAGGAAGAAATAGGCTTTGCAGTAGTGAACTGAGATGAATCAAGCAATAAGGAATAGGTAACAAAGACCTATAAAGCTTCTTAGAGAATCAAAAACTGAAAAAGGGACTGGAAGAAACCCTAAACTAGGTCTCCTAGAGCAGAATAACTACCGGTTACTCCCCAATGGAGTCGCCAGTCTGTTGTTCAGGATTTTAACCTTATAGTGAGGAGAGACACTACCAACTTAAGTGGGGTGATAGGTAAATACATTTATTATATTGCAACTAGTTCTTACAAAGGAAAGAGATCGGGATATCGAAAGACATACCTTTACTCGACGACTGGTCCTACCTTTCACTTGATCTCCCACTTGATGAACCTACAACACAAAGGATACCTTCCTCAGCATATCTTGACTATATATAATATTGATGGATATTGAAAACAAACAAGCATCAACAATAATCAGATACTAATCCAAATGAACATACAATCTAGTAGACATTCGATTTGCGACAGGAAGGGTATTTCGACCTTTTTATTGTCAAAGAAACATGAATCAGTACAATATACCTAACGTGTTGAGATGTTTCTACAACCGAGTCCTGGGCTCCTACTCTTCACAATGACTTGGGACTTCCTTCAGCGTAACAACCCTTAATGCATTCTTTCTAGGTTTTCTATCTAATCTCCTCTCATGGATCCTCTTTGTATTTATGGGACAAGGTAGGCAGTTGGAATCGAGAGGTGGTTGAATTGGGAGGTTGGGGAAGTTGTAGAACCAACTTCAACTAATCCCAATCTGTAATCTTAATATATTTTTTGGTTTCATCTTAAGATGTGCGCGAGTTTCATACACCAGAGTAGTGCACAGTGTGCAACTCTTGTACTTTTCAACAAGCATTTGCAACAATTTTCAAGGTGTCTGCTAGTTTTACTTGAGTAAAGTAGGGAATACTAGCGGATGTGCACTGGTTTGCTTCCCAAAGAGTAGTGCACATGTCAAAAGATCAGGAGAAATAGGGAATTTCTCAGTTGAAGAGGGTAGTTATGGTCCATACATCATCTAGATCAACCTAGCTCTTCAATCCATGTTGTCCTTTTGTGTGATCGACAGATCAATGTGATCAGGGACAGAGAAGTGCATATTTGACCTATAACACCTTTGGTGTATAAGCATTTTCATTTATGTATGAGCACCTTAATTTTATGATCTTTATATACTTTAATCTTGGAAGTTCTTGTGCAGATCAATTTTCTGTTTAGGATTTCACCTTATTCCAGAAATAATGAGGCACCATCTTCTACTGTTAAATTAATGATGTTCATCTGTATGATATCATTTTCGATGTGTAGACCATTGGGGTCTTGTTCCTTCGATATTTGAGGTCGTCTACAGATATTTATATTGCACCTTGATTGGAAGAATTTCTGCTATCCGCATGTGTATTAGCCATCTGGGTATTTTTGTACACTATTGTGGTGTTCTTAGCCATATGTTTTGTTGTATCAGCCGTCATAAGGTATCTGTACAATGGTGTGGATATTCTATCAGAGTTATTCAGCAATCAGTTATGGTTTTGATGATTCTTGTGGTGATCTAGGCATCTTGTGGATCTAGTAGCCATGTTGGCTTCTCTTTAGATATGGACACCTTGTTGTTGGATTGCATCACATGTTCTCGACATCTTGTGGATCTAGTATCCATGTTGGCTTCTCTTTAGATCTGGGAATCTTGTTTGTATTTCATCGTACAACCTGGTTCATGTGCAATTTCATGATTCAGTGAGAATCGATTATTCTTCATCCAATTCCATTCGCCGAAGTGTTCTTCCATTTTACAGCTTTGGTTTTTCTGGAAGTTGTCATCAAGGGGGAGCAATAATGACTCCTTCCTTCCTTGGTTAGTGGGATTTTCTCCCAGCCATTATTAAGGGGGAGCGTTGGAATATTTTATATTCCTTGGAAGGTAATAATGTCTTTGTATTATGTTGGAAGATATCCACAATCTTATGTAAAAGAGTAATACATTTATTGTTGGGAATGTTATATCTCTTCACATGCTGGTTGCATGTACAACAGGATCCCTTGCCCAGTAGTACTTCGACCCGTTGTACTACTATTTTGGGTTGCTTTTTTCTTTTTCGTGATTTTCAACCCATTGTACTCTATCTAATCCCGGTAAAAGGGATTAGGGCTGTAACCTAATTTCGGGTAAACGAATTAGGGTTTTAGATGCTGCGAAATACCATATATTGTAAACATATAATGAAAAGGAGCTGTGCAGCTCTAAGTTTTGCTGGTTTTTTCCCGGTTAAGGGTTTCCAGGTGAAAATCTCTGTGTAATGTGTGTGCCATTGTGTATTTTCTATTAATCCTTAAGAATCAATATAAGTTTGTACTTCACTGTTAAGGTTTAAAACTTACATTTATCCCATATTCATTATGGTAAAATATACTCTTTTATTATATAAAGAGATGTTACTATGTAGAATTATATTATCCCACATGTAATATGTGAGAGTAATTCCTCCTCATCTCTTGGTATATAATAGAGTCAAGGGAGTCTCTTACATCCATCCTTGTGCGGATCATATTCATCCAGAGTGGATCATCCATTTGTGGATCACTCATCTTGATCTTTCTATATTGTATTGGGGTTATTGGCATTTCTCTCTTGTAAGTTTGAGGGAGATATTATGGAGATAATAGAAGACTACCTTCCCGTGGATGTAGCCCAATTGGGTGAACCACGTATATCTGGTGTACTCTTTTCTCTTATTCTATTTTTGTTCTTATTTACTGTGATATGTTATTGTTTGCATAGATAGGTAAGCTAGTTTAGTTAGATCCATATCTTTGACAGAAGCCACTTTTAAATATTTGAACTTCCATATTATTTTTGAAAGAGTAGAATATTTCAAGTGGTTAATATTTTGAAAAATGAAGAACTTCTTTTATGGTTATTTCAGAGAATAATGTTGAAGAAGATGCCACAATAAATTTTCGTTTCAAGTCATGGTCACAACAACCGCAATCTTCCCACTAATGATAAGACTAGCGACCCGTGCCTTTGACTTTTAGTGAAAATGGGTTACATTCAAATCATGAGAAGCACATTTTGTTTTAGTAGCTTCCACCCACTATTTATTTTTAATAATTATATTATAATAATAATAATATAAAATACAATTTTTAAATACCATACAAGAAGTCAAAAAGAGCTCCCATTCCCTTTTTAACAAAGTTTACATTATATTACAAACTCTACTATCCTATGAATCACCCACGTGCTCTTATGCCCATGTTCTCTCGAGACTCAGACTGCTTTATAAGCATGCCGTATGCTCTCTTCCATAGACAACGACATATTAAAACTTAAAGTAAAATATAACAATACAAAACCACAGAAGATCGAAACAAGACGATGCCCGTGTTTTTATGCAATGTGTATTAAAAATTAAAATGATTTATGGCTCACTTATATGTCACCATTGAGATGCGTTATTACTATAGGCTCCACCATGTTTCCCATTATGATCTCTTGTATTTGAATTTTCCATGGCATTCACATCAAGCAAATGTTCGAATGAGTTAAGCAAGCTTTCATGTTGGAAACTGGAACTTTCTACACAAGAGATCCTACCCAATGACGAAGAACGTGAATATTGAGGACTCAGTGGTGGTATTGTTTGGGGATCCATGCCTTGTTCATCGCCTCTCTTTATATTCTTAATAGGATGAGATCTGTTGGACCCAAAATGGCCATTTCTATCCATCCTTCTACTCGGGATTGATAGAATTGATATGTATGTAAATCACCACTCTTCTGCCAAAATATGGAAAAAGAGACTTAAGGTATTTCTTTGATAGCAAAATGAGAGATTCAATAGGAGTGATAAAAATTAGAGTCTGATATCAATGTGAATGCATATAAAATATGCGATACTTCAAATGAATCAGTCTGATATCAGTGGGAATGCATATAAAAGCTATAATACTTCAAAGTTTGGTAGCAATGGGAATGCATATAAATGTGGTGATAGTTCCAAGTAATTTGATTATGTTAGTATAACATCTACGTAAATGGAACATTATAAGCCCACATAGGTGTCGGATGACATGCATTCACTTGCCTAATTTCATGTGTCATAAAAATCTTAATGTCATTTTGGAATTCGCAATCAAATAAAAAAAATCATTGATAATGGGGAAATGCAAATACAACTTCTAAATACCTTGAAATGGCATGGCTATTATCATGTATTCCTCGCAAATTTTGTTGGGAAAATTGAAGGGTACATTTTTTGTCAAAATTTATGGCTTAAATGTTTCAAGCAAATATGGAATCTGCAAAAAATAAAAATCATTGTAATAATTTTAAAATAAAAACAAAAATAAATTCAAAAAATTATTAAAACCTACTCACCCAATTGAATGTGTTGTACTACAACTATAGAGAGATTGGGAGACATACTACAAACCAAAAACCTGAATGAAAAATGAGTTGATGGTCTGCTAGGCACTACTGGAAAGCTAATCTCTGCATTGTTCAACCCCATAAAAAGCTTCTAGTGAGAATTCTGAAATAGCATTATGCAGTCACATGCAAGTAGAACAACATTGTGATGGGAAGGTCATTATCATCCTCTAATGGATTTCTTAAAGCCGATCCGATCTGACATAAAATGGTCAACCTGGTTGCTAATTTGTGCTTAGCATGAGTGTTAGTCGGAAGCCAAGTCCGCTTGACGGTTTGGGTTCTGTGCACTCGGAGCAAATCCTCAAAGTCCCTGAATGGCCATGGGGTTCCTGACCAAAATTCCCATAGCACCAAAACTGTGACTCCAATCATAAAGTGATCAATTACGGTGTATTCAGGATAGTGAGTTCTAGTTGGGGGACCACCCAAACCATGCCTCCAACGCTCGGAAATGGTGCTATTGTGTCATCTACGGAACTAGGGTTTTTCTCATTGAAGGCCATTCATAGTGGATGTGTTCACCATGGCCATACATGCCCGAGAGCATTGGGATGAGAAATGACCCCCTTGAGCAAGATTGGAATGGCCTTCACTGAAGAAAACCCTAGTTCCAGAGATTGCACAATAGCACCATTTCGGGGCGTTGGAGGCACAGTGTGGGGGGTCCCCCCAACCCGACGTCCCAAATCCACTGGAATCGGTGGCTTTGCAATCGGAGTCACATTTTTGGTGATATGGGAATTTTGATCAGGCACCCCATGGTCGTTCAGGGACACTTTGAGGATTTCCTTTGGGGGCATGAAACCAAAACTGGAAAATGGACTTGGGTTCTGTCAGCTCCTGCACATGGACATGGCCATTGCAGATGTGTTCACAATGGCCATGCTCGACCGGGAGCCTTTGGGTCATAGACGATCCCCTTGACCAAGCTTGGCATGGCCTTCATTGAGAAAAACCCTAGTTCTGGAGATGACACAATATCACCATTTTTGGGTGTTGGAGGCATGGTGTGGGGGCTCCCCCAACTAGAAATAGGCATCTTGAATCCATCAGAATTGGTTTATTTGTGATCGGTGTCACGGTTTTTGTGCTACGGGAATTTTGGTCAGGCACCCCATGGCCATTGAGGGTCACTTTGAGGATTTTCTCCAGGGGCACGAAACCCAAACCGGCGATCGGACTTTTCTTCTGTCAACTACTGCACATGCACATGGCTATCATGGATGTGCTCACCATGGCCACACACACTCGGGAGCGTTGGGATGAGAAATGACCCCCTTGAGCAAGATTTGAATGGCCTTCACTGAGAAAAAACCTAGCTCCGGAGATGGCACAATAGCACCGCTTTAGGGAATTGGAGGCATAGTTTGGGGGGTCCCCCAACTAGAACATGGTGTCCCTAATCCATCAGAATTATTGGCTTTGCGATCGGAGTCACGGTTTTTGTGCTATGGTCATTTTGGTGAGGCACCCTGTGGCCATTCATGGACACTTTGAGGATTTGCTACGGGGGCACGGAACCCAAACCGATGAGCAAAATTGGGTTCCATTAGATCCTATAAATGCAAGTGGCCATTGTGGATTTGTTCATGATGTCCATGCTCTACCGGGAGACTTCGGATCATAAATGACCCCCTTGAGCAAGATTGGCATGGCCTTCACTGAGGAAAACCCTAGTTCCGAATATGGCACAATATCACCATTTGCGAGCCTTCGAGGCTTGGTGTGGGAGGTCCCCTAGCTGAAAATCTATGTTTCAAATCCATTGGAATCGACGTATTCATGATCGGAGTCACGATTTTGGTGCTATGGGAATTTTTGTCAGGTACCCTGTGGCTATTTAGGGACACTTTGAGGATTTGTTCTGGGGGCACGAAACCCAAACCGGCGAGCGGACTTAGCTTCTGTCAGCTCATGCATGTGCATATGGACATCTTGGATGTGTTCATAATGGCCATGCATGCCTGGGAGCCTTCGTATCATAAATGACCCCCTTGAGCAAGATTGACATGGCCTTCCCTGACCAAAACCCTAGTTACTGAGATGGCACAGTAGCACCATTTTTTAGCCTTCGAGGCACGATGTGGGGGTACCCCTAATTGAAACCTGGTGTTCTAAATCCATCAGAATTGACGGATTCATGATTGGAGTAACTTTTTTTGTTCTATGGGAATTTTGGTCAGGAATCCCGTTGCCATTCCGAGACACTTTGAGGATTTGCTATGAGGTCACGGAACACCAACCGGTGAACAAAAATGGGTTTTCTTAGCTCCTATATGTGAATGTGGCCACTGCTGATGTGTTAAATAGGGACATGCATGCCTAGGAGCCTTCGGATCATAAATGACCCCATTGAGCAAGATTAGCATGGCCTTCACTGAGCGAAACCCTAGTTACTGAGATGGCACAATAACACCATTTTCGAGCATTCAAGGCATGGTGTGGGGGGTATCCTAGCTAACAACCGATGTCCCAAATCCATCGAATCGACGTATTCATGATCGAAGTCACGGTTTTGTTTCTACGACCATTTTTTCCACGCACCCCGTTGCCATTCAGGGACACTTTGAGGATTTGCTATAGGGTCACGGAACCCAAACTGGCGAGCGGAACGGGGTTTCGTCAGCCCCCACATGTGCACATGGCCATTTTGTATGTGTTCAATATGGCCACGCTCGCTTGGGGGTCTTCAGATCATAATTGACCCCCTTGAGGATTCCATCATAATATTGCAGCTAGTAGTTTAGTTCTATGTGCATGTGGTGGACTTATAAAAGATTATACCGGCATGTCTAAGTTTATTTAACCACCCAAGGTGGAATCTAAATATTTACAGTACATGGCCATAAAATTCCTCACAAAATTTTTCACGGCCTTCCCTCTCCGTAGTGATATAGTTGCTCTCGACCCAAGGCATCTTCCTTCTAGCAAAGTATATGGGTGTTTGCATGTGCTAGTATCCATCCCTTTGTCGAGTTATTAACATGTACCCAGGAGTTTTGGAAAATAGCACAATATGGTAAGCAATAGGTTCGATCCTCTTTAGGATCTTGAATGGTCCAATAAATCAAACATAACAATTTCAAACCTCGATTCGACCCAACAAAACACATTATGAAATGTGAAAAGGAATGGGGTTCACTAAGCAAAACCCTAGTTTCGGACATGGCACAATATCATCATTTCCGAGCCTTCAAGGCATAGTGTGGGGGGTCCCCTAGCTGAAACACGAGGTTTCAAATCCATCGGAATCGAGGAATTTGCGATCGGAGTCACGATTTTGGTTCTATGGGAATTTTGGTCGGGCACCCTGTTGCCATTCAGGGACACTTTGAGGATTTGCTCCGAGGTCACGACACCCAAACCAATGAGCGGAACAGGCTTATGTCATCTCCCAACCAAGCACATGGCCGTTCTGGATGTGGTCAATATGGCCATGCTCGCCTGGGAGTCTTCGGATCATAAATTACCCCCTTAAGCAAGATTGGCATGGCCTTCACTGAGCAAAACCCTTGTTCTGTAGATGGCACGATATCAAAATTTTCGAGCCTTCGAGGCACGGCGTGGGGGGTCCCCTATTTGAAACAAGGGGTTCTGAGTCATAGTTTTGGTTCTACGGGAATTTGGTCAGGCACCCTGTGGCCATTCAGGGACACTTTAATGATTTTCTCCGGGGTCACGGAACCCAAACCGGCGAGCGAAACGGGAAACTTTCATCTCCCACACGTGAACATGGCCATTTTGGATGTGTTCAATATGGAAACACTCTCCCGGGATTATTTAGATCATAAATGACCCCCTTGAGAAAAATTGACAGGGCCTTCACTGGGCAAAACCCTAGTTCCGGAGATGGAAAAATATCACCATTTTTTTAGCCTTCGAGGCACAGTGTGGGGGGTCCCCTAGCTTAAAAATGGGGTTCAATCTATCGGAATCGAAGGATTTGCGATCGGAGTCACGGTTTTGGTTTTATGAGCATTTTGGTCAGGCATGTTGATGTATTTGTAACTTCGGAATGTATTTCATATATGTATATTGTATTTCATATATATATTGTATTCCTATAGAGATGTTATTATTCCTCTATACGGAAGTGTCGTCATTTATATTGTAAGTGTCGTAACTTATACTTGATGGGTTATTAGACCACTCTATTGGGGGTCGGCCCTGTCAACATTATGTTAAGTGGTTAAGTTGAGGCCGACCTAGTAAGGTTATTAGGCAAGTCAATTCAAGTATAAATAGAGTGCAGGAGGCACTCTATTTGATCATTCACTTTCTCACTCATACACTCATTGGAGAGTGGCTCATTAGTGGAGGAGGAGAAGTTGCTGCTAGGAGACTATCTCTTATGCTTGTGTTTTGTATCATTGCTCTATCTATCTCTGAGGAATTTATTGGGGTTTTTCACCTTTGTGGTTTTCCCCAAGGAAATTCTGTGTGTCTATTGTCTCTTGTGATTGCTTCTTGTGATTGATATGTTGTACATGTTATTCTCTCAGTAAAGATCCTAGAGTATGTTGAATTAATGCTCAAAAAATTAACATGGATTCAAAGCTAACTTGAGAAGAAGACACTCTGCAGTTGTGGAAGCTAGGGATTCTTGTTTTTGGGTTTCTCTCCCTAGATCTTGAAATGAAGTGGGGTAGATTGACTCTCTTCATCAAGGCGCATCTTTTTTTCCAATTAGAATTCAATTCCGGGCACTTTCATTTTTGGCCCTAAAAATTAGGGTTTCCTCAAAAATAGGAATTTCTGAAATCTCAGACCATGGCTAGAAGCTCCTTGGAAAAATTGAATTTTAGAGCTCTGGATCGAACTTTTTGGTTGGGTGAAGCTCTGGGAAAATCAAACACTCATTTGGGGTCCTCTCTAGTGAAGTCGAAAATTAGGGCTTCTGCAAAAGTTGGAATTTCTGAAATCTGAGACCATGGCTGGAAGCTCCTCTGAAAAATCGAAGTTTAGAGAGCGAGATCGAACCTTTTGGATCGATGAAGCTCTGGGAAAATCAAACCCTAATTCAAGGTCCTCCCTAGTGAATCTGAAAGTTTGAAAAGTAAATTTGAGGGGTGAAACTTTGCAATTTTCAAATTCTGAGTATACCAGCTTGATCAACTCATCAAGGCGCATCTTTCTATCCTTTCAGAAGTTTGAAATTCAAATTTTGAATTTTTAGGGTTTCTCTAACAAACCCTAATCCAGCTCCAGATCCATATTTCTGCAAATCAAGTGGTAAGACCTAAATATTTTCTATTTCATTTGAAGTACTCTTTAAGATGTCTTACTACACCAAGCTTGAGGATAAGCTTGAAGGGGTTGATAACTTCCAAGCATGGAAGTATAGGATTGGGTTAATTCTAGAAGAGAGTGAGTTGGACACCTACATAAGTGAAGGGGTTCATGTCCCAGAGGGATAAAAGACTAAGGACTTACATAAGAGGAACTTAGTCAAGGCTAAAAGGATCATTGTTGATTCTATCAAAAACTATCTCATGCCACATGTGTCATCTCTGAAGACACCTAAGGAGATGTTTGATTCCTTGACCAAGCTATTTGAAGGGAAGAATATAAATCGGAAGATGACCTTGAGGAATCAATTGAAGAATATCAAGTTCCAAAATGCGGAGACCATGCAGTCTTATTTCTGAAGGGTCTCCTAGATAAAAGAACAACTTGAAGTTGTGGGAGAAGTTATAGAGAATGGAGAAGTGGTAATGACAACTCTTAATGGCCTTCCTAGGTCATGGGATTCCTTCATCCAAGGAATTTGTGCTAAGAAGAAACTTATCTTTTTCAGTAAGCTGTGGGAAGAATGCTCACAGGAAGAATCTCGGATTGTAGCTCGAGAAGAGAAGATGGGGAATGAAGATCAAGCTGTCACAACACATACCAAGAAGAGGACACTTTTCCTCAGATTGTACTAAGAACAAAAGGAACAACAACAACTACTACTACAAGAAATTTGACAGGTATGACTTACAGGCATGTTTTGAAATATATTCATGATTAAGTTTATAATATGATTGTCCTCATGTTATCGAGTTTAGTAACAATCTTGTCTAATTTTAGACTTGTCTTATCACCCTAGTAAAAGTATGAATGCATGATAGAAGACATTAATTGATTAGGGCTATGACACTTATGATTGTATTATGTTTGTACTAATGCACTGTGGTGTTGTATGAGGAGAATGTTATCCACTAACATGAAAGGTACAAATCAAGCTCTAGATCAACACCATGATGACGCGAAGACAAAGACTCATCCATAGTCATGGATCACATAGAGGTATGTATATTTTTGGTTCTACAATGGTCAACTTATGAATTATGCAGGTCATTGAAGAGAACAAGAAAACAATGCTAGACATAACTAGCAAATATGATGGCCAGATATGTTTTCCTATATCAAGTTAGAATCCTACTCTATGTTAGGATCTTATACTTTTGTATATGATTATTCAAGAAGTTAGAAATTTAAGTAATCAAGGGTTTATGCATATTATGTCTCTTACCTTGATTGATGATATGACTAACCAGAAGAGTCCTATGGTCAAATAAGAATATGCATAAGTAAAAGAAATACTCCTTGAAACCTTGAATACTAATGCTTATTATCTATGTTTGAAATGATCATGACTATACATGTTTAAGATTATTTTGTGTTGAGATTATTCTAATGAATGTATGAGATCTTGAGGATAGTACAATCATGACACTAGTGCACACTTAAGCATGCATAGTGGTCTAGGATGAATATAAGTTCAAGGATAGGTAATCCAGGAAGCAAAGATCAAGAGGGAGAACACTCCAATAGTTCCTGCAAGGAAGCAAAGATTGAGAGGGAGTCCACACAACAAACAAACAAAGAGAAGCATTTGAATTTTTATTTCTTGTATATTTGATTGTTTAAATAATACTGTTCAAAGATGTATATACTTATGTTCCTAGACATAGGTTGTGTATTATGCATATTAGAATAATTGCATTAATGAACAGTATACTACTAATATGCATGTAATGGGTAAGTGGCCTATGGCACTCTACAACATTCCATTGCTACTTATCTAGAATGAAACCTATTTGCTGACATGTTGGGAGTTGTACACACTCTTAACAATGTTCTGGTAGAGATTGGAAGGCATCTAAAAAGTCACGGGATATGGATAAATGTTGTATTGAAGCATTGGCTAAAATAATTGCATGACTGTATGACATATTTCTTTATGTGTAAGAACTTGTTCTGAAAACTATGAGATGTTTCTAATCATGTAATTTAAATTGTCTTGTAGGAAAGATCGTATACCATCACCTACAAAAGAATGACTAAAACATTTGTTCGAGCAACAAAGTTATCTATTGAAGAATCTGAAGTTCCCAGAATCTAGGATGAAGTAATGGAAGGATGCTATGATATGTCAATCATGAAGAATGATGTTTGGGATGTGGTCCCAAGATTTGAAGGGAAGTCTGTTGTGACTTCCAAGTGGATCTATAAGATCAAGCATGCTGCACTTGGTAGCATAGAAAAATGCAAAGCGATCTCATGGCTTCTCCTAGAAAGAGGGGATAGACTATGAAGAGACTTTTTCTCCTGTAGCCAGGTACACTTCCATCAGAATAGTACTTTCTCTGGCTGCAGTGATGAAGTGGAAGATACAACAGATGGATGTCAAGACATCTTTCTTGAATGGTGTAGTCGAAGAGGAAGTGTATGTGGAGTAGCCACTTGGTTTTGAGACACATGACATAGATTCATATGTGTGCAAGTTAAAGGAATCCTTGTATGGTTTGAAGCAAGCTCCTAGGACTTGGTATGGTAGGATGGACAGTTTTGTATCCAGTTTGGGCTTTACCAAGAGTAAAGCAAATTCTAACCTTTACTACAAGGCTAAGGAAGGAAATCCAGTGATACTACTCTTGTATGTGGATGACCTGTTTGTTACAGGTGAGGATAGATTGATTATCGATACCAAGAGGAAGCTTGCTGTCGAATTCGAGATGAAGGACTTGGGGATGATGCACTATTTTCTAGGCATGGAGGTGTGCCAGAGTGTACATGGGATCTTCTTTGGACAAAGGAAGTATGCAGTAGAGATCCTAAAGAGGTTCGGGATGATGGACTGCAAGGCCATGGACACACCTATGGAATCGAACCTGAAGCTTCTGTGTGATGCTTCATCTAAGCCGGTTGATGCCACAATGTATCGTCGGATGATTGGGTCCTTCATGTACCTGACAAATACGAGACCAGATATCTGCTTTGCGGTGAACACATTTAGTCAAGTCCTGACGGATCCAGGAAATGTTCACCTGGTTGCTGTAAAGCATATTCTGAGGTACCTGAAGGGTACAATTGATTATGGGGTCAAGTATGATGCGAATCAAAAGTTTAACCTGGAGGGTTATGTTGATTTAGATTGGGCAGGCAGTGCTTCAGATAGGAAGAGCATTTCCGAGTGCTACTTTAGTATGGGATCAGGTGTGATCTCTTGGTTTAGCAGGAAGCAGTCCTGTGTAGCATTGAGTACAGTTGAAGCAGAGTATGTTCCAGCTTGTTCAGCTAGTTGTGAGGCAGTATGGCTGAGGAAGCTACTATCTGAGTTATTTGATCTCCCGTTGGATGCTACTGGTATCTTCTGTGATAACCAGAGTTGTGTGAAGTTGTCCGAGAAACCAGTGTTTCATAATAGGTCGAAACACATAGAGATCAAATATCACTATATCAGGGATATGGTGCAGAGAGGAGCCGTGTAGCTCCTATATGTTGCGACGGATGAGCAGATTGCAGATGTGCTGACGAAGCCACTAGCCAGAGTGAAGTTCGAGTACTTCAGAGAGAGGCTTGGCGTTCTTCAGATCGAGGACACTTCGAGGAAGAAGTGATAGATACATCTACAGGAGCCATTCCAAGCATGGTGAGAGGAGGATCCTTTCCATGGTTGTGGACATAAGTGCTATGTGATGAGCATCGAGACGATGCTCCAGTTACTACTTGATATGATCAGTTGGATCATATATATGCATCGGTTGGATGCTTGGTATGATCAGCTGGATCATGTATATGTATATGCATCGGTTGGATGCTTGGTATGATCAGTTGGATCATGTATATGTATATGCATTGGTTGGATGCTTGGTATGCTCAGTTGGATCATGTATATGTATATGCATCAATTGGATGCCTAGTATGATCAGTTGGATCATGTATATGTATATGCATTAGGACGATGCAGTGATGATGATCAAGATGATCATGTGAGATGAGTATCAGGATGATATTCTGGATGATATGCATCAGGATGATGCTATGATGATGATCAGGATGATCATATGTGATGATATGTATCAGGTGAATACATTACATAATCAGTTGGATTATGTGTGATGAGTGCTGAAGACATAGATGCACATGGGATTTTCTGACATGGTGGTAGATGTGTTCTCCCATGGTCGTGATGTAACTGCCAGAGCCATTCGAGCATGGTTGAAGTGTGTCTTCCCATGGATGCGATATAATTTCTGTGCCATTCAAGCATGGTTGAAGTGTGTCTTCCCATGGCTGCGATATAAGTTCTATGCCATTCGAGCATGGTTGAAGTGTGTCTTCCCATGGCTGCGATATAAGTGCTATGCCATTCAAGCATGGCTGAAGTGTGTCTTCCCATGGCTTCGATATAAGTGTTGTGCCATTCGAGCATGGTTGTATATGTGTTCTCCCATGGCTGTGATATAATTGTTGTTCCATTCGAGCATGGTTGTAGATGTGTTCTCCAATGGCTGCGATATAAGCGTTGTGCCATTCGAGCATGGTTGAAGTGTGTCTTCCCATGGCTGCGATATAAGTGTGATGCCATTCTAGCATGGTTGAAGTGTGTCTTCCCATGGCGTATATATAAGTACTGATGCTTTCACGGATGGTTGAAGTGTGTCTTCCCATGTCGATGAATGTAAGTGTTGTGTGATGTGCATTTGGGTTGTGCTTCATGAATGATGTTATGATCAGTATGATAATGAGTGTCAAGATGATACTCTATGGCCATGGGCAGGTTGTGTAGTGGCATGTAAAAGGGTCCTGGGAGATCCGATAGGTTGAGCTGTGTGCTCGTAATCAGTCCTGGGATGCTCTTTCGACGTTTTGTAACACATGTAATAAGTCCTGAGGATTCCATAGTATGGCCAGTGATGATGAAGACCTGAAGTTGGTGGGCCTACATCCAGCATGAAAAAGGGATGGCTCTGTAGAACTTCCTATGACGAGTAGATTGGAGATTGATTGAGATAGAAGCAGCAATGACGATGATTCGATGACGATGATCCAGTGATGATGATCTAGAGAAGAAGACTTGTGCTAGCATATCTTTGTCGAGAAATAACTTCCTAGTTAAGGGGGAGTGTTGATGTTGTTGGTCACCCTATATGTCAGTTAATTAAGGCTAACACACAGGATGGTCAATATAAATTGTCAAACCCAAGGAGGTCTTTTATTTCAATGGTAATGAGCATAATCTATGCATAAACATGTCAAGCAGTTGATTTACTAAATGTAGATAATGATCCTATCAATCTATCCAACCAAACTCACTCTAGAAAGAAAACTAAGCTAATTCACACATCTAAGGATTTGATACCTTCCTACAGAAATCACCCAACAGTTATAAAATTGAGAATATAAATAAACCAGATTGCTTTTGCAAGAAGTTAAATCCTATAATTATCAAACTACCAATAATTGATCTTTACCAAAATGATCCATCCAGCAGTTGCTGTTACTCAATCCTAATATGCCTACTTTAAATCAATTGAAGATACAACAGTAACCATAATCTAAGCTTAGACTCTAACTGATAATTACTGGAAATCCTAGAAAGCATAAACAACTGAAAGATATTGGAATTGAGCTTGGCTATTACAGCTGATTCAAACACACATGCATTAAATGGATTATCCTACACAGTCGACTATCACACCAATCTGCTATAGCTATTCAAGATGCAATTATGAACTACCGAAAGGAAATCTAATTATCTGTTGCAGCTACCAATAACATCTGCAATAATTCCACACCACACAACATAAGTAAAGCTAAACTACTATACCTACTTAAACTAGCTATCTCTGTGAGAAGGCGGGCCCAGGCCTTCTAACCAGAGATGTTGAGAATCACAACAAATTAAGACACAACAATGAAGAACTCTTCTATCATATTAATGATGGAAATTGAAAGTATTAGTGCTCTGTTACAGCTTGTGTAAAATGGTAATTGTCCAACCCCAGGCTATGAGAGCCTTCTGGAATTTATACAAGGAAAATACAGTTTCAGATCCACTATAATCGTGCAGCAATGAATGTCTATGATATTCATGCTGCAGAGTTACAGCTAACTGATACAGCTGTATTAAACAAGGTTGTTAATTGTGAAGGATGCTGTTGCTCTAATAATGAACGGATCAATGGACTCAGCAACTGGAATGCAACCTATCTGTCGCAGCTAGGTTCTATTTCAGTGCAATCTGTTACAGTGAGGATCTATTACAGCTCACATGGAGAATGCGTTGTTCCTTGGAGTATGAGGAATCAGACCTGGAAGAGTAACAGCTGGCACCGATTAGCTGATACACCTGTGTTTCATATTTTGACTAAATGAACTCACAAATGTTAGCATAAACAAAGGGTCAGGATTCGTAACCATAACAATCTTAGGCATAATTAAATGAAACAATAATGATTTATACCTTGTCAGGATTGCTGATTGATTTGGAAAAGGCATGTATATGGTTTACGAAAGTAAAGTAAAATTTGGCAAAATGATGAAATAGGTATGGTTAAAATGGGACATTTCCAAGTCCCAAAATCTCCCCCCAACGATCCATTTGCATGTCCTCATGCAACAGCTAATTAGTTTAATTCTGAGGCTATCCCCTATTCATATTATGCCAGTTGAGGAATTAAAATTTTCCAATCATTCATTGGGAATGCTGGTTCTTGTGTGACAACACCCTCTTGCCCTTAGCAGCTTCAATCTAAATTACACTTTCAACAAAATTTTAAGGTGGCTGGTTCTTGTGTGACAACATCCTTTTTCTTGATGATTTTAGTCTACTAGATCAACTTGATTCTTTCAAAATGATGAGGCTGAGCTCGAAAATAACTTCTCTGATTGCTTTTCTTTTACAGATCCCTGAACTGCTAGGTCTACCTCTGTAACTTTAAGCCCTGCTAGATTAAAAATATCTCCACATTCTGGACATATTATCTCTTGTTGTACTCCAATTCCCCGAATGGACAGTAAATTCCTCAATTGATCTACAGCTTCCGCCCTTGCATCCACATACTTCTTTGCCTATTCCCTACATGTCTCCTTCCATTTATCTAGTTTTGCCCGAAGATCTTACACCTCCTCCTTTAGCAACTCATTTTCAAATAGAAGATTATCTAATTGAGGTTCTTCTACAACAGGTTCTTGTGTGTCAGCAGGTGGTTGAGGTTTAAAAATAGGAGTCCCATTGTCTACCTTGACCAGATGACCTGCTTTTGCTGCAGTCACAATTTCAATTCTCCTCTTCTTCACCAAGAAAGATGATTGGCCCATGCTCATCGGCCCTCCCTTTCTCTGAGGAAAGGAAAATCCCATTGCCTTAGAAATAGAGCCAACTCCCTCCTTCTGATTTAGAGTCCTTATGATTGTGGGAGAAGATTCTACGTTCAGAACTGCTTGTTCATTTTCTGATACTGCCTTTGCTTGAGGGTTTTCATTTTCCATTTCAGTTTTGGCTGCCCCTGTTTCATCCTCCTCTGTTTCTATCTCTTCAGGTGTTCCATCTTCCCTCCCCCCAACTGAATTTGAGGAACTCCAGTCCTCATGCAATATTTCTAAAGACATTTCACGAGGGAGGTTTGGCCGATCCAGAAATTGATCCCATGTCAAATTATGCTGTGCAAGGGCTCATAAGATCAACAATTTAATGAGCCCATGCTTTGTGAGGGATGCTAAGGGGTGTTGAGCACCTTTAACATAATAAGCCATGCATTGCAAAGATTGAAAAAGAAAGTACATCATGTTTAGCAATTGGCTATGTCGTAAATGTGATAGGAGTAAAAATTCATTGATATGAACAACGCTATACCTCCCATCGCAGGTAATATATTTCTTCAAAAAGATTGCAACTTGGTTCCACGGATGTGGAAGAGTTTCCAAGGTTGTTCCCCTGTGCAATGGTCAGACACTTTCTTTAGTTGCAAGAAAATATTCAACTCCGGTTGGATGATAGCGTTTTCGACTAAACCAATGTCACCCAACTTTGGAAAGTCCTATTACTTCTTCCAGAATTACCTCTGAAACATCTACCCTTATTCCTCGAACCTCTGAATGAGTGTTCGTCAAATTTTGAGCAAATTCAAGGGTCGTTTCCTCATGAAAACCACTCAGGCGTTGAAAATATGTCGTTCGTCCTGCTTCTTGGAAAATGACAAAAAAATCTCTATTTCTGTACAGGGATTCTACTGTTAGAGGTTCGTACCTCACAGGAATACCCATATCACTAGACTTCTGCAAGAAGTTGTAACAAATGTGCCAGACATAGCTCCAACTATCGAATTGTTTGCATGCGGGCATGGTTGACGGATAGTCAAGAGTTGAATATAGCCGTGTTGGAAAGGTGGCAGCGCTAGTTTCGAAGTAAGATTTATGGCTAATTTCTTGCACAAATAAGATAGAATTATAGTCATGATCAGGAGTATGGGTAGTGGCTTTAAACACAATTTTCGCCGGGATAAATGGCAAGGAGGAATGACAGACATAACCATTATTATTTGCGACATCAATAGATTCCTAATCATGATTATAGTTAGAACCCATGCCTTCACGCTATGCATCCGTCCGTGAGTTAGTCATCATGGCATGCCAACCATCATAGCACACTTTCATCATCTCCGTCATTAAAAATAAGCATAAATGCACATGTGCTGAAGTGATGTGGCCCCACCACGCGAACTGACAGGTACCGCAGACTACGATTGGACTGATGAAGCAAGCAACTGAAACTGATGCCCAATTAAATCATTATTGGCATCAACAATTGGAGAGCAGACAAACTGGCGGAGTCACAGCTGCTAGACTTAGCAAAATAAGCGAAAATGGAGGAGTCGCAGCTGTACGGAAGGAGAGGAAATGAAGTGGAAAGAAGGGAGTCGCAACTGCTAGATTAAGAAAAATAATCAAGGATAGCAGAGTCACAACTGCTAGATTTAGCGGAATGGGAAAAGGTAGCAGAGTCGCAGCTGCTAGGTTTAGTGGAATGGACAAAGGTAGCAGAGTCGCAGCTGCTGGAAAGGGGTAAAAATGAAACGGAAATAGCGGAGTAGTAGCAGCCAAACTTAGAAAGGTGAGCGGAAATAGCGGAGTTGCAGCTGCAGAATTTGGCAGAACGGGCAAAAGTGGCGGAGTTGCAACCGCAGAAAAGTGAAGTAAAGGAAAAATGACGGAGTCACAGCTGCAAAGATAGGAAGAATGAGCATGGAAAGGAGTCGCAGCTATGTCAGAATGAAGTAACAAGCAAATTTTAGCTAGCTATGGAAGACTACGAATCATCCATCTTTTTTTAAAGAGCTTTATTAAATCGGGAAACAATCTGGGGTATCTGCAATCGTCTGGCCCAGTCATGACTGTTGTTCTTCCAATTAGTTCCTGCACACAGTTCTTCAAAACAAACTGATCAAGTGCAAAAATAAAAATAGATAAAATACAGAATGAAAGAAAAACCAATTATTTATGTACAAAATATGTATGGAAATTGTAGCTTTTAGGAATTCATAGGGTTTGAGAAAGATCCCTTCCCTGGTGTTAACTGATACTCTGGATCACCTGCAACCTACGAAATGAAAGCTTCCCTTGAGATCAACTTGTGATACAGTCGCATCCGATGACCATTTGCGAATAATGGTAATTTTTTTTCATCAATGGTGATCAACCTGACTGTTCCATTATCAAATACCCGATCTATCTGATAGGGTCCCAACCAACAGGTGCGCAATTTGCCTTTAAATTCCCTCTTAAACCGTCAATCATACAATAGGGCCCAGTCCCCCTCTTGGAAGAATTTCTTCTTTATAAACCGATCATGCCACTTAGAGCATTGTTGTTGGATTAAAGCTGTATTATGTACTGCACCTGTGCGCTTCTCATCCAATTCGTTGAGCTGATTCAGTCAGTTCCTCTGTGCCTCTGATAAATCCAAGTTTGCTTCCACAGCTGTTTTCAAGGTTTTGATTTCAAATTCAATTGGAAAAAAAACGTTCTTACCATACACTAACTCATATGGGGAAAAACCAGTGGTGTTACGCCACGTAGTACGATAGGCCCACAGTGCCTCTAGAAGCCTTTCAGCCCAATCTTTATGATGGCTCTTCACTATTTTTGTTAGAATAGCCTCGATAACCTTGTTTTTGCTCTCCACTTGGCCATTGGCCTGTGGATGATATGGTGAGGTTATTCTGTGTTGAATATGAAATTTATGTAACAATGATTCCAGCTTGTGAGACACAAACTGTGGTCCACCGTCTGTAATGATTTCCTTAGGTACTCAAAACCGAGTAAAAATATCTTCATATATGAAATCGATCACAACCTGGTCATTGGCCTTAACCAAGGCTACAGCTTCTACCCATTTGGTCATGTAATCTATGCAAACCAAGATGTGAACTTTCTGCTTTGAGGGAGGGTTGATAGGCCCTACAAAATCTAGAGCCCACCTATCAAACGGTTCAACCACAAGCTGTGGATGCAAAGGCATCTCATCTAATATGTTTTATTGGCCCATCCTTTGGCAACTATCACATGCCTGAACATACTTCTTCACATCCCTGAACAATGTAGGCTAGAAATCGCCCATTCTCAAAACTTTATGACCTGTCCTTTTGTCAGTAAAATGTCCCCCACAGGGCTCATCATGGCAAGATTTAAGAATGCTAAAGATTTCATCTTCTCTAACACATCTTCTGATCTCTAAATCAAGCCCTGTGTAGAAAATACGACCATCAATCCAGCAGTACCTAGCACTCTGTTGTATGATCTTCCTTTTTTCTCTCTTTGACAGATGTGCTGGAAGCTTACCTGCAGCCAAAAAGTTAGCAATATCTTCATACCATGGGGAATGAGTTGATACTGCAAACAAATGTTTGTCAGGGAAGGAATCTTCGACTGGTAAATTGTTATCACTGTTAGTAAGTCGAGATAAAAAATCAGCAACAACATTTTCCTTACCTGGTCAATCAATAATTGTGATATCAAATTCCTGTAACAGTAATAGCCATCTAGTAACTCTAGCATTCGTGATTGGTTTATTCATTAAATAATTGATAGCAGAATGATCAGTGTGCACAAAAGTAGAATATCTAGTAATATAATGTCTAAATTTGTTGATGGCATAAACAATGGCAATAAATTCTTTTTCTGTGATAGTATAATTTAGTTTAGTAGGAGACAAATTTTTACTAATGTAGTAAATGGCATAAGGAGCATTACCTTCCTGCTATCCCAAAACTGTTCCAGTGGAACTATTTGAAGCATCTGAAGAAATGTGAAAAGGCAGAGCCCAATTGGGCCCTCGTAAGATGGGTGCTGTAAACAACCTTCTCTTTAGCTCAGTAAACGCTGTTTGGCATGCATCATTCCAGACAAACTATGCATCCTTCATCAACAGAGTGAACAAAGGAGAAGCTAGTTACGAATTTTTTTTTATGAACCTTCTATAATAGCCAGCATGCCCCAAGAAGCTGCATACATCCTACTGTGTTCCAGGAGTTGGTATATTTTCAATTACCTTGATTTTGGATGGGTCTACCTGGATACCATCAGAGGAGATGAAGTGCCCCAACACTATGTCTTCACTCATCATCATGTGGCACTTTTCAATGCTTAAAGAGAGTTGGCTTTGTTCACAGCGTTTCAAGAACTTTTCTAAATTTTTTAGTGCTTCTTCATAACTATCACCATATCGAGTAAAGTCATCCATAAACATTTCCGTGCAATCATTCACCATTTCCGAAAAGATTCCAATCATTGCTCTCTGAAATGTAGCTGGTGCATTGCACAACCCAAAAAGAAGTACTCGATAGGCAAAAGCTCCCCAGTGGCAGGTGAAAGTGGTTTTGTCCTGATCTTCTGGAGCAATCTGGATCTGGTTATAGCCACTAAAGCCATCCAGAAAGGAGAAATACTTTTTCCCAAACAAGGTATCAAGTACTTGATCGATGAAAGGTAAGGGGAAATGGTCCTTCTTGCGTTGCTTTGTTCAATTGTCTATAATCCACGCAGACCTTCCATTTCCCATTCTTCTTTGGCACAATCACAAGTGGAGAAATCCACTCACTGTCTGAAATTGGGTATATGAATCCTGCTTCCAAAAGTTTTTGGATTTCTTCTTTCACTATGTCTCTTAGGTTCAAGTTCATCCTTCGTTGTGGTTGACATACAGGCCTGGATTCGCTCTTAATATAAATGTGATGGGTGCACAGATGAGAAGGAATTCCTTTCATATCTGTGTACTCCCAAGCGAAAGCTCCCCTACGCTGTTTCAGTAGGGTGAGTAGCTATTCCAGCTCACTAGGTGCCAGATTAGGATTGATATTCAATGTTTTTCCTGGCCCAATTTCTGCTGGAACACTATTCGAATTCTTAAGTACTAGAATTATATTGTCATTACCGATTAGAGTTTCTTCTATAATCTTTTCTTGTTTTGTTGTAGCTAGAGTACTGTCCAAGATCTGATAGACATTTTTATTGACTGATGTGGGCTCACTGATGAAACTATTAATGGCATCATCCTCTGTTTCATCTTTAAAGGTTAAGGCTCTCCCTATGGTTAGTAATGGCTGCACACCCTCTTCCTCCTCCAAATATTCCCATAATGGAGTCTGAGCTTCTATGCTTGGTCGAGCTGGAGGGTACAGGGTTAGGCTCTTGATCTTAGTTTCGTATGAAATGGTCATAGATCCTGACCGACAGCTGATACAGGCATCTGCTATGGCCAACCACAGTCTTCCCAGGATCAGTGGGTGTTCCCCCAATTGGGATTTCGGCTGTAAAACCAAGAAATCCGCAGGGTATTCCCACAAGTCGACTGAGATCACGAGGTCATCTAGGATCCCTTTAGGCTTGATCGTTGATCTATCAGCAAGTTCCAAAATGGTAGGGGTTGGCCAAAGATTAGTGAGTCCCAATTTCTTCACAGTTTCTATGGTCATAACGTTAATAGCTGCACCTAAATCCACCAAGACATTTGGAATTTGTGTGTTCCCTATGTGAACTGTAACAGTCGGATTCCCAGCATCATTGTATTTTTCCACAGGGGCCTTCCCCATTATTAATTTTGAAATATTTCCCAACACGTGGACAGTGGGGGGATCCTTGGGCCTTCTTCCTAGCTTCGTGACACATAAATATTTAACAGTCTTGGCATAAATGGGCACATCATGAAGGGCCTGTAACAGTGGAATTTTAACATACAAATTTTTCAGTTCTCCCACAAGATAAAATCGGGGTTGTTCCACTGTTTTCTGCAAGGCCAATCGTTCAGGGTATGGTGGTTATTTATTCAACTGTGTAGGTTGTGACACATCGTGTGTTACTTTCTAAGTTTCAGCTACTGTTTCAGTAGGAGTATCAACATCCTCAATGATGGGGCTTACTAAATTAACCATGTTCACATAGTGCTGATTTACTCCAGTTTCAATCACTGGGGATGAAACATCCTCAGTCATAATAGGTTCCACCACCCTCCCTATTCGTAATTGTATATCATTGCACGGAATTTGAGTGATGGAATATGAAGGCATGTTGGAAGTCTCAAATTGATGGACTGCTTTATTGTTTGGGTTCGGGTTAGGTTGTGCAGGTAGTTGTGGTCGAAGTGGTGCATTCATAGGTGCGACATTGTTTTGGAAAGGGAGTTGTGGTTGCTGATACTGTTGAGGAGGGTACTGTTGATACTGAGTCTGGTGATGGGGAAAGTTATTTCCTTGGTAAGAATTTCTCCAGTTGGAATTCCAAGGAGCATGGTTTGACTGTTGTGACCATGGTGTCCATGAGTTAGGATTTTGCATTGGGTTCTGAGATGGATGCCACTAGTTGTTAGAATAATGTGAAGGGAATTGTGTATTCATGTTATTCATATTGTTCATTCCATTCATATTATTCTGAAAAAATGTTGGGTCTGGATTCATACCTTGATTTTGAGGCTGCCATGGTTTCTTCTGTTCCATCAAGTATGCTGGCTCCACATCTGGAATAGATGCCTGCAGGACTACTTTGACCTTAGGTAAGGAAGGACATTCCTTGTATCATGCTCGAGTTCACATATCCTACATACCTCTGCTTTGTCCAACGGGCATTCCTTCAGTGGGTGCTTTTTCCTACATCTAGGGCAGAATACACCAAGTGTAAGATCTTCTACCACTTGCTTCTGCTTTGCTATCATGACATCTAACTTTGAGGAAATGGAGCTCATCATGTATGTTTTAAAATTCTCCAGTAAGTTGCCTATTTCTGCTCGAGTGGCTCCTCCACTAGATGACTTCTGAGTCCTAGTGAAGACATTGTGGTCTCAGTCTTTGTCTCGTTTGCTGGTTCTATAGGATCCCGTGGAGTACCTTCAACATAATTCAACAATCTTTTCAAAAGGTTCTTTTGAGATATCCCCTTTTCCCAGCAGATTTAACATATCAAGGAAATCTTCTCTAATTCCTCTTAGTAAGATAATATTGAGCACATCCTTTCCAATCTCAGCATGACAAGATCTTTGTAAATTGTACAACAATCTTTCCACGAAGTCTTCCAAACATTCTTCATCCTTCTGAACCATTTTAAACAACTCCTCTTTTATATCCCTAGTTCTGCAATATTCTTAGTACTTAGAAAGGAAGGTGTTTGTCATTTGGTCCCAAGTTGTAATGGTCTCACGACCCAGACTCATGAACCAGTGCAGAGAATTTCCCTTCAAGGTGGCTGGGAATAACTTTAGCTTCTGAGCACTAGAGGTGTAATCATAGCTGCAACAGAGGATATCAAACTCAAAAAGAAATTCATCAGGATCCTTAGAGGACTTACCATGAAAATTCGGGAGAACTGATGGTGATATATTCTTCATAGGAGCTGCTCTAGGTATTTGGAGGATAGGGAATTCTAATGTAGCCATAGTATTACCAGGATAATTATTTTCTCCTTCTTCCTCTTGATTATTCCCATGTTCAATCTCGCCCTCCTGTTCTCTACCAGCCATGGTTCTAGTCCAAAATTCAACAGCTTCCTTTATGCGTTCTTCCTCTCTTCTCCTCTCTTCTTCTCACCTTTTCTCTTCCTCTACTATTCAGCGAGTCTCCAACCACACCTCTTTGGTAACTCTAGTTCCATCGATATGATAGATCTCCTCTCTATCTAGTGCACCTACAGTGCTTCCCTTATCTTCAGGAGGTTTACTTTCTGCAACAGGAGTTGAAGGTCCCGTTGTATTCTCCACTGTGGATGCTGAATGTTCAAGATTGGGAGGAACAGAATTTCCCCTGCTTGTAGAGTTCCGCGGTGGTCTAGTGGAAGAATCAGCTCTAGCAATTATCTCATCAATGTATGTGTGTCTTCCCTAACCTGCATTACGACCTCGACCTCTTCCACCTGCAATGTTAGTATTCAAAGGGGGTTCCCGATTTGTTTTTCTTGTATTCATGAAAGCTGTAAATAATTGAACTAAAATAAAATCAAATGAAACCAACTACTAACTCTATCTATCTATTACCATCCCCGGTAATGGTGCCAAAATGTTGGTCACCCTATATGTCAGTTAATTAAGGCTAACGCACAGGATGGTCAATATAAATTGTCAAACCCAAGGAGGTATTTTATTTCAATGGTAATGAGCATAATCTGTGCATAAACATGTCAAGCAGTTGATTTACTAAATGTAGATAATGATCATGCCAATCTATCCAACCAAACTCACTCTAGAAAGGAAACTAAGCCAATTCACACATCTAAGGATTTGATTGAAACTACCTTGCTATAGAAATCACCCAGCAGTCATAAAATTGAGAATAGAAATAAACCAGATTGCTTTTGCAAGAAGTTAAATCCTATAATTATCAAACTATCAATAATTGATCTTTACCAAAATGATCCATCCAGTAGCTGTTGTTACTCAATCCTAATCCGCCTACTTTAAATCAATTGAAGATACAACACTAATCGTAATCTAAGCTTGGACTCTAACTGATAATTACTGGAAATCCTAGAAAGCATAAACAACTGAAAGATATTGGAATTGAGCTTGGATGTTACAGCTGATTCAAACACACATGCATTAAATGAATTATCCTACACAATCGACTTTCACACCAATCTTCTACAGCTATTCAAGATGCAATTATGAACTACCAAAAGGAAAGCTAATTTTCTTTTGCAGCTACCAATAACATCTGCAATAATTCCACACCACACAACAAAAGTAAAGCTAAAATACTCTACCTACTTAAATTGGCTATCTCTATGAAAAGGTGGGCCCTGACCTTCTAACAGAGATGCCGAGAATTAAAACAAATTAAGACATAGAAATGAAGAACTCTGCTCTCATATTAATGATGGAAATTGACAGTATCAGTGCTCTGTTACAGCTTGTGTAAAATGGTAACTGCCCAACCCCAGACTACGAGAGCCTTCTAGAATTTATACAAGGAAAATACAGTTTCAGATCCACTATAATTGTGTAGCAATGAAGATGTATGATCTTCATGCTGCGGAGTTACATCTCACCGATACAACCGTATTAAACAAAGCTGTTAATCATGAAGGATGTTGTTGCTCTAATAATTAATGGATCAACAGACTCAGTAGCTGGAATGCAACCTGTCTGTCGTAGCTAGGTTTTGTTTCAGTGCAATCTGTTACAGTGAGGATCTGTTACAGCTCACGTGGAGAATACGATGTTCCTTGGAGTATGAGGAATCGGACCTGGAAGAGTAATAGCTGGCACCAATTGGCTGATACACTTGTGTTTCATATTTTGACTAAATGAACTCACAAATGTTAGAATAAACGAAGGGTCAGTATTCGTAACCATAACAATATTAGGCATAATGAAATGAAACAATAATGATTTATATCTTGTCAGGATTGCTAATTGATTTGGAAAAGGTATGTATATGGTTTACGAAAGTAAAGTAAAATTTGGCAAAATGATGAAATAGGTATGGTTAAAAAGGGACATTTCTAGGGCCCAACAGATGTATTTGTAACTTCGGAATGTATTTCATATATGTATATCATATTCCTACAGAGATGTTATTATTCCTCTATACGGAAGTGTCGTCATTTATATTGTAAGTGTCGTAACTTATACTTGATGGGTTATTAGAACACCTTGATGGGGTCAGCCCTGTATAAGTCATGTGGGTTAAAGGGTTATTAGACCACCCTATTGGGGGTCAGCCCTGTTAGCATTATGTTAAGTGGTTAAGTTGAGGCCGACCTAGTAAGGTTATTAGGCAAGTCAAGTCAAGTATAAATAGAGTGCGGGAGGCACTCTATTTGATCATTCACTTTCTCACTCATACACTCATTGGAGAGTGGATCACTAGTGGAGGAGGAGAAGCTACTGCTAGGAGACTATCTCTTATGCTTGGGTTTTATATCATTGCTCTATCTATCTCTGAGGAAGTTATTGGGGTTTTTCACCTTTATGGTTTTCCCCAAGGAAACTCTGTGTGTCTATTGTCTCTTGTGATTGCTTCTTGTGATTGATATGTTGTACATGTTATTCTCTCAGTAAAGATCCTAGAGTATGTTGAATTAATGCTCAAAAAATTAACAAGGCACCCCTTAGCAATTCAGGGACACTTTGAGGATTTGCTCTGGGGTCACGGAACCCAAACCGACAAGTGGAACGGGGTTCTATCAACTCGCACACGTGCATAAAGGATATTTCAAACTACCATATAGGACATTTCTTAGGGTTCTTTGGATCCCAAGTGTTTATACATACTTCATTAGGAGAACATGTATCCAACTAGATTACCTTCAAGTCCCTTTGCTTTAGATTTGGCTTTGCTAAGCTACGACATAGGATCATGGCTTTTGCAAGGAGGCATAAATTGCATTCCTCATTTGATTTTATTTACTTTATAGTACTTTAAATCTTTTCACTTTGATTTAGGCACCACACATAGGAATAATATGCATATACTTTAGAACATGACACATAATTAGTTTATTGCAAAAGGGGAACATGAATAAATTGGGTGAAGTGGCTAGTGAAATGACATATGAAAAATGGCTAGGTAAATGTTTCTAATGAGATTAAATGAGGGTTGTGATTGCTTAAATCCCTAAGGGAAAACCTCACACAAGCGTTCATACACTTATAACCACATCGTGATGCTCCCTAAGATATTGAGACAACATTGAGAATATGTGAGCCATTATAGAGTAACACCTTTGACCTCCTAATGTTATGTAAACACATAAGAAAGTGTTTTACCATAAGTCAATTAGAGAGGATATGCCATAACACTGGTACCAACTAGATGTCCCCATTTTTATATGGCACATGGCAAGGTAGGCTAAGTAGATTGAAGGTAGCCTAGAGGTATCTTTGAGTTGGTTGAAAGTGTCTCTATCAATTGTCTATGGGAAAAAACATAAATCTCATATGTGGAACTATTGGGTGTGGTGGTATATCACTTAGGAAATGATGATTAAGTCACCCCATACACGTTTAGGGATAACAAGGATGAAGTCGGGTCTCAATTCCTATATAAAGAGACTTTCTCTTTCATTTATTTCATTGGTTGTTTGTTTTTTGTTGGTCCATCTTGTGCTATTTGGAGACCTTCATTGAATACCAATGTAAAGAATACTAACCCCTTCTTTGTAGAGTGAAACCTTAAAGGAAAGGAGTGAGAGATATTTTCTTTTCCTTTGTGAAATTGTGTTAGTCCTCCAACACATCAAATGGTTTGAGTAATTCTTGGGAGAGTCCATACTTGCTTGAGTCTTTTGACATTAATCTGTGCTTACCATCCGCATATAATATATCAAAAAAGTATTTTTATTTTTTGTTTTAAAATGAAATCTACTAACCCTAAAGAATAATGTTAGTTGGAATTCTTAGTTATTCTAGATCTACTTGTTCTCCATTGATTATATCTAGCTAAAAATCTAGAAATTTAATCCTAGGGCTTATCATATAAATTTTGTACTTATTTATCTTAAGTCTCTTGGATTCAAATATTAATATTAAGTGGAATTAGAATATCGTGCAAAAATTAATAACACTAGACCGTCATCGAATCAAAGAGATGTGTTAAAGTTGAGAAAATGTGTTAAGGGGTGTGAACCCCATGTCAAGCACTTCATAGACACGACACAAACAGAACTCTATGAGAGGTTTAAGAATGAGCACACACAATTGGACTTGGGCCAAAGGTCCTTTGAAAAATGAAAACCATGGTATGTAATAATTTGCATTGATCGCAACACATGTTGTTGTAGATACCATGTAGAATTTGAGTACTATTATTATACATATAGACATATATTTTGTGATTTGCATACTAACATTGTGTAGGACTTCCCATCATTACATCCACTGAATGCATCCAGAGAATTTATACATAGCATAATGTGTCCAAGACCTGAAGGACACAAATATTATATAATATCATGTTTATATGGGACATGTTCCAGGTGCAGTGGATTTACATTATTGAGCTACTGCATCCATGAAATCGAGGAGCACAAATTTGGTACGATCTCAATAGAAATGCAGAACTTCAAGTACATAACATATCAAGTAGACAGTGTGAAGGAAAGTAAAAAAATTGCATTGGTGAAGTCACAGTTAATATAAGTTTGCATGCTTTCATGCTGTACATGCTGAATTTATACATATATATTCATATTGCAAATGTCACATTGTCTTAATGCCCTCTGGTTTGTCACACCAGGGACAAATTTGCGATTTCATGAATGAATTCTACCAAAAGACTGAGCAGTATGTACAACATGTCCATGTAGCAAGATGGAAGGATGAACAATACAGATAGTGCAGGGACACCTTTCCCAATGGAACAATATTGTTGGTTGTGGAATTTGCTGAAAACTACCCCCTGTAGCCACAGAATGAGATTCAAAGTCAATACTACCATTTGGACCAATTTAGCATAATGGTCCATATCACGTATAGGTACGCGCCAAAGAGCATCAATGACATGAGGATAATATTGAAAGAGACCAACTTCTGCATCAGTGACAACAGTTTCCACGACCTACATTATGTGCAACATTGCTTCAGAATTTTCTATGATCAACTAAAGGAGAGAGTTATACAGATGGATCAGCATTGGATATGGTCATATGGTTGTGTAGGCCAATTCAAAAATGCACGTGTATTCCAGTGGTTGAGTATTTTGCACAAGAATTCTGATGTGCTGGAAAGGAAAAGCATGACGGGGATGGAGCATGTCTCAAAACTGCCCTACAAAGGGAGGAGATGAGGTGCATGACAAACCCTCATATTCGGGATGCAGAATCCATAGTTCAATGGTGCTCTATAAAAATGTCAGATCAAACCACAAAGCAGCATAGACCAATAGGTAGAGGACATGTTGTCAGAAATTTATGGCATGTGGTTGATATAGATCGATCGCATTTTTATTGTTGTAGTATTTTACAAGGCACTCGTGGATTTCATTCGGTTTGAAGCTCAAACAACCCCTTATTTGAAATATGGATGTGGAAACTTGCTTTCTTTTGTGGGCCTTGCAACATTTGTGAGTTGGATGAGTGTGAATCAATGGATTGGGTTGACGAATGGGTACATGTATCACTTGCAGTGGACCCACGTGCAATTGTTGAAACAATCCAATTAGAGGAAGGCCAATCCTCTATTTCGAATGAATATGATCATATATCTGATATTGTACAACCATGTAAACATTTCTGCATTCATATCTCAGTTCCCTCCTTGTTTTTGTAATTATCCAATTTATCAAACCACTACTTGTTGGAATATGACCGTAAAATGCATTTTTGCAGGAAACATCTATGTAGTTGTCACCTCGACAGGCAGTGAAATTGGCACAAATTATTGGTTGGAATGATGCATACAGAGGAAGCAAACCCTCCTCGCATCATTAACAGATATTGAAGGCATTACCTTTCCAAATGGATTGATGGTTGTTCAAGGAGAATATATTACAGTAGATGGAAAGGGACCAAAGAGCAATGACTACACATACACAGATTATATACCAGGTTCACGGGTGTATCACTTTACGCACCTAATCATTGGTATAAACATCCAACTACAAACAATGTGAGCGAAGTCATCAAACAAGGTATGCTACTTACTACCTCATGTAGAGCATGAGAGGTTGTTTGGGACAATAAAAAACAGGGAGGATCCAGAAGACCTAATTGATTAAGGTACATAGTATAGTCATGTGATTGTTTATTCATTCATGTCTAATGGTATTCATGTTAGATAGTTTATTTGATATCGTTATCTTATATCGTTTATTTGATGTTTGAGTTATGTTTAAGTTACTCTTACAATACATTGATGTTTTACACCAATCACTCCAATTTAAGTTTCCATCCCTCTAGGAAAACTTCACATGCATAAACAAGATTGAAAACTCATCTTATATTAGAACATTTACAAATATTCAATAGAAATTAGAATCAATACACATTAATGAGTACACATTTTTCATTCACAAATCACAATGAGACACATAGATGCATTGAAATTTGATAGGCATTGGGCAATAGCTCAAGATGTCGAAACCATATTTCTCATTAAGTCATCAAAATCAAAATGTTTTACATAGATGTTGGAATTCCACTGGGCATTGGAAAATTCCAAATAGAGTAATAGTAAATACAAAACGGGGTGGATCAAGATGGAAGAATCTCATATGTCAATAGTCCTCCTCCATGCCTGAATCAACAAAATAATCATCCCTGATCATCATCCTCTACCTCCTCCTCCTCCACCTCATGAGCATGATGAACGAGGAAGCAAATCGAGTATCTGCAATCTCCAGTAATGAAAGTTGTGTGTACTCTTTCTAGATGGTGAGGGAATTTGTGTGGTTTTGTACAAAGTTACAGATATGGAGTGCATGCTCAATAAGGTTTCCAATCCATGTCACAACTGAAGAAATAGATTTCATTGCTAAATTCAAGGTATGGACAAAGCAAGGTGTCTAAATAAACTGTAAGAGAAATAAAATCATGTATAAATGACTCCACAACACTAACAACTCAAATGGACGGTGTCAAAAATTAACATACATATGGATATTTAGCTTCCACAATCCTGCTAGTAGCGTTGCAAACAGGTGCATTTTTCGTTATGATTTGTACACAAGAATGAACACCTACTTCTTCAATGGTTTATACAATCGATCTCAAACCATTCGTAAGATAATCCATGGTCATTTACTTCAGAATAATCACATTATCTACGGCTCTTGAATCACCCTCAACAACGTCCTCCATTAAGGGATCACACCTCTCTAATGAATAAGTAGAACGTGCATGGATGAATTCAATCTCATCATCACACCTCTCCTACGCTATATAATTGTAAGTATCATGGAAGAAAGAAACAAATGATATAAATATCTTGTGTGATACAATCACCCCTACATGCTCCTAAGCCACTAGATCAATAATGTTAACATCCACCCTCATCAAAAGAGGAAATACTAACAAACTGAAATATCTTGGAATCACACTATATGGGTTGGAAGCTAGAACTACATGTTCCTTCTAGAAAATGGAACCTAATATAGCTTAAAGACCCTGATCTAGCCCTAGAAACCAGACAAAAAAAAAATGTAGCCCTGGAAATCCTAATGTCGACCTACAACCCTGGAGACCTAATCTAGAATACTTATTTATCCCTAGAGATGAAACCTAGGCCCAGAGACCTAATATAGACCTATAGAACCTAATATGAGATTTGGAGGCACAATGTGGGGGAGCCCTCAACTAGAACCAGGCATCCCGAATCCATCGGAATTGACGGCTTCGCAATCAAAGTCACGGTTTTGATCCTACTAGCATTTTGGTCAGGCACCCTGTGGCTATTCAGGGAGACTTTGATGATTTGCTCTGGAAGCATGAAACCCAAAACAACGAGCGGGCTTGGGTTCCATCAACTCTTGCACATGAACATGGCCATCGTGGATGTGTTCACTGTGACCACGCAAGCCCGGGAGTGTTGGGATGAGAAATGATCCCCTTGAGAAATATTGGAATGTCCTTCATTGAGCAAATCCTTAGTTCTAGGGATGTCGTAATTGCACCATTTACGGGCATTGGAAGCACGGTGTGGGGGTCCCCCAACTAGAACCTGACATCTCGAATCCATCGGAATCGACAGATTCGCAATCAAAGTCACGGTTTTGGTGATATGGGAATTTTGGTCAGGCACCCTGTGGCCATTCAAGGACACTTTGAGGATTTGCTCCGGGGGCATGGAACCCAAACCGGAGAGTGAACTTGGGTTCTGTCAGCTCCCACACATGCAAATGGTCATCATGGACGTGTTCACCATGGCCACGCACACCCGGGAGCGTTGGGATCAGAAATGACCCCCTTAATCAATATTGGAATGGCCTTCACTGAGAAAAACCCTAGTTCTAGAGATGGCACAATAACACCATTTCTGAGCATTTGAGGCATGGTGTGGGGGGACATCCTAATCCACCAAAATCGATGTCGTTGCGATCAGAGTCACGGTTTTGGTGATATGGGCATTTTGGTCAGACACCCCGTGGGCATTCAAGGACACTTTGAGGATTTGCTCTGGGGGCACGGAACCCAAACCGACAAGTGGACTTGTCTTTCATCAACTCCTGCACATGCACATGGCCATCATGGATGTGTTCACCATGGCCATGCACACCCAGGAGCGTTGGGATGAGAAATGACCTCTTTGAGCAAGATTGGAATGGCCTTCACTAAGCAAAACCCTAGTTCCGAAGATTTCACAATAGCAGTGTTTCCGGGCATTGGAGGCACAGTGTGGGGGGTGCCCCAACTAGAACCCGACGTCTTGAATCCATTGGAATCGACGAATTTGCGATCGGAGTCACGGTTTTGGTGCTATGGGAATTTTGGTCAGGCACCCTATGGCCATTCAGGGACACTTTGAGGATTTGCTCCAGGGGAACGGAACCCAAACCGGTGAGCGGACTTGGGTTCTGTCAGCTCCTGCACATGCATGTGGCCATTATGGATTTGTTCACGATGGCCACGCTCGACTGGGATCCTTTGGCTCATAAATGAACCCCTTGAGCAAGATTGCCATGGCCTTCATTGAGAAAAATCCTATTTCCGAAGATGGCACAATATCACCGTTTTTGGGCATTGGAGGCATGGTGTGGAGGGTCCCCCAACTAGAGTCTAGTGTCCTGAATCCACCAAAATCCATGGCTTTGCGATCGGAGTCATGGTTTTGGTGCTACGAGCATTTTGGTCAAGCACCCCGTGGCCATTTAGGGTCACTTTGAGGATTTGCTCCAGGGGTACGCAACCCAAACCTGCGAGTGGAATTGGCTTCTGTCAACTCCCACACATGCACATGGCCACAGTGGACGTGTTCACCATGGACATTCATGTCTGGGAGAGTTGGGATGATAAATGACCCCATTGAGCAATATTGAAATGGCCTTCATTGAGAAAAACCCTAGCTCCGAAGATGGCACAATAGCACCATTTATGGGTGTTGGAGGCATGGTGCAGGGGGTCCCCCAACTAGAACCCGGTGTCCCGAATCCACTGGAATTGATGGCTTTATGATTGGAGTCACAGTTTTGGTGCTACGTAAATTTTGGTCAGGCACCCCTTGGCCATCCAGGGACACTTTGAGGATTTGCTCTGGGGGCACAGAACCCAAACCGATGAGCATACTTGGGTTCCGTTAGATCCTACACATGCATGTGGCCATTGTGGATGTTTTCACGATGGTGACACTCAGCCGGGATCCATCTGATCATAAATGACCCCGTTGAGCAAGATTGGCATGGCCTTTACTAAGCAAAACCCTAGTTCTGGATATGGAAAAATATCATCGTTTTCGAGCCTTCAAGGCATGGTGTGGGAGGTCTCCTAGCTGAAACACAGTGTTCTAAATCCATCAGAATTGACGGATTCCCGATCAGAGTCATGGTTTTGGTGCTACAAGCATTTTGGTTAGGCACCCCGTGGCCATTCAAGGACACTTTGAGGATTTGCTAAGGGGGCACGAAACCCAAACCGGCAAGCGGACTTGGATTCCTTCATCTCCCACACGCGCATGTGACCATTGTGGGTGTGTTCACAATGTCCATGCATTCCCGAGAGCTTTCGTATCATAAATGAACCCCTTGAGCAAGATTGGCATGGACTTCACTAAGCAAAACCCTAGTTACTCAGATGGCACAATAACACCATTTCCGAGCCTTCGAGGCACAGTGTGGGGGGTCCCCTAGCTAAAACCTGGTGTTTTGAATCCATTGGAATCGATGGATTCATGATCAAAGTCACAGATTTGGTGCTACGGGAATTTTGGTCAGGAACCCTGTTGTTGAAATATTGTAACTTCAAAGAATATTCTATTTTCACTTTATTATTATTCATCCGGAGATGTTTTATTCCTCCGTCAGGATGTTATTATTATATTTAATAATGTAAATTCATTGAGGTAAATACTCCCTTGTAATTCAGGGAAATAGATTCCCTAAGAGTCATTTGTAATGGGGTGTTTAATTCCCATAGAGGGGTTATCCCAGTCAGCAAAGAGATTAAATTATTGAGGCTGACCAGTCAAGTGAAAAAGTCAAGTGAATGTAAAGTATAAATAGAGGAAGTGTGTTCCTCATTTGAACACACACTCACTCACTTGTGAACTCACATAGGAGAGAGAGAGATATGCAAAGGAGAAGAAGGATCTCTTGTTTGTGGATTTCATCTTTGTACTTTTGATCATCTATATTGAGGAATTTTTACTGGGTTTTCTACCCCATGAGGATTTCCCAGGATAAATTGTGTCTCTTGTGTTTATGTTGTGCTTGTTATTATTTCAGTGATCCTGTATATGCTATTGTTGTGACATTGAATTGAGCACTGATGTTATCTATATTAGCATATTGAATCTTAACATGGTATCATAGCTATCCTGAAGGAAGGAAATGTATTGAACTTATGACACTTGTTTGGCTTGCGACAATTTGAAAGTTAGGGATTTGTATAGAAAAACCTAGTCATTGTGGAACTTTCTCTATAAATCACTTTTGGCGGAGGTTCAATATATTAAACTTGGACAGGCCGAAGATGACATGTACCTGTAGCTTGTGTCCGATTTTTCAGCCTCATATTTGTTGTACTTTTTGAGATATGATCCGTACAATTTAGAGTTTATGTCTCTTCCAGAATGAAGCCCTAAATTGGTGACCTAGGTAAAAAGGCCATATATCGGGCTAGGAAGCTCCAAATGGAATTCTATAAAACGTTACAGTTAGGGAACGGACTCTAGTTTCACAGGTCGAAGCTTAAGAGTCCTAAGTTGAAACACTGACACGTGGAACGTCGTACAAGTTTTCTATGTTGTTTCATCTCATAAACAGGTCATGTTGGGAAACTTAGTATATCTCTCTAATGGAGAATCCAATGAAGCTAAAACATGTGGGGTTGGACAGATGACAGGTCAGGCTACGACAGGCTAAAGTTTCGAACCCTGAGGATTTGAAATTTCAGAGATACACCAGAAACAATATGACACATCTGAAATGGCTCAATAGAGGAAATCAAAGAAGAGGAGGAAGAAGCTCTCACTTGGGAGTTTTCAGTTTTTAGGTGTTGGAGAGAACTTCCGCAGCATTTAGGAAGCTGCTAATTTTGAGAAGCTGCTAATTTTTGGAGAGAAAAGTACCAATTTTGGCGGTAAGACAAAGATATCGCTGTAGCGCAAATTCCGGCGGGAATCACGGCGATAGGTACAGAAGAGTCAAGCATGTGGTACAAAGAAGAGGCCGAAGGGAGAGCTCAACCACCGTAATAAAGGCGCCGAAGATGAAGAGAGGGTTCAGCTACCCTCATTAAAGAAGAAGGACTACAGTCAGCGTTGCTTGAACCAAGAAGAAGCGACGGGCCGATGCATTAAAGACTAAGGACTGCAGGAAGCGGCGACGAGACAGAAGGCGGCCATGGAAGTACAGCCAGTTGACTGTAAGTGGTTAGGGTTGAGTCACTGTTGGGATAAGGCCCACAGTTTTGTAACTGCGATGAGACCCTTGGGCCATCTATATATAGGAGTCTTTTTATATGATAAGGGGTTGGCCACATAGTGATAGAGACATCAGGTAGAGACTAGTCAAGTCTTTTGTCGTTGCAGAGTCTGGACGTCCCTGAGAGAACATAGGGCCAACCTGTTGAGAGATAGTGCAATCCGCAGGGATTGTGAGAGAAAGAGAGTGCATTGTAAAAGGCAGGAAGAGAAAAGAGGTCTATAGAGAAGGGCTCCCATTGAGGTGGAGTTTCCCAGAAGACCCTTGTTGTAAAGAGTGGAAAGGAACTGTGTTTATTCTTCAGAGTTGTAAACAAGAACCGCAGTTCCCCTGGGCGTAGTTCTCGCCCTGGGAGTAACAACGTGCTTATCTAAGTAGCACTATTGTAGTTGTGTAGCTACTGCTCTCATTCACTTGTTTGTGTTATATATGAATGCTTCATTCTGTTATAAGTAATGTACTAGGTCGTCAGTTTAACTTCTGAGTGATGTATAACAATTGCGATAATCATAGCTAACCTCATAGCGAACTAGATAATTGTTAAGCAGAGGATAATGTGCGAGTATGAACTGAATATAAGGCATGAATGGTCTACTTAGACACTGCTCAAAGTAATATCCTACTTAGTTACGTTGCTGCGAGATATCAAGGATTAAGTTCATTAGCAAGGGTTACGCTTGGAGATTAAGTGTTGTTGCTAACTGCCGTGCTAGGATAAGAATAGCCGAGGCCACATATCGATCCAGGAGCGGTCAAGAACCACTTACCGCAGGAACTAGAAGGGGAAGATATCGTGCCTACGATATCTTAGGTATCGCTAGACGGTTTCACATAAGGGGAAGACTTATCGCATTCCCTGTGTAATGCGATGAGACAGAGGCGTAGCCGGAGTAATAGGATGAGATAGTCAGCTCCTGAGGAAGGGGTTAAGGAGGGGTTAAGCACCCTGGATGCCTCGGAACTTGGCTGAGGACACTTGATTCTTCTGCCTCCCATTAGAATCACTTCGGGTGAGACTTCAGGTTGCTTCTGCGACCTGTTGCCGAAAGGGCCAGTGAGCTAAGGGTTCTGTTGGTCTAAAAGATACCGCAAGCCCGGGTCTACCAGAAAGGAAAGTAAGAGATCAACAAATGGTTCCGTTGCCGGTTTGAACACATTGAGCTGATGTTCTGTTGGCATCCTACTAAGCAAGAACTTAACCAGTGGGTTGAGTCAAAAGAAAGAGAGTTTGCTGCAAAAGAAAACAAGAATCCTAGACTGAGCACTGAGGCTTGGCTACAGAAGCACATTTTTACAGATCTCCATGAGATATTCTTCGTAACTTATGCTATTGAGTTATATGGTTGGTTATCAAAGCTTGCTGACAACAGCGGTGTCAAGAAGAATCGAGAAGTTGTCTGGACAGCAGAGCTGAGTCAGACCTTGAAAGGTGTCGATAACCCCATCTCACGCGCAGTAGACTTCTGGCTTGCGACTCTGCTGGAAGGCTTCATCACAGAGTTCGCGGTTGATCAGAGAAAGAGTTTCAGCGCAGCAGAACGGTACTTCTTCAAGGGTTATCGCGGTAAGTACCTAAATTCTCTAAATCTGTCCATTAAGCAATTACTATATGAAAAAGGAGTACTGGATATACTCTCAGATGAATAGTAGCATGATATTGTAATGTCAGTAGACTCTGAAAGTGATTACGAGTATCTTGGACATACACGTAGTGGTAAAAGATATAGAGTCAACGATTCATCTTCTTCTGAAGAAGACAGCTCAGATCACCCGAGACAGCAGATTCCGAACCCTAGGACTCCCCAAAAGCCAGTCGGAACTCAGCATACTCCCGCAGGAACCCCGTCCAGTAGCTCTTACACAGCGAATACTGCTGCTACACCCTCCACATCTACACAGCCGAGTGGTAGTCATACAGCAAACCAGAACCCACCATCTAGAAACAGAATGGGAGATGATATGAAGCTACCAACATTCAAAGGTACAGGGTCGGAGGACCCTGAGCAACACTGGTTCTTATGCGAAGCCATATGGACCATTAAGCAAATACAAGATGATAATGTCAAGCTTGTCCAGCTGGCCACCACATTTAGAGAAAGAGCATTAACTTGGTATATGAAGTATACCACTGGCCATAACAGAACGCTTGCACAGGTTAGAACTGCTATGATTAAAGAGTTTAAAAAACCTAAATCCGAGTCACAGTGCATAGCAGAACTTAAAGATATTAAGCAATTGCCTACGGAGACGGTTTGGGATTTTGACCAGAGATTCAAAACCCTCATTGATCAGGTAAGCTTTGAGATTGCGCCTCAACAGCATAAAGAATGGTTTATCGCAGCAATATTACCACACATCAGACTTCCGCTAATGCAACAGAAATTAAATACACAAGATGAAGCATTAGAAATGGCAATGAAACTGGAGGCTTCACCCCTAGCAGAAACTAGCACAGGTATCACTAATCTGCAAAATCAACTAGCTAACCTCACCTTGCAGCTACATGAGATTAAGAAAGGAAAGGAGGTTGCGCATGAAATTTGGTGTACTAAGTGTAAAGCGCAGGGACACAGTAAGGATAACTACCCTGTCTTTGCTGACTATATCGCCAGTGGAGCTCCTAACCCGTTGATGCAGAAACAGGGGCCATGGTGCGAGATTTGTAGAACCAGAGGACACAGTCCTCAGGAATGCCCTCTCCTTCAGAAATATGTGCAGACACCAAAGAACCTATATTGCAACTTCTGTAAATCTGTGGGACATGACGAAAACAACTGTAGAGCTTATGAGTTAATGATAGAAAGGAAGCATGACCTTTACAGAGTTCAGTCAGAAGCATCCGGACCAGCAGTACGTGCACAAACTAATCCGAATCAGGGAGGCCATGGAGGAAATTTCAGAGGCCGAGGACGCGGAGGAGGCTATGAACCTGGCCGTGGCCGTGGAACTATCACCTGTTATAACTGTGGAGGCACAGGACATTACGCCAGAGACTGTCAGAACCCTACTACAACGTGCAAGTATTGTAAATCTTATGATCACACAATAGAGGAATGTCCCATATTGATAGCTAAGATCAAGGACGCCAAGCCAGCAACCAATCAGACTATCCAGTTTATCGCTGCTGAGCAGAACGAAGCAGAACCACGAGTCAATATTGTAACTCGCAGTGGTCTCTCCAAAAGCAACATATCGTAGGACGTGGAAAAAACGACAGGAACGCAGTGGGTGCGCAAGGCTCCAGGAAAACCTATCCCACTCGATCTACAGAAGAATAAGGAGGCATTTCAGCAAACTAAGACTTCCTTTGCTGAACAGACACCGTCCAGATCACTATTATTACCATCTCAGGGTACACCGCGGAAACCACCGCAGGATGTTAGTACTGCGCAAATACCACAGGCTAGCACATCTGGAAGATGCGACGAAGAGGAATTGACTGGGAGTGTACAATCTTTCTTGCAGAGTTGTTTGAAACTTCTAAGAAATGGGAAAGCTGTAGAGGAACTTCAGAAAGTTATTGACCAATGTCAACAGAGCCCTTCTGTGAGCAATACACAGCGCACCATTCACCATATAATGGGCCATACAAGGACAGGAAGAGAGATGAGGCTCACAGCGCAGATCGGACTATTTGAAATGGATGAGGTTATCCTAGACTTAGGATCAGAAGTAAATGTCTTGACTAAGCAGACATGGGAACAGATGGGAAGTCCAAAACTAAGCAGATCCCCTATCCATCTTAGACTAGCTAATCAGCAGAGAATATCACCGATGGGTCGTCTATCACATGTCCCAGTGGACATCGACGGAGTTCACACATATGCCGATTTTGAGATCATAGAAATTATTGGTGACACCAAACCCTATCCAGCTCTATTAGGTATTGATTGGGCTTTTGATAACAAGGCTGTTATCAACTTAAAGAAAAGGCAGATGACATTCGAAGATGCTCAAGTCCGGGTTATCGCACCACTAGACCCTTTACAGGGTCCTCGCTACATTGAGCCAATCAAAGCAGAAGAGGAGGTGCATAACATGGAAAATTTGTACCAAATGACTTCTAATCAGACAAATTACATTGACCCTACAGCTGATGGACATATTAGCTGGAGATGCGATAGCTCCTGCACATCAGATTCAGATGTTGGCTTAGAAAATTGGCAAAATAGACTCCACGAAGTTTCTATTCGCAGATGCGCATTCATGACTAAATCACTGCGATGGATTGGGACCGAAAACAGGTATATTCCAACTTTTGATGGATTAGCGGACGTCAATGATTTTTTGCAGCAGTTTGAACAAGAGATTCCTCAAGAGCAGAGGATGGAGGTTTTTGACCTTGCAGTTCGAGCCACACCTGCAAGATGGTGGTACACACACAAGGAACATATCACATCATGGTATGATTGTAAGAGACTGATGCGCATTAGATTCTCTAAAGAAAGAGACTGCACACAGCGGAAATACACAGGGGAGAGTGATCCCAGAACACACATTATGCACTGTGAACAGAGTTGGCTAGAAATTCCAGCAGAAGAATGGGTTCATTTGTTTATCCACACACTGGATACAGTTCCACGGAACTGGTATACAGAAACAGAGCTAAGAAAAGGAACTATCTCATGGCCTCTTATGATTGAAAACTTTTTGGTCACGTTCAGTTTCGAATCTGAGCATCCAAGCATTGATCGGGCCTTGAAGATCATAAAGACTAAAATATTTGAGGATTGCCCATTACCAGCGGATTCCCAACCCGAGTGGGCTATTCAGATGGAACATGCACTGGAATGTTACAACTGCGCACAAGATTCAAGCGATGAGGATGAAGATCCTCGCAGTATCAATATCGCAGAAACAGAAGGTACGCGTGAAGTTGAAGGTCCACACTTAGAAATCCCAGCTGTAACAGAACCAATCAAGATTAGAAAGAGCAATATTGGCACAGAAACAGATCCTAAGTTTGCCTCTATTGGAGATTATTGGGACGATGAGACAATTGGCCAAATCACAGACCTATTACACGAGTATCAGGACCTATTTCCTACCAACTTTACAGAAATGAAGGGAATAGTGGGTGACCTCGGAGTCATGAGAATACCGCTTAAGGAGGACGCTAAGCCGGTTAAGCAACGCCCATACAGGTTGAACCCGCGGTATAAAGTAAAAGTAAAAGATGAAATAGATAAGATGCTAGCCGCAGGCATCATTGAGCCTGTTGAAGAAAGTGAGTGGGTTAGTCCCATGGTAGTACAAGAAAAGAAAACAAAAGGAGACATCAGGATCTGTGTCGACTTGCGCAAACTGAATGATGCATCGCTGCATGACCCATTTCCGACACCATTCACTGATGAAGTCTTAGACAATGTTGGAGGACAAGAAATCTATTCATTCACTGATGGATTTTCAGGCTATCACCAGATAAGAATCCATCCAGACGACAGGCACAAGACCACATTTGCGACAGAATGGGGCTCCTTTCAGTATACGGTAATGCCCTTTGGTCTTAAGAATGCCCCAGCAATTTTTTCTAGAGTAGTTGTTGCTGTCTTTAAGGAATACATCCATCAATTTCTAGAAGTTTATTTTGATGATTGGACTGTATTTGGACTAGTCAAGAAGCACATAGGAAACCTGCGATTAATGTTTGAAAAATGTAGACAGCACCAGATTTCCCTTAACTTAAAAAAATGTATATTTTGTGCGCCTTTTGGTACGTTGTTGGGTCACATTGTGTGCAGACAAGGCTTGATGGTAGATCCTGCGAAGATCGCCATCATTGTCAATTTACCAGCACCTAACTCAGTAAAGCAGCTGAGAACTACACTTGGTCATACCGGGTATTACAGAAAGTTTATCAAAGGTTATGCCAAGATTACCGCACCAATGGAGAAATTATTGAAGAAGGATATCAAATTTCAGTGGAATGAGGAATGCTAGAAGAGTCTTGACGCTCTAAAAGAAAAAATGGTTACAGCACCTATTCTGGTATTTCCAGATTGGAACAAGCCTTTTCATGTTCATGCGGATGCATCTGGCATCGCACTGGGCATTATTCTCACGCAACCAGGCAAAGGGGGTATTGACCACCCTATCGCATATTCGAGCAGGAGACTATCGACAGCTGAGAAGAATTACACCACCATAGAGAGAGAAGGGTTAGCAATGGTGTATGCTTTACAGAAATTTCGGCACTACCTGTTGGGTGCCCCATTCAAGATGTTCACCGACCATTCTGCATTAAAGTACTTGGTCAATAAGCCAGTGTTAGGGGGAAGAATATGCAGATGGCTATTGTTGTTCCAGGAATATGATTTCGAAATCATTGTTAAGCCAGGAAGACTAAATGTAGGACCTGATCACCTGTCAAGGCTAGACTCAGGTGAAGAACCAAGTAATTTAGAGGACAACTTGCCTGATGCGCAATTGTTCTCCATTCAGGTCGCAGACGAATATTATGGAGACATAATTCAATTTCTCACTACAGGGTGGGCACCATCTGAGTTTACCAAGCAACAAAAGAAACAATTAGTGGTGAAAGCAGCAGACTTCACCCTGATTGCAGGACACCTCTATAAGTTAGGACCAGATGAAATCTTGCGCAGATGCGTTATGCCCCACGAGAAACAGACCATTCTTAAGGAAGCACATTCGGGCATCGCAGGAGGCCATTTCGCAGGGAAGCCTACCGCTCAGAAGATCCTAGCAGCTGGACTATGGTGGCCTACATTACATAAAGACAGCAAAGAGTTTTGCAGATCATGCGATATCTGCCAAAGGACGAGAAAGCCCTCCAGAAGAGATGAAATGCCGTTGCGACCACAGATAACGCTACGCGCATTTGATAAGTGGGCTATAGACTTCGTGGGTCCTATTAACCCCCCAGGAAAACGAACTGGTGCGAGATACATTATTACCGCAACAGAATACCTCACCCGGTGGGCTGAGGCAAAACCAGTCAGGAATTGTGATGCTGCCACAGCAGCACAATTTATTTTTGAAAACATCATCACTAGATTTGGATGCCCAGTGACTTTGATGAGTGATCAAGGCACACACTTTTTGAATAGCACCATAGAAGCCTTGACAGAGGAATTTGAAATACAGCACCATAAGAGTACACCCTACCACCCTCAAGCTAATGGTACGGTGGAGGCTTTCAATAAGATATTAGAACATGCTCTTACAAAGATTTGTAACAGTCAAAGGGATGATTGGGACCTCAGAGTTAATGCTGTATTATGGGCTTACAGGACCACGTGTAAGAAACTAACAGGGCACACACCTTTCAGCCTGGTATATGGACAAGAGGCTGTTATGCCTATGGAATACATCTTACCCAGTCTAAGGATTGCTCAGCTTACAGAGATGGCTGATTCTGATACTTTAGAGGAGAGATTGGCACAGTTGCTCAACCTGGAGGAAGACAGATTTATCGCAGGATTCCATCAAAAAGTGCAGAAAGCACGAGAAAAAGCTTGGCATGATAGGCATATCAAGAACAAAACCTTTCAGCTTGGAGACTTGGTACTCCTTTATGATAGTAAGTTTATAAAGTTCCCTGGAAAATTCAAAACTCATTGGTTAGGACCATATCAAATCCAGCAAATAACAGATGGAGGTGCTATCCAGCTTCGTACTATGAGTGGGGAGTTTCTTCCTACCTTGATCAATGGCAGTCGGCTTAAGCTGTATCGCGAAGGCCATGCTACCTCCTAGCCCTAGCCCAGAAAGGAAGCAATTGGTGCAGATGTTCAGTGTAGTTGAAATGAAGCATCGCACCCTAAGGAGTCTACACCGGGAAATACTTTAGGTAAGAATTCGCAGCCAGTTTTTCCTGGTGGTTGCGATAATTTTGATATGAGGCGAGTTTTTGGCACTTTCCATTTCCAGACGATGCGATATCTTATCGCGGAGGACAGAAAACAGATTGATGCGATACCAGATTTTGAATTGATCAGAGGGCTAGTCACTTCGCCATCTGACAAGCATTAACTGCACGGCTGACAAGTATCTGTTGTACTAAGATTTGGCAGCAGTACGACGATTTTTCTAGATTTGGAAAATCCGATGCGACACCACTCCGGCGCACAGTTTCCCAGCGAAATTTCAAACGGCGTTTGCAATAAATGGGCGCGGGGTGCTGTCTTGTCTAGGCATTAAATGCCGCCAACGGGTCCAGTTACTGGCCCGTTGCCCTTTGAAATTCCGCCTTATGATAAATACACGTTCTATTCAAAGCACGGGGTTACTTGGTCATTTTTACCAAAAGAGTTGAGCGCAGTTGAGCCGAGCCAAGCGTATTCTTAGCAGAGTTCTGAGCAGGGAAACCAGAAACAGTTGCAGACTCTGATTTGCATTAAGATTAGCAATCATAGGAAGTCCAGAGTACCACAGGGGAAGGTTCCTCGTGCCAGACGAGCCTCTCGAAGACGTGTTGCAGAGATTCCAAAGGGGTGGAATTGAGTGCGCTATGACTTCGGTTGTGGCGAAGAAAGGAAAGAAAATTGCTGCTGGTTCTCCGTCTACACGCCAGTCACCGAGAACCTTAGCTAATATGGAGCGTAGCGAGACCCCGAGTAGCACAGAGTCAGAAGAACCAGAGCAGGAACTTCCGGAAGAAGTTACAGTCGCTACCATATACTTCCCACCAAGAATAGAAAATGCGCCAGCAATTGTCCTCCCGAGGGACTTTAAATATGAACTCGTACTCCCACCACTGGATAATCGAGTGAAGGAAGAAGGTAACCTGTGGGGGAATATGCATGCTGTTAAGTTTGCTGATTATAAATCTGAGAGATTATAAGTTGTACCCACAATTCCGCCGTGATCGTTATATGACGATTCAGAGGAACCCAAGGACAGAGCGCGATGAGTTCGTCCCCATGGACCATGTAAGCCATTTAGCACCGTCGGGACTGCTCAATCTCCTGGAGATTCCACACTTTGGACGGGGCCCGGAGGTCAATGCTGTGGTGCGGACGCTACTTTCATGTGTGCATGGTGGTTACTTATGGTTGGGTAACCGGATAGATGTTAATGTTGACCTCATTCACCGCATTACCGGTCTGTTGAAGACTGGTTTCGACCCACAGATAAATATTGATGGCGCCACAAAGGATACCAGACTCTCAACCAAGCAGGTTGTGGAATATAAGCTGCAAAGAGGAGGTCGCGCCTACGATGTCAATTCAATACAGGATGATGCCTTGCGGTTTACTGTTAGTCTGTTGGCCGGAAAACTCCTCCTCAAGGTGAGGCCGAAGGAGGTCACAGGCTCAGTTATCCGCCTCGCGATTGAAGTCATAAAAGGTAAACCTTACAACTGGAGTTTATTTTTGCTGAATAGTTTCTTTCAAGACTGTGCGCAGGCGCAGTAGGATCCACTTCACAGCTTCCACTTCTCGTGGCTGCTGATCCTTATGGCTTTTATTGGATGGAAAGAGCCGCCCAATTTGCAGTTTCCACAACTGGCACCAGGGGCGTGCAGAGGCTCGAAGTACTCAAATCTTTGGGCGAGTAGTCACCCAGAGAAGCACAAGAATAACGCAATGGTATTCCATGAATATTATACGCTACTACTTGAAACCGTCGCAACGATTCCGCGTGTCGACTCGCCGGTCGTTGATCTTTATCAGTCCAAGCTGGAATTTAAAGTCGACAGGGATAAAACCTACATCAGACCCAAAGGATTCAGGAAACATAACGAATGGGCCCCCGGCCCATATCGCATGGAAATCCAGCAGGTTGAAGATACCATTAAGAATGGTTTTGATGAGGACATGAAACAGATGTATGATGATCTATCCTCTGGCCTAGTTCCAGTTGATCCCCCAGCTGAGGATCCAGAAGATGTTCAGGAGGTAGATCCTAAAGGCAAAGTGAAAGAACCAATAGGTTCTAAGAGAAAGGTTACTGAAGGCCCTTCTCCAGTGCGAGCAAAGAAGAAGAGAACAAAGGCGGTTACTTCCGACGAACCGCAGGCACCAATCATGACAGAGGATGAGTATGATCTCATCGCCAGCCGAATACAGGAGAAGATGCGGGATAAATTCACTGCGATCCAGTCATCATAGGATCTTATGCGCATCAACCTTGACAAGAAATTGCGAGAGTTGAAGGCAATAACTGAGAAGACTGCTTCCATGCAGATTCAGCCAGCTCCAACTACAGTCGCAGAAAGTTCGCAGCCCCCTTCACAGAGCAGAGAAGAAAGTATTGCAAGGGACCGCACGAACATTGTTCGTATACCGCCGGGAAGTATTAAGTTCCCTGTACCTATGGAAGTGCAGATGGTTCATCCTCTTGAGGTGAACCTACCAGAAGTACCTGTGGATCAGTTGTACGAAATTTTCCAGCAGATAGGCATGGAGATGAGGCACAGAGAACAAGTCACGTATGAGCAAAATGTTTTGCTGTCTAACGACAACGTGCAGCTCATTGCACAGCATGAGGCAGAGAGTGCCCAGTTGACGCAATATGTTCAGCGAGAGCAGGATGTCTCTCTTGTTTTAAAGAATATCGCAGCAGAACTTCCGCAGTGCGATATCAGGCCTGAGTTAGAAATAACTCAAAAGATCAGAAAAATAGCGGAAAGAGCAAAGGCTCTGGATGAAGAGAAGAAGAAGATGGAGGAAGAATACGAGGCAAGGATCGCTGCACTAGAAGCAAATAAGCCGCCTACTCCAGAGGAAATCCAGGAAGCACGAGTGCAAGCTTTCAGAATTGTACAGACACAGATGCACTGTCAGGTGGAAGCAGCAGAGGCTATCCTGGAAGATGCATCAAAAACATGGCTGGAGCTAGAGGAGCTCCCACAGAAAGCCGAGCTCGATCAGCACATTAAGCACTGTGAAGATGCGATATCGAGAGCTGAAGAAGAGTACAAGGGCTTGAGTGCTCTTGCGAAGATAAGAAAGAAAGGAGAAATCACACAAATTCAGCAGCAGGTGCAGAAATACAGAGAACAATAGATCAACCTGGCTAACGAAGTTAGCCCGCATGAAAGCAAAGTCGCACATCTGGTTGATGAACTGGAGCAAAAGGTGAAAAGCTTCACCTCAAGTAAAGGAGTCATTGAGGGCACAGAGGACTCCTTGGTAACCGCTGAGCTGCTCAGCGCAGCGCAGGAAGAAGTAACACACATGGATGAAAGTATTAAAGCGCTTAAGGCACAATTCGCAGCAACCTCACGAGCAGCAAAGGATAAGCTTAGGCAGATGAATCAGGCTGTTGTTGCGAGTGGCTCGGGGACGAGCCACAAGTAAGTGTTAGGGGAGTTGTTGGAGAGAACTTCCGCAGCATTTAGGAAGCTGCTAATTTTGAGAAGCTGCTAATTTTTGGAGAGAAAAGTACCAATTTTGGCGGTAAGACAAAGATATCGCCGTAGCGCAAATTCCGGCGGGAATCATGGCGATAGGTACAGAAGAGTCAAGCATGTGGTACAAAGAAGAGGCCGAAGGGAGAGCTCAACCACCGTAATAAAGGCGCCGAAGATGAAGAGAGGGTTCAGCTACCCTCATTAAAGAAGAAGGACTACAGTCAGCGTTGCTTGAACCAAGAAGAAGCGACGGGCCGATGCATTAAAGACTAAGGACTGCAGGAAGCGGCGACGAGACAGAAGGCGGCCATGGAAGTACAGCCAGTTGACTGTAAGTGGTTAGGGTTGAGTCACTGTTGGGATAAGGCCCACAGTTTTGTAACTGCGATGAGACCCTCGGGCCATCTATATATAGGAGTCTTTTTATATGATAAGGGGTTGGCCACATAGTGATAGAGACATTAGGTAGAGACTAGTCAAGTCTTTTGTTGTTGCAGAGTCTAGACGTCCCTGAGAGAACATAGGGCCAACCTGTTGAGAGATAGTGCAATCCGCAGGGATTGTGAGAGAAAGAGAGTGCATTGTAAAAGGCAGGAAGAGAAAAGAGGTCTATAGAGAAGGGCTCCCATTGAGGTGGAGTTTCCCAGAAGACCCTTGTTGTAAAGAGTGGAAAGGAACTGTGTTTATTCTTCAGAGTTGTAAACAAGAACCGCAGTTCCCCTGGGCGTAGTTCTCGCCCTGGGAGTAACAACGTGCTTATCTAAGTAGCACTATTGTAGTTGTGTAGCTACTGCTCTCATTCACTTGTTTGTGTTATATATGAATGCTTCATTCTGTTATAAGTAATGTACTAGGTCGTCAGTTTAACTTCTGAGTGATGTATAACAATTGCGATAATCATAGATAACCTCATAGCGAACTAGATAATTGTTAAGCAGAGGATAATGTGCGAGTATGAACTGAATATAAGGCATGAATGGTCTACTTAGACACTGCTCAAAGTAATATCCTACTTAGTTACGTTGCTGCGAGATATCAAGGACTAAGTTCATTAGCAAGGGTTACGCTTGGAGATTAAGTGTTGTTGCTAACTGCCGTGCTAGGATAAGAATAGCCGAGGCCACATATCGATCCAGGAGCGGTCAAGAACCACTTACCGCAGGAACTAGAAGGGGAAGATATCGCACCTACGATATCTTAGGTATCGCTAGACGGTTTCACATAAGGGGAAGACTTATCGCATTCCCTGTGTAATGCGATGAGACAGAGGCGTAGCCGGAGTAATAGGATGAGATAGTCAGCTCCTGAGGAAGGGGTTAAGGAGGGGTTAAGCACCCTGGATGCCTCGGAACTTGGCTGAGGACACTTGAGTCTTCTGCCTCCCATTAGAATCACTTCGGGTGAGACTTCAGGTTGCTTCTGCGACCTGTTGCCGAAAGGGCCAGTGAGCTAAGGGTTCTGTTGGTCTAAAAGATACCGCAAGCCCGGGTCTACCAGAAAGGAAAGTAAGAGATCAACATTAGGTATGGAAGGACCTGAAACAATGTTGGAGACACCTGCTGAAACATTGGAAACTTTGAAAATGGATTTGGAATCCATTCATCATAGATATTAATCTTTCATCAAAATGTTGTGGGAGGAAGAAGATTGAAAATTAGGGTTTCCAAGTAAGAAGAAACCCTAGCAAGGTTGGGAGACTCATAGGGAAGCAATGAATGAGGTTTAAATGGAACTGGTATTCTATCATCATAGCACCATGAACCTATATAATATGTTTATAAGTGATATGCCTTGGATGATTAAGGTTTTACCCTTCTAGAAAATACTACAAGCAATCTCGACAGCTATGACTTGAGGAGATGCAGGTATGTTTTGAATATTGTTTCATTTATCTGATGATTAAGTTCATGATATGTTTGTCTTCATATTATTGATGTTAGTACAATAATGATTAATTTTAGAATTGTCTGATCACCTTAGTAAAAGTATAAATGCATGTGAATTATAGAAGACATTCATTGATTTGGGTTATGACACTTATGATTGTACTAATGCACCTATGTTGTTGTATGAGGATGATGTTGTTCGCTAACATGAAAGGTACATCAAGAAAGACAAATCAAGTTCTAGATCAAGAATATATGACCATGATGACATGAAGACAAAGAATCATCCATAGTCATTGATCACATAGAAGATCTACTTATGAGGTATGTATGATTTGGTTCTACTATGCTTAACTTATGAGATATGCAGGTTACTAGCACGAAGTCTCTAAATCATTTAAGAGAACAAAGAAGATATTGTTTGGGTATGTTAGACATAACTAGCAAGCATGATAATCGAGGTATGTTTTCCTATATCAAGTTAGAATCCCACTTTGTGTTAGTATATTATATAAGTATACTTTTGTATAATTGATAATGATTATTCATGAAGTTATAAGTTTGAGTAATCAAGGGTTTATGCATATTATGCTTCTTAGTTTGATTAATGATATGACAAACTAAAAGTTTCCTATGGTCAAATAAGAATATGCATGAGTAAAAGAAGTACTCCCTGAAACCTTGAATACTAATGCTTGTGATAAATTACATGTGTATGAAATGATCATGACCATACATGTTTAAGATTATTTAGGATTATAATGTTTTGATAGTATTGAGATTATAATAATGAATGTATGATTATGTATGAGATCTTGAGGATGACACAATGATGAAACTAGTGCACACTTAAGCATGCATAGTGGTACAGGATGGATAAAAGTTCAAAGACATATAATCATGATGCTATCATAAAGGGAAAATAGAGATCAAGAGGTAGGCAACGACACAAACATAAAAGATAAGTATTTGAGTTGTTATTTGAATTACTTCTTGAAATGATATTGCTCGTAATGGTTGTATGCATATTTGTATTCCTAGAATATATTCATATAGCATTGAAAAATATACTACTAATATGCATATGATGGGTAAGTTGGACAAACATTCCATTGTTGCTGTGCACGCTCTTAATAGTATGTTCTAGTAGAGATGGAAGGCATCTAGATAGCCATTGTATGCATACAGGATATGGAAAAGCGTTATGCCAAAGTATTGGTCAAGATAGTTGCATAACTATGTGAATCATATCAGTATGCATAATAGGTTATCATTGAAATGTCAACATGATTTGATGATTATGAAGTATCATTAATAATGTAATTGAATTTGATTTGTAGCAAAGATCATGTGCTATGATCTACAAAAGAAGGATGACGAACACTTGTTCCAGAGAACAAGTGATGACTATTCAACAAGAAGATTTACAAATCAAACATGCTATATAAGTAGAAAGGGAGGCTCGTGGTTAGAGGATTCTCTTGGAAAGAGGGAGAGGATCATGATGAGATGTTTGCTCCAAGTGGCTAGACACACTTCCAAAGATAGATTACACCCATGGATCATAGGACCGTTCTCTTGAATGGTGTAATTGAAGAAGAAGTGCAAATCGAGAAAACTCCCACGATTCGATAGAGAATCACATGATTGAAGAAGGATTTGTACAGGTTCAATAGGTACCCAGGATCGATAGTCATTTGATGAGCTTGATGATCACCATGGGTGATGTGGATTTCAACCTTTGCTACAAGGTTGAAGATGGTTTCTATATACAGATGACATTCTTCTCTTAGATGGATGCAAGACAGAACTCACCATAGAGTTCGAGTGATCTTGAGGTTCATATCAGTAGAACCATCTGACGAGAGATGGAATGGATAGATATGCAGAAGATCACTCAATGCAGAGTGTGAATGATGTTCATTCATAGAGGCAATAGATCTCAGAGTTAAAGAATCCTGGCATGAATCTTGTGATTATATATGTGGTTGAGATGAGATGATATTTTTCCTTAGCCAAGGAAAATGTGAAGTAGAGATCCATGATGATGAACGGTGGTTTCTACAGTTTACATACAGATGACTGATTCATTGATGTATCTGACGAATACCAGGCCATATATATGTGAAAATCCTCACAGCAGATCTAAGAGATGATGTATACCTCACAAGAGTAATTATGATCAAGCAGGAAAATAGAAGAAGAGTGGTCAATATAGTATAATGAGCAACATAATAATAATACAATAGAACTCGAATAGAAGCAAAAATACTTCACACACACTAATTAATTAATGACAATATGGACAAATAAATAGTACAATGGTAGAGAGGATTCGAATTCCTAAGGTGGCAATTCGAATTAGCCTCTCAGAGTGATTATAAGATCAACAAAGTGTCATCGGAGCACAACTAGGTGTCCTCATGATCATCAGTGGATTCATTAATGCCCAAGTAACTGTCAACCATCAGTCAAATTGAGTCTGGTAAGTGTAACTGAGTGTAAATGAGTGTAACTGAGTGTAACTGATTATAAACTGAAGACAACTAGACTGGTAGGTGAAGGAGGGCGAGTTGCTTCCTAAAATCAAGGAAGAAGGGCGCATTAAGCAACTGGAGGGCTAAAACTGAATAGTGAGAAGCTCCTGGGGGATGGCTAACTAAGGGTTAGGTGTTGGAATGATGACTGGGATGCATGCAAAATGCATGCAAACCTTAGAATGCATGCAAACCCTAAAAGTGCATGCATGACTGAAAATGTAAATGATCAAAATACTGGTGGGACTAGGATGGAGTATAGGAATATCGTAACACGCCCCCTTAATCCATCCTGGGCCCTGGTAGCTAAGACCAAAGGTCACCCAATACAATGAATAATAACAGTCAATAAACCAAGGAAGTGGGGAAAATTTCATGGGAAAAATACCCCCCCCTCAAAACAAACTGTAATGCACACATAAAAAATAAATATTCCAAGCTCAAGAAGGTGTGATGCTTGGTCATATGTCTGGAGGTATCTTCTTCTTGGGAAGAAGTGGATCATGCTCAGAAATCATGTGCTTGTACTTGCTCTTCAGATCAAATATGATGAGAGCAAATCCAAAAGTATGAGGATGATCCTTGAACCTGTGATTTGAATCAGCTGAGGTAAGATCAAAAACATGAATGTGCAAATAGTCTTTTGTCTTCCCCTTTGAACCATCATGGGTGAGATTATTCCAAAAAGAACCATCAAATAATGATTGTTTGAAATCCAAATCAGATTTAAGACTTGAAGAATAGTTTCTTGAGATCTCCTTTGAACCAGCAGGGGTGAGATCAAAACTATCATATGCATGAGAAATTATCCCCAGTAGTAATTACTTAGAATCCAAATTTGATCCAAGACTTGAATCATGGTTTCTTAAGATCTCCTCTGAACCAATAGGGGTGAGATCAAAACCATAATGTGCATGAGAAATTATCCCAAGAAGGTGGCAATGGCCATATTCTTCAATAACCTTCTGAAATAATGAATTAATGATCATATAGTAGTAAATAAGAGATGATTGCTGGAGAGGAGTGAATGCATTACCTCCAATAGCTGATTTTACCTCCGAAATAATCATGTGATCATGATGCAAACCAATAGACTCTGGTGCAAGAGAGTATTTAGGACCTTCTGCAATATCTAGAGTGTGAGATGGCACAGAAAGAGAAGAAAGTTGGAGCATGAGTGTAGAATCTACAAGTTCTTTGTCAACATCTTCAATATGAGATGATACTAGTTCATGATCTGAGAGACCATCAAGGGAAGCGAATGCATCACTTTGCTTTCTTTTGAAGGGGTTTGGACCAAATCCTTCATTCTATTTGCCGAATCTTTCATCCAGGTGAGCCCATAGCTCTTTTGGAGTTTCAATATCAATAATGAAACGATACAATATGTACTTAGGCATAGCAAGCATCATTCTTCCAAGGTGCATGTCACCTTTATTCAACTAGTCAATCTTCTCTTTAGAGGATTCAAACTCTCTTTCAAAATAACAATCAAAGACATCATGGCTCTTTAAATATGCTATCATATTCGGTTTCCATTCATCATAGTTGAATAGATAAAGAGGAGAGATTCCTTCTAAGTCATACATTGAAGCTGTAGAAGACATGCAAAAACAATAGAGAATATCTGCAACTGCTACTGCTGCAAAGATGCAGAAACTGCTGCAACTACTGCACTCAAAATCTTGGTAATAACCTACAAAAAAATCTCAAGAATGGAGATAAACAATACTCTCAATATGCTCTGATACCATGTGAAAATCCTCACAGCAGATCTAAGAGATGATGTATACCTCACAAGAGTAATTATGATTAAGCAGGAAAATAGAAGAAGAGTGGTCAATATAGTATAATGAGCAATAGAATAATAATACAGTAGAACTCGGATAGAAGCAAAAATACTTCACACACATTAATGAATTAATCAAAATATGGAAAAATAAATAGTACAATGGTAGAGAGGATTCGAATGCCTAAGGTGGCAATTCGAATTAGCCTCTCAGAGTGCTCATAAGATCAATAAAGTGTCATCAGAGCACAACTAGGTGTCCTCATAATCATCAGTGGAGGAATCAATGCACAAGTAACTATCAACCATCAGTCAAACTGAGTCTGGTAGGTGTAACTGAGTGTAATTGAGTGTAATTGAGTGTAACTGAGTGTAACTAAGTGTAACTAAGTGTAACTGAGTATAAACAGAAGACAAATGGATTGGTAGGTGAAGGAGGGCGAGTTGCTTCCTAAAATAAAGGAAGAAGGGCACATTAAGCAACTAGAGGGCTAAAAATGAATAGTGAGAAGCTCCTGGGGGCTGGCTAACTGAGGGCTAGGTGCTGGACTGATGACTGCGATGCATGCAAACCCTAAAAGTTCATGCATGACTAAAAATGTAAATGATCAAAATACTGGTGGGACTAGGATGGAGTATAGGAATCTCCTAACAATATATGCTTTGTTATGAACACCCTGAGTCAGTATCTAGCTGAGGTTAGACATGTTCACCTAGTAGCTGCAAAGCATGTGATAAGGTACCTAAAAGGTACAATAGAATTTGGTCTATACGATGTTGGAGATCATGACTACATATTGTATGGTTATACAGATGCAGATTGGGTCGGAAGTGTCTCAAATAGGAAGAGCACCTCAGGTGGATGTTATTTTCTGGGATCTTCCATGATCTAATGGTTTAGTAAGAGGCAGTCCTGTGTGGCTCTCAGCACAACTAAAGCAGAATATATAGTAGCTTGCTTTTCTAGTTGTGAAGCCATATGGCTTCGGAAGCTGTTGTCAGGACTATTTGACTTAGAGATGGACTCCACTGTGATACTGTGTGACAACTAGAGTTCTATCAAGATGATGGAGAATCCAGTGTTCTATGATAAGTCAAAGCACATAGAGATCTGATATTTCTATATACGGGATGTGGTGCAGAAAGGAGCTATAAAGCTCGAGTATGTGAGCACCAATGAGCAAGTTGCTGATGTATTGACCAAACCTCTGTCTCGAGTAAAGTTTGAGTATTTTCGAGACAAGTTTGGTGTAGTTCAAAAGGACCCTCCTCGAAAGGGGGAGTGATATGGTCAATGATGATATTTGGATCGACGATGAGGTCGATGATGAGGATACTTGTATCGATGATGAAGGATACATATATTGACGAGGAGGATACATGTATCGATGATGAACGAATACCTGTATCGATGATGAGGATGCTTTCACTGACGATGAGGTCGATGATGAGGATGCTTGTACCGATGATGAGGTCGATGATGAGGATTCCTGTACCGACGATGAGGTCGATGATGAGGATTCCTGTACTGACGATGAGGTCGATGATGAGGATACCTGTACCAACAATGAGGTCATAAGTGATCCTTAGAATTGGTCTAAGTTGACGAGTGGATTGCATCATCCCTGGACTCTAGTCCTAAATGAATATGGAGACTTGTATCTTCGTGAGTGGTCCTTAGACTTGGTCTAAGTTGACGAGTGTATTGCATCATCCTTGGATTTATGTACTAAAGTGATAGGGACTGATCATCCCATAAGAGGATCATGATTGTATCATCCTTGGCTTTATGTCCTAAAGTGATAGGGATTGATCATCTTGTAAGTGGATCAGGATTGTATCATCCTTGGCTTTTTGTCCTAAAGTCATAGGGATTGATCATCCTGTAAGTGGATCAGGATTGTATCAACCTTAGCTTTATGTCCTAAAGTGATAGGGATTGATCATCCCGTAAGTGGATCAGGATTGCATCATCCTTGGATTTATGTCCTAAAGTGATAGGGATTGATCATCTCGTAAGTGGATCAGGATTGTATCATCCTTGGATTTATGTCCTAAAATGATAGGGATTGATCATCCTGTAAGTGGATCAGGATTGCATCATCCTTGGCTTTATTTATTAAAGTGATAGGGATTGATCATCCTGTAAGTGGATCAAGATTGTATCATCCTTGGACTTATGTCCTAAAGTGAGAGGGATTGATCATCCCGTAATTGGATCATGTGTGTTGCAGATTATGATGTTGCTGATGCTGTTGATCGAGAGATCCAGACGATGATGTTGTTGATCGGGAGATACAGATGCTATTGCTTATTGAGATATCCAGATGATGTTGTTAATCGAGAGATCCAGATGATGTTGTTGATCGAGAGATCCAGATAATGTTGTTGATCAGGAGATCTAGATGATGTTATTGATCAAGAGATCTAGATGATGTTGTTGATCGAGAGATCTAGATGATGATGTTGATGTAGACGATTGAGTGATCGAGTGCTGCAAAAGATGAAGGCTCGGTATTGTAGATGTTGATGTTCCAGTACTGAAGATGTTGAAGATGTTCCAGCTGCTAATGATGATTGAAGAAAACTTCCAATGATTTATAGATGTATCACTATGATGTTGTTGATGACCTCTCCTTGCTCCTGCAGATGTTGTTATAATATCCTTATCATTAAGGGGGAGTGTTGAAATATTGTAACTTCAAAGAATATTCTATTTGTACTTTATTATTATTCATCCAGAGATGTTTTATTCCTCCATCGGGATGCTATTATTATATTTAATAATGTAAAGTCATTAAGGTAAATCCTCCCTTGTAAATCGGGGTAATAGATCCCCTAAGAGTCATTTATAATGGGGTGTTTAAGTCCCATAGAGGGGTCAACCCAGTCAGCAAAGAGATTAAATTATTGAGGTCGACCTGTCAAGTGAAAAAGGAAAGTGAATGTAAAGTATAAATAGAGGAGGTGTGTTCCTCATTTGAACACACGCTCACTCACTTGTGAACTCACATGATAGGAGAGAGAGAGATCTGCAAAGGAGAAGAAGGAGGCAAGGTGTGGGGGGTCCCCAAGCTGAAAACCAGTGTCCCAAATCCATCGGAATCGAGGGATTCGTAGTCGGATTCATAGTTTTATTTATATGGGCATTTTTTTCGGGCACCCCATTGTCATTCAGGGACACTTTGAGGATTTGCTATGGGGTCATGAAACCCAAACCGGCGAGTGGAATGGTGTTTTGTTAGCTCCCACAGGTGCACATGGCCATTGTAGATGTGTTCAATATGGTCATGCTCGCCCGGGAGTCTTCGGATCATAATTGACCCCCTTGATGATTGCATCATAAGATTGCAGCTAGTATTTTAGTTCTAAGTGCATGTGGTGGACTTATAAAATATTATACCGACATATCTAAGTTTGTTTAACCACCCAAATTGGCATATAAACATTTACAGTACATGGGCATAGCATTTCTCACAAACGTTTGCATGGCCTTCCCTCTCCGTACTGATATAGTTGCGCTCAGCCCAAGGCATCTTCTTGCTAGCAAAGTATATGGGTGTTTTCCTATTCTAGTATCCATCCCTATTTTGAGTTATTAATGTGTACCCAGGAGTTTTGGAAAATAGAACAATATGATAAGCAACAGGTTTGATCCTCTTTAGGATCTTGAATGGTCCAATAAATCAAACATAAAAAATTGAAACCTCGATTCGACCCAGCGAAACACATTATGAAGTGTGAAAAGGAATGGGGTTCACTGAGCAAAACCCTAGTTTTGGATTTGACACAATATCACTATTTCTGAGCCTTCAAGGCATAGTGTGGGAGGTCCCCTAGTTGAAACATGGGGATTCGAATCCATCAAAATCAATGGATTTGCGATCGGAGTCACGATTTTGGTTCTATGGGAATTTTTATCAGGCACCCCATGGTCATTCAGGGACACTTTGAGGATTTCCTCCGGGGTCATGGAACCGAAACAGGCGAGCGAAATAGGGTTATGTCAGTTCCCAAATGTGCACATGGCCATTGTGGATGTGTTCAATATGGCCACGCTCCCTCGGGAGTCTTCGAATCATAAATGAACCCCTTGAGCAAGATTGGCATGGCCTTCATTGGAAAAAACCCTAGTTCCGTGGATAACACAATATCACCATTTCTGAGCCTTCGAGGCATGGCGTGGGGGGTCCCCTAGTTGAAACATGGGGTTCTGAATCCATCGGAATCGATGTATTCAAGATCAAAGTCACATTTTTGTTTCTACGGGAATTTTTTTCAGGCAACCTGTGGTCATTCAAGGACACTTTGAGGATTTGGTCTGGGGTCACGGAACCCAAACCGGCGAGCGGAACGAGGTTCTATCAGCTCCCACACGTGCACATGGCCATTATGGATGTTTTTAATATGGCCACGCTCTCCCGGGAGTATTCATATCATAAATGAACCCCTTAAACATGAATGGCATGGCCTTCACTGAGCAAAACCCTAGCTCCGGAGACGACACAATATCATTGTTTTTGAGCCTTTGAGGCATGGTGTGGGAGGTCCCCTAGCTAAAAAATGGGGTTCTGAGTCCATAAGAATCGACATCTTTGTGATCAGATTTACAGGTTTGGTACAACGCGCATTTTGGTCAAGTAGCCAGTGGCCATTCAGGGACACTTTGAGGATTTGCTCCGGGGTCACGGAACCCAAACTGGCTAGCGGAACGAGGTTCTGTCTGCTCCCACATGTGCATAATGGAGCTTTCAAACTACCATATAGGACATGTATTAGGGTTATGTTATCACTCCGGGAAGCTCTCCTAGGTTGTATTTCAGAGATGCCTGGTAACTTAAACTTATCTTGAAAGAAGGGGTTTATTTGGATCAAGTTGGATGACAGAGATCAAAATTTACATGCTCAAAACATATATAGAGACGTTCAGAAAAATAAGGCTTTGACTACGGCTGTTCAGAGGGTTGATAAAAGATAAAGGGAGTGAATCCTTATCGTGTTTAGCAGACTCATACACAGAAGTATGTATATAAATGGAAAAGCAAAACAAATAAATGACATATATGTTCAGTTCTCAAATACAAAGACAGGATTATAGGTCTCTAGCATAGACAAATGATCATACATGAAATAAACCATCCACTGCGAGTACAGAAATATGAGGAAAAGAAATCTGAAAGAAAATAGTAAAAGAAGCTTATATATCTGAGAAGTCACTGAAAGTCTGAGAATACAAATATCAACAAGTCTCTCCAAAAATCGAACCCTTGTTCTACATGAGTTCCAGGCTTTATAGCCTTTACAACATCTCCCCAGATCCTAAGAAGGTGGGTCGAATTTCCTCCAGATGGAAAATCCAAAACGTTTTTCAACAAACCAGGAAAAATCATTTTTAATTGGCCAAACTGCTGAAAAATGGGGCTTAGAGATGCATTCGATTCTCCCAATCTGTGACACCTATAGGAAAATAGAGAGAGGTTATTGTTCTCTAATGTGTTATAAATAAAAAACTCCGAGCGTTTTACAGAATGATTCTCCAGTCGCTCATAATCATCATTTGAAAATGATGACTCTGCACAGTAAAAACACCACTTTGCTGAAACTGCTGAAAAAGAGGCTCAGAGATGGGTTCATTTCTCCAGATATGTGACACTTATGTATAAACTGAAAGAATTTATTGTGCATTGATTTGTTTTGAGAAAAAACCTCTCTCAGATATTTGAAAATCATTTTGGTTTTCCCGATATCTGCATTTCAAAAACATGTGCAAAACAGGCAGATTCTGGGATCCGAAAATTGGGGCTCAGTGACGGATTTGATTCTCTCAATATGCAACACCTGTAGGAAAACGGGGAGATTTTATTATTATATTACATGTTAGGAACAAAAACCTCCGATATTTTTGCAAAAATATTCTCCAGACGCTCAGAATCGTGATTTGAAAATGATGACTCGGGATAGTAAAAAACGCCACATTTCTTCATTATTTCCATCTTGCTGGCAGCTTCAAAACTGGGACAGCACATTGAAATAGATCCTATTAATTAAAACCTTCACTTAGAAACCATCCTCATTCCCTTTAGAATGATAAAACTTGGATCTGTGCGAAAATGACAATTTCCTATGATTTTTAGGCTTTCGGTAGCTAGTAGGTCTGAGCTTGATTTCTGTTAGCTACCGAAAGCTCTGTTTCGGTGGCTAATGAATGAATCTGACATGTTCGCCTAAGCCACCAAAACTATAAAAACTGACCTTCCCTTAGCTTGAAGGATTTTTCTTATGAGATAAGCTGCTGAAACTTGGGTTTTTTGGTAGCTAATGAACAATCAATATGTTCGCCCAAGCTATCAAAAACTCTGTTTGATATCAACCTGCAAAATTTAACAAAACTGTGTTTTCTGGTTTCTATTTAATCCTCCTTCTACTACTTTCCCTCGACCTAGGATGAATCCATACTGTTAGCTATGCTAATTGCTGCTGCTACTAGGGTTTCAAGCTTGGACTGTTTCTGAGTTTTAGGAAAGGTCCTCCTATCTCTTAGTATCTCAATTTGTCTCGTTAACTTGATGTTTTTAGTGGATTTGGGATCAATTCATGATTGCACTGAATGCTTAATCAGCTCGCAATCTGCTACTCTTTGTTCTTTTCGGCGGTTAAGGAATGACGAATCCCCTTTATATTTCACATTTGAGCCCTTGATTAGACATCTCCACCATTTGAAACCGACTTAATTTTGGTAGCCGATGATTTCACCTTTGACCATGTAAGCTATCAGAAAGTATTGAGAATGCCTCTGCTTTCGGTAGCTTCCAACAATTTTGCTTTTGACTTGTAAGTTGCCAAAACTTACCTTTTAGTGGCTAATAAACACCATCGTATTCTCCCAAGCCACAAAAAACTGCCCCCTGACTCACGTTGTATGTCCTTTCACTTTTGGTAGCTAGGAGAGCCTCGAAAATTTCGTTTAAGCCGCCGAAAGTAGGGATTTTGGTAGCTTAGGGACCATTTTAAACAAGCACTTAGCTACCGAAACCTATCTTTTGAAATTTCTGAAATGAAAACCCAATCAAATTTTTTTCAAACTTTATTACATGCATAAAGATATAAAAAATGAGCCTTAAAAATTTAGAAATGAATTTTCAAATGACCTCCCATCATCTAAAATTGATCAACTCGACGAAATTATTTGGGGAGATAACAGGTTATTTGGCTCATAAGTGTTGATACATACTTCATTAGGAGAACACGCATGCAACTAGATTACCTTCAAGTCCCTTTGCTTTAGATTTGGATTTGCTAAGCTACAACATAGGATTGTGGCTTTTTCAAGGAGGCATAACTCACATTCATCATTTGATTTTATTTACTTTATAGTACTTTGACTCTTTTGACTTTGATTTAGGCACCACACATAGGAATAATAAGCATATACTTTATAACATGACACATAATTAGTTTATTTCAAAAGGGGGACATGATGAAATTGGGTGAAGTGGCTAGTGAAATGACATATGAAAAATGGCTAGGTAAATGTTGCTAATGAGATGAAATGAGGGTTGTGATTGCTTAAATCCCTAAGGGCACACCTCAGACAATATGTCATACACTTATAAGCACATCGTGATTATCCCTAATCTATTGAGACAATATTGAGAATATTTGAGCCATTATAGAGTAACACCTTTGAATTCCTAATGTTATGTAAACACATAAGAAAGTTTTTTTACCATAAGTCAATTAGAGAGGATATGCCATAACATTGGTACCAACTAGATGTCCCCATTTTTATATGGCACATGGCAAGGTAGGCTAAGTAGATTGAAGGTAGACTAGAGGTATCTTTGAGATGGTTGAAAGTGTCTCTATCAAGTGTTTATGGGAAAAAACATAAATCTCATCTGTGGAACTATTGGGTGTGGTGGGATATCCAATAGGAAATGATGATTAAGTCACCCCATACACATATAGGGATAACAAGGATGAAGTTGGGTCTCAATTCCTATATAAAGAGACTTTCTCTTTCATTTATTTCATTGGTTGTTGTTTTTTTGTTGGTCCATATTGTGCTATTTGGAGACCTTCATTGAATACCAATGTAAAGAATACTAACCCCTTCTTTGTAGAGTGCAACCTTAAAGAAAAGGAGTGAGAGGTATTTTATTTTCCTATGTGAAATTATGTTGGACATCCAACACATCAAATGGTTTGAATAATTCTTGGGCAAGTCCATACTTGCTTGAGTCATTAGACATTAATATGTGCTTACCATCCACATATAATATATCAAAAAAGTAATTTTTTTTTTATAAATGAAATCTACTAGCCCTAAAGAATAATGTTAGTTGGAATTCTTAGTTATTCTAGATCTACTTGTTCTCCATTGATTATATCTAGCTAAATATCTAGAAATTTAATCCTAGGGCTTATCATAGAAATTTTATATGTATTTATCTTAAGTCTCTTGGATTCAAAGATTAATATTAAGTGGAATTGGAATATTGTACAAAAATTAATATCTAGACTCTTGAATTGGAATTTTGTGCAAAAATTCCAATGCCTCTCAATGGCGATGGTGACAACATGGGCATGATGAGGATGACGGTTATATTGATGATAGCAATGGGCATGGTGTTGATGGTGACAACATGGGCATGAGGAGGATGGTGGTGACATTGATGGTGGCAATGGGCATGGTGTTGATGAATCATGATGGTCATGGCGCAATGGGAATGGAGATGGTGACTATGAACATGGGGATGGCGTTATGGTGAAAATGACATAAATGCCCTACAGAGTCTAGAAAATTTCAAGCTACAACAAATAATTACATATCAAAATCCTTTCCTATATTTGGATCCTATTTATAAATAGCACCATCTTCCCCCTCCTCTAGGATTTAGCCTCGGCCTCTACCTTGAATCTCAAAGGTCTTCCTCCGAGAACATTAGTCAATGTCGTAAGATTTGATGAAACTTCTTAATGTAAGTGTTAAAATAAGGTATAAAAATATTCCCATGCCTAATAAGTGGTTATGCTTAAGTGAGGGTTACATTTGTGTTATGGTAATGATAAAGGAGTTCAATATTAATCCCATAAACCTACAGCCTAGACCCTAGCCTAGAAACCCAGAGCCTAGCCTAAAAACCCTAGTTGAATCCAAATAATTATACACTTATATGCAAAATTTCTGACATGTATTAGGAAGGGTGCATACAACTAAAAAATATCAAGTGCAATCCATATCTGACCCAAAATACATAAACAAAGAGGCTAAATGGCCTAGACTCCAATGAGCATGATGGCAACAATGGTGACAATGAGCACAATGATGACGCTGGTGATAATGGGTGTGAGGATAGATATGGTGATGGTGAAAATGATACAAAGTGAATTAGGTTGATGGTGGATGACAAACGATTGATGGGGACGAGGATGGTGGCACCACAAGCAAGCGGATGACGAGACTTGATGGTGATTGTGGTACCAGGCATGATGTTGGTGACAATATTGTCATGATAGTCAAGTTAAACATTAAACTCGTAACCCTACAGGTTGGATCCTATCCTAGAAACATGAGAGCCTATCCTAAAAACCCTAGTTGGTAGCATAAACCCTAGTTTGTATTCTAATCACAATGAAACCCTATTATGTAGCCTAATCCCTTGCCTAAATTATAATACATATAAAAAGTAAATCATTTTCATTGTACATATATATTCATGTGCATACATTTGAATCCAAATCATTATACACATATATGCATAGTTTCTCATCTATATGGAAAGGGTGCACACAACTAGAAAAACATTGTACCTAGCAGCAGAAACCTAATTATTTATTAGATGATTGAAATGTTGTTATGGCATGGATGACAATTGTGTTGCAAATGATCATGGTTGATTCTAGGACCATAGTGGAACAAAACTCGAGCAAACATATAAATTTTTAGGAAAATAGTGGAACATGGTTCCCAGTGTACATACGATGGAAACTCATGCCCTATACAAAATCCGACAACTCGTGTCATAGATCCAAAATATATGGAAACTCGTTCCATATACAAAATCCGACAACTTGTGCCATAGATCCAAAATACATGGCAACCTGTGTCGTAGATACAAAGTACATGGAAACTAGTGCCCAAAAGTGCCACATTGTGGCTAGTGTACATAACATGGTGTGTCAATCATTTTGAGCACCCCGGTCACTCCCAGGCGCATCTCCAAAATCGATCTTCCTCTTCTTGGAGATACTGGTATCTTGGGTCTTCTTCTGTCTAGGAGTAGACCGTCTCTCTAGGCTTTGAAAAGAATGATATAAGATACCTTCATTTTCAAGCATTTGTAACATTTACCATATTTATAAATGAATGTACAATTAAAATCTTAAATAAATCACCACTGATGCGCATGGGAGACGTGAGGCAGGTGTCTTGGATTTGCTGAGCCTCTCAACAATTCCACCCTACAACATTTACGACAATCTTTTCATTGAAAAATAATAATTGATTAAATTAATTTTGGTTAATGTATAAATTGTTTTTCATAAATTAACTTGATTCTCACCATGAACACCTCTGACAATGGACATGGTTGGGCTTTTGGGATAGCAGATGGAGCAGTTTGTTGGACAACCTACTCCGATGTAGTCATGGGGGGGGGAACAGATGTAGATGTAGCAACTATGGGTGCAACCACTGTAGATACATGGGCAGATACTGGAATAGTAGTTTCCCCAATAATGACGGAAACTGGAGATGATATGGTGGTATGGGGTGGAGGAGGATGTCGTGGACAATGAACCCCTACCGGTTGTACAATAGGGGATATCAACCCAAAAGGGCTAGGGGTGATGTTGAGGTATGGAGAATGGGAGGGAGATCCTGGATAGAGGTAGGAGGATCGATAGAAGGGAGGTTGTGGACGAAGGGGGGAAGCTAGACGGAAGGGGGGGCATGGATGAATGGCGGAGGATCGATATATGAGGGGCATGGATGAATGGGGGAGGATGTATAAATGGGGGGGGCATGGACGAATGGGGGAGTATGGATGGAGGCGGGAGGATGGACAGAGGGGGAGTATGGATGGAGAGGGAGGCTAGATGGAAGAGAGGGGGTCGACAGATGGAGGGATATGGATGGAAGCGAGGGGGGCGACTCATGGGAGAGGGTTTTAACATGGGAATAAAGTGGCCTGTAGCTGTTGGTGGCCCCTACATCCAAATTTGTAATATCATAGTTTAGTAAACAAAAACAAAATTAAACCATAGTATGTCGTAACATTTCAAATTAAAAGAATGCTTTTAACTACACATTGTACTTGAGTATATGGTGATCTATCGATCCTTGGAGGAGATGGCTGATCATCATAGTCCATGCATACACTACTACATTTTTGGCCTTTAAGGGGGGTTGTCTTCTGCCCCCAAAAGTGACCTACGGGGGGGGGTTTGGCTTTGGGGGCGGTTTTGGAAAAACAGCCCCTAAAGACACCGATGTTAAAAGTTTTTCCCTTTAAGGGAGGTTTTTTAGGAGATTGGAACTACCCCCAAAAGTCACTTTTGGGGGCGGTTTGTGACCCCCCTCATAGAGGTCTACGGAGGCAGTTTTAAACCCCCCTCGTAGACCCCTTCATAGAGACCTATGGGGGCGGTTTTGAACACCCTTCATAGAGACCTACAAGGCGATTGTGAACCCCCCTCATAAGCCCCCTCATACAAACCTATAGGGGCAGTTTGGAACCCCCCTCGTAGAGGACTATAAGAGCAGTTTCAAACCCCCATCGTAGAGTGCTATAGGGGCGGTTGTGAACCCCCCTCGTATAGTCTTATAGGGGCAATTTGGAACCCCCCTTGTAGAGGCTTGTAGGGGCAGTTTAGAACCCCCGTCGTAGAGGCCTATTGAGGTAGTTTGAAACCCCCCTCGTAGAGGCCTTTGTGGGTGGTTACAAACCCCCCTCGTAGGTACCTACAAGGGTGGTTCTAAACCCCCCTCGTTGTAACATACAAGGGCAATTTCGAACCCCCCTTGTAGTGACATATGAAGGTGCCTTAGAACCCCCCCTCGTAGAAACATACAAAGATGGCTTGAAACCCCTTCTATAGCCATAATAAATAATAATAAAATAATTTTATTAAAAATGCCAATATTGCAATATCAATAGGGTACGGAGGAATCGAGCCACCAACCTCCTGCTTGTAAGGCAAGCGCTCTACCATTGAGCTAGCACCCTTAAGAATTAAGGAGATGAGCAATATTAACACCCATATTGCGTTACTTTTCAGTCTAAGAAAAAACACTAACAATGTTCAGGAGATGATTGTAACGGGGTATCCACATGTACCCAAATATCTACTGACTATCATGCAAGAGCAATCCTCACAAGGCATAAGAACTATAATCCAAACTTTTTGATTATTTACTAAAACAACAAAAATGCTGAAAATTTGTGCATACAATTTGCAAAGACAAATTTCAATCATGTGATATGCATTTCATAACATAGTGCAGTGATTCTTATTGTAGACATGACATATTGATGCATTTGAGGAGCTCAATAGTTTGTGCATGGAAGGCCAATATTCTAGACGAATCATCTTCCTTGTTTGTCTATCCACTATGAGAATTTATGTACTTTGTTCAATATAGACAATATGAATAAACTAGAAGACGAAACGTTTGTTAAGGGTTTGTATCCCTTAACTAGATGATAAATTCCAGATCATGAGATTGGGAATACTTGAATAGTCGGTTGCTTGAATATTTTGCTCAACTTCAAGTTGTCCATACATTGTCATACATTTTCATAAACTTAATGGAAATCTGGAGTTGATTCATTGCTAATGTAGACATGCTTGTGTGAATGAATATATTCTTTTTTGTCTGGGTTCACTAATATTTAATTTGAAGATAGTGAATAAGCAATCTATTTTTGGGTGCCATGACCCCTACTCATCGGTTGGCTCAGCAAGAACAAATGGCTCATAAACTAGTCAATAAAAATAAAAATGGCTTATCTCATATAATTAATGGTCATCTTAAAAGTTTTAAGTAAAAGGATAGATAAATAAAAGATGAGGATAATGTCAACTTTTACTTCAGCAATTTAATATTACCAGTAATTACTGGGTTCTAGGGTTAGTTTTATGGTTTTTGTTTTACTTGTTTTATTTTTTCATTTATTTTTAGGGTCAAAATCGTGCTCCCACAGTGTATAGACCCCATACAAAAGCAGACAATTCTATACCAAACAACCCAGTTCAGGCATTTATAGCTAGTTCGAGTACAGAATTGGCCGGTTCAGTACTGAACCAACCATTTCGAATTCAAGGCCACAATTTGGGCCAGTTAGGCCTGTAAACCAGTTGAACCAGCCAATTTTTGCAAAACCAGTCTTGTTTTGATAAAATTGGTTCATAGATGCATTCATAACTTCATACATGGTTTTCACTCTTTACTATTTCGGTCATATGCACACTTCTATTTGCATGACAAGGCTTCGCATATTAGAGTCTAATGGTTTGGATTCACACGGGTGTACAATTTTTTTATCAAAATTTAAATATTTATGTATTTTTTGGTGGGCTAGTTTTAGTTTCCAATTGTTTACCGATTGCAATCCAGTTCCACTTTTTGGGATCAACCGGTTCAGAACCCATCCTGTTCAGATAACACTAACTAAAACAAACATGAGAAAACATTGATTAACCCCAATAACACCAGATTTTTAATCCTACATAGTTATTACTCTGCATATTAATAATAAACTGAAATATTACAATCAAATTGTAGTATCCTCCATTGCATAGACACTTTGTATCAGTTTATATCCAGTTGGACTGGTTCCAGGGGGTTTACAGCTAGTTCAGACGAAAAAGGCTAGTTCTTTATAGAATCATCATTTTCAATCTAAAATGATCAGTTCCATACAGGAGCATACAGAGGCACATATATGGTTTTCCTCTTTGTTTACATATTCTGGTCTTGAAATGGTTTGCACTCTTTATCATTTTGGTTATATGAACCCTCGCTATATACATGAGAAAACTTTGCATATTTATGTCTAATGATTTGGATTCACATGGGATGTACATGAATATTTTTATCAAAGTTTTAATTATATGCATTTTTTGGATGAACATATTTATTAGATGAAATATTACAGTCAAATCATGATATCCTTCCTTAAAGAGACACTTTGTATCAGTTTAAAGTGTCAAAAATATGTGTATAATTTCAAAATAAACAATTCTCCAAATATTGGCATTTACCAACATTTCATATCACAACCACATTGCTCTTTGTGGACTAACAATTTCCACCTTCCATATATTTTTTCAAAGGGATAAGAACACAAGAAAATAATGTCAAGTATTATGACTATACAGAAAAATCAAATGCATTATATAGAAATGCAAGCATTGAATAACCAAATGCAATAAAATTCACAAACCTGTGTAGTAATAGGAACCCCTCCATAAGAAACCACTACCTTGATGCCAGTTTGGTAAGCAAACTTTCTAGCCTCCTCATGTATTTGCAATTTACCATCGTAACAATAGACCAGCCACCAATCAGATTGATGCAAAATATCAAAACAGATCAATGATTGAAATTTGATTTTAGCATGACAATTATATATTATACAATTATTTTACCAACATTGCTACAGAAATTAAATTTGCAAAGTGTTTATTCTGCACAGTATAAATCTTTTCACTATACATCTAAGCATTTGATTATGTTTCGTAGTTGAATATGTAATCTAATTGGTTTGTCAATACACAAGCAAATAGTGGACTTTAAAAGAATAATGTGTTTGCAACAGTCCATGCACCAAAATCTTGGTTTCAATGAATATCATACAAGCAATAATATTTTTCCTCCAACATTTATCTAGTAAATCTCAATTTCAGTCTGATAAATATGCATAACATAATATTTTTTCAATTCACCTCCACAAACTACATAGATACAAAGTCAATCTTATATAATTTCTATTCTAGCTTAGATAACATCATACATTATTAACTAAAGAAACAATTGAGATAGGTTGGCTAGTAAGGGATATGCTTCCAGAAGTGGGGAAAGATTTCTTCAACCACTTCACAAAGTCTGAGTATGAGCTTACAGAAAAAATCCTCAACCATGTCAAGAGCCCATTGAAAGGGAAGCAAATAGGAAATGGATCCACACCATGTCTTCATATTATTAAGGGATATTTCTAAACTGTAGTAAGCAAGAATCCTCCAATAGGCAGAAGAACCAGCCTCCAAAGGCTCATATTATGGGACGACTCCTCTCAAATCGACCTGAAGCCTTCCAAAATGTGGAACATTGTCTCCAAGTGCGGATATCGTTTTGCCCAAGACTGAAAATGAAGAAGTTTAAAGGCCATTTGTGACTGCCATTATAGGAAACATCTTAAAACTTGCTCAAAACATGCACAACTTTGGATTTGGGGCCTCTTTACTGCTGTTTAAGGCTAAAAATAGGGCTAAATCATGCCCAAGGATTCCCAAAATTGAAACAACCCTAAGATGTGCCCAGAATTGCTGCTACATGTCTAAAAAATGCACATAATTGACTTAGGATCAGCCCAGACCTGATATTTACCGCTGCTATGACCCTAAAACTACCCATGCTACTCAGGAATCCGACTAGAATTGACTTTTACTATTGTTTAGTATCAAGAACAATGCATAGGTTACTTAGAGATACCCTTTTATTACTGCTCCTATCCAAAGATTGCCTAGATAGTGTGTAGCTAGGGTTTTACCCCCAGCTTGTGCCAATGAGCACCTACTAAGGAGAATGGACTCCTTAGTAGCAGTTCAGTATATTAAACTAATTATGCAAAAACAAAAAAAAACAAAAAAAAATTATTTCTAAGACAAGCATGAAGCATAAACACCAAAATGAAAGAATGACTTTGTATTGATGTTACCTTGAGTGTCAAGGTTGGTGAAGCCCTTTGCAGTGTCCAAGAGGATGCTCCAAGCTTCTGAATGCTCCTTCTCCTTCTCCAATGTTGGGGATGGGCCAAAGGTGGCTCTCAAGGTGAAAATAGTTCAAAGGTGAACTAGGGTTTCGAGAGAGATTTTGGCAGAGTAAGGGTGCTTGTGATTGTGGATATGGAATAAGGGATCTCCATCACCTATTTATAGTTTTTTGGTGGTGGAGTGCTGACCCATGGTTTTAGGAAACACATGGTTTTGGGCAGCTGTATAGGGTTTTTTCCTCCTTTTCCTCATTATTTTATATTTTTATTCCCTTTTTAGGGGATTTTTGCTATTTTTGGAGGAAAAGGGGGTTTTTTAGCCTTTTTTAGGCTATTTTGAAGGTTTTGTGGCCTTTTGGAGGCATTTTAGGCCTTTTGGAGGCTTTTTAATGGGATTTTTCGGGATTTTAATGGAAATATGGTAGGAAAATGGACAAATGAGCCATATAATGTGGTAAATGAGCTAGTGAGCACTTTTTGGGTGTTAACATAGTGCCCAAAATTTAAAGTGATAAGGTTTTACTGTTGTTTGATGGCTAACACTTGCCCAGAATTCACAATGACTACTGTTGACTGCTTCCTTGAGGTCAAAATATGGTTACTCAAGATTTTATATATGTTTTCTTTCAAAAGTAGCTAGTACCCTGTCCTATGAGAGGAATTGGAGCACATAGTCTTTTATTCATGCAATGAGGAGAAACTAATCAGAATCTAAGAGCATAGAGAACTTGACCTACATTGATAGCATACTTCCTTGGTAAAAAATAGTAAGGTACAAGGAGGGATCCTGCAAAGAGATGGAACCAATACACAAATGATATTGCTAAAAAAAATTAAGAGTAGAAGGAGTCCTTCCAAGAGATGGAACCAATACATAAATGATACTATATGTGCTGATGAGGAGATGGTGTTGATGTATATGTAACTTCGGAATGTATTTCATCTATGTATTTCATTTATATTTATTGTACCCTTATTAGAGATGTGTTATTCCTCTACAAGGAAGTGTCGTCATGTGGATTAACAAGTGTCGCAAGTGTGTGTACTTGCCGATGGGCTATTAGACCACCATGTGTGGGGTCGGCCCTGAAATATATATTATATTGTGGATGTATCTAGATAGACAAGTCGAACTGATAGTGTAACTGGGCAAACAGGTTAAGTATAAATAGAGGTCGGGAGATCTCTATTTGGATCATTCGGAAAGACACACTTCTCTCACTCAGAAAGTGGTGCACTAGTGAGGAGGAGGATCATCTGCTACTAGGAGACTATCTCAAGTGTATTTTCGTTGTACTTTGGTTGAGCCATTGCTCTCTCTATGTCTGAGGAAGTTGTGGGGTTTTTCACCTTAGGGCTTTCCTCGCGGAAACTCTATGTCTCTTGTCTCTCATGCTTTTGATTCTTGTGATGCTTGTCATGCTTATTGTGATTGTTATGCATTGATATACTGTATATGTTATTCTCTCAGTAAATATCCTAGAGTATTGTGAATTAATGCTCAAAATTTAACATGGTATCATAGCTAACCTGAGAAGAAGACATTTTGTAGTGACGGAAAATTGAATTTCTTGTTTATTGGGTTTCTCTCCACAGGTTTTGGCAAAATAACTATACTAGATTGACTCTACTCATCAAGGAGGATCTATCTGTCCAATCAGAATTCAATTCTGAGCATTTTCAGATTTGGCCCTAAAAATTAGGGTTTCCACAAAAATAGGGATTTCTGAAATTTGAAGACATAGCTCGAAGATCCTTGCAAAAATCGAAGTTTAGAGCTTTGGATCAAAATTTTTGGCTGGGTAGATCTCCGGGAAACTCAAACCCTAATTCAGGGGTCTCCCTAGTGAACCCGGGAGGACAAAAAGTCAAATTTGAAGGGTAAAGCTTTGCTGATCTCAAAATTCTGATTACACCAGGCTGATCAACTCATCAAGGCGCATCTTTCTATCCTTTCAGAAAGTTGAAATTCACATTTTGAATTTTTAGGATTTTTCTAACAAACCCTAATTTGGGACCAGATCCAGTTTTCAGCATTTCAAGTGGTAAGACCTAAATCTTTTCTATTTCCATTCGAAGTACTCTTTAAGATGTCTCACCACACCAAGCTTGAGGATAAGCTTGAAGGAGTTGATAACTTCCAAGCTTGGAAGTATAGGATTGGATTAATCCTGGAAGAAAATGAGTTCGACTCAAATGTAAAAGAAGACATCCCTATCCCAGAGGATGAAGAGGCTAAGGTATTGCATAAGAAGAACTTGGTTAAGGAAAAGAGAATCATTGCTGATTCTATCAAAGACCATATCATACCCCATGTGTCTCCTCTAAAGACACCCAAGGAGATGTTTGACTCTTTGACCTAGCTATTTGAAGGGAAGAACATAAATCAGAAGATGACACTGTGGAACCAATTGAAAGGAGTAAAGTTTCAGAATGGAGAAACCATTCAATCTTATTTTTCAAGGGTCTCCCATATCAAGGAACAACTAGAAGCAGTAGATGAAATGGTGGAGAATGGTGAAGTGGTGATGACCACTCTAAATGGCCTACACAGGTCATGGGATTCCTTTATTCAAGGAATTTGTGCAAGGAAGAAGTTGATCTCCTTCAACGGATTGCGAGAAGAATGCTCTCAAGAAGAAGCTAGGCTTGTGGCCCGAGAAGAAAAGATGGGAAATGAAGATCAAGCTTTCACAGCACATGCCAGGAAAGGCAAGTCCAAGAAGGAATCATCCCATAACAGGAAATTCTCACACCACCATTATCATAAAGATAAGAAAGATCTTAGATGCTTCAATTGCCATGAGAAGGGACACTTTGCTTCAGATTGTCCCAAGAAGAAGAAAGACAACAACAAATTCAACAACAAGAAGAATAATAACAAAAGAATATATCATGCTCATGCTGCTCAAGATGATGAACCCCCAAAGAAGAAGGCTAGGGCAGAAAGTGATACTGATGATGACTCATCAAGTGAAGAAGAGTATGTTCTAATTTCCTCTCTCACAGGTACTATTTCCCACGGTTGCAATGATTGGTTGATTGACAGTGGGGCTTCCAAACACATGACTGGGTTTAAGGAATCAAGATACATAACCATAACTGTAAGGCCCGAAAAGGGGGACCTGTAAGATACATGACCACTGTGTACATCATAAGAGTCCAGAGGGGACACAAATCTGGGACATACTGCTGAGCGGATCATGTGTGAACTGCAGAACTGGTGCACCGGAACAATCAACAGTGCTACTGAGTGTGGTACCAAAGGAACTGATGAGCTGCTGGATCATAGTGACTGGGGTCATACTCTCCATGGTACACTGAACTGGAACTGAAACTGGGTACTCAAGGAAGCATGAAACTGGATGGCTTCCGAATACAAACGCCAACGCAGCCCGGACATCCACAGGAACATACAACTGGGCGTTCCGAAGTGACTCACCAATGTGCTAGAGTCGGGGGAAATCCGGGGTCTTCGACTAAAAACTGATGGGATATAATCCTACGCGATCCTCAACGATGCGATCAAGGTGCTGAAGTCGAGCATGTGAGGAACAACCACTCGGAGAGGCAATGATGTCTCCTCTCGGAATGATCCGTAGGCACCTACCACAGATGGTGATAAGTCCAAGGCGTAGGGACCTCTGGGCCTATCCTCTGGAATAGAGGAGCTGTCGTCGACAGAGGGAGACCTGCCCCTATCAAGGCAATGATGTTTCCTTGACAGGAGCGCGAGGTACAAGACCGAAATGTGATAGTACTGATGGCAGGACTGACCGAACTACAAGGGGATAACTGGGCAAGTAGAGTGGGTGGACTCAAACTTCCTTTGTTCAGAGTAGGATAATGGAAATGATCTGGCAGCATATGAAACTGACTGAGGGGAAAGGGATCATAGCTGTAATGGCTCAGGGAGAGTGACTGGTCTGAGGGAGACTCAAACTGGTATAAAATGGCAGGAGACTGCAGAATACTCTGAACAAAGGCGACCTGATTGGGGGTGCTGCCGAGATGATAGATCAAAGTGCCAAGAGGCACGGGGGAAAAACTTCTTCATGGGTTAAGGAACTAGAAGAAGTGTGTGTAAAATGGTACTATCGTGTGGATTTTACGAGCCCAGGACAGTTCATGCTCGTGGTTGCTTTCAATTTTAAGGAGTCTGAAAGCGATAAGAAGACTCTGAGATGATGGAATGGTACTGTCGTGTGGATTTTATGAGCCCATGACAGTTCATGCTCGTGGTTGCTTTCAATTTTAGAGAGTCTGAAAGCAAGTAAGAAGACTCCAGGGGGTTGCTTTTTCGTAGATTTAGTCTCCAAGGCCCAAAGAAGCATAAAAGGATGCAATGAAGAACTCTTCTAGCCGGTGTGACTAGAGTATTCCTTTTTCGTAATTAGTCTACCAGGTCCGGAAAAGGGTTAAACTTATACCAGATAGATGCCCTTTCAGGTACTTTAATGAGCATGAAAGGAAGCAAGATTGCTCGGCGATCTTTTCATTCTTTTAGGAGTCAGAAAAGAGCTTAACGGAAACTCCCTAAGTGCCTTTTTCGTAAAGGACTTGTCCGGCCCGAAAAAGGGATAAAATTATACCGGACAAAAGGAATGGCCAGGCAAGGAGGAAGTGTTCAATCAAGGTTTAGTAATGATGACCAAAAACGAGGGTAGGTGGGAACACTGATGGACCTCCTTGCGGGGTAGATGAAATGGTGGCAAAATAACGAAACATTTGCAGTATGACAGGAGTGAATGGCTCATGTAACAATGTGGAACAATCCGATGGCGGCCGATGTGGCACGCAAACCGAGGCAGCAAGGTGTTGGGACACAATGTTGAAAGTGAATCAAGTGAGAGCGAGAAATGATCTCAAGCATCATCACGAGCTCGGAAAAATGAATCCGGCGATATAAAGGATGTCAAAAACGGGTGACGGCCGATGTGGCACGCAAACCGAGGTGACGGGGGCATTTTGAAAAATGCCCGGAAAATCTGGAGGTGAGAGCGAGAAATGATCTCTAGCATCATCACCAGCTCGGAAAAATGAATCCGATGATATAAAACATGTGAAAAACGGAGAACGGCCGATGTGGCACGCAAACCGAGGCGACTAGTGGCGTCTGAAAAATGGGTAAAAAATGACAGGACAAAAATAATGCAGCGAGGTGACCATCATGACGGTCACGTTGCGCTGATTCCAGTGGTGGAAACGGTTTGTAAAAACAAAAAATGAAAAAGAAAGTACTGTACAATGCAGACCAATGAGGCCGCGGGTTTCTTTTTTATGGGTAAAAACGCTTAAGATACAACCCATTACGAGGGTTGCGCAAAGGACGGCCTTCAGAGTCAGCTAAGATGTATGCCCCCTTGCCGAGGCAGGTCTGCACGACGTAAGGGCCTTGCCACATAGATTCAAACTTCCCTTTACCGGTTTTGTCATGGGCTTGGTCATAGGCGAGGACGAGGTCCCCTTCGTGGAAAGTTCGAGGGTGAACATGTTTATCATAACCGGCTTTGGAGCGGTTTTTGGCAGCTTCAATGTTCTGGAGAGTGGCCCGGCGGTTTTCATCGGCTTGTTCGAGGTGCAGCAGACGTTGCTCGAGGGGGGTGGTGTCAGGGAGAAGCTCAACGGCGATCTGTAAGGCAGGGATCTGACAATCGATGGGGAGAACAGACTTTATACCGTGAACTAAATGAAATGGTGTAAAACCAGTGGCGGTCTTAGTGGAGGTGCGATAAGCCCACAAAGCAGGGAACAACATGTGGTGCCAATTGGACTTATGCTTGTCAACTGTTCGTTGGAGGATGGTTTTAAGGATTTTATTGATGGCCTCTACTTGGCCGTTCCCTTGGGGGTAGTAAGCAGAGGAGAATTGGTGCTCATACTTAAGGAGGGTGGATAACTCACGCCAGACGGCATCTTCGAAGTGTGAACCATGGTCAGAGACTAACTGCTTAGGAACCCCGAATCGAGCGATGACATGGTTGAAGAAGAAGCGGGCAGCAGTGTCAGCGGTACAATTGAAGGTAGGCATGGCCTCCGCCCATTTGGTAAAGTAATCAACAGCGACAACAATATATTTGTGGCCGTTGGCAGACTGGGGTCTACATTCCATGAAGTCTATGGCCCACTTACAAAAGGGACCAACGGTGACGACTGGGTGTAACGGAGCAGGAGGTGTCCGGGCCTTGGGGGCAAAAAGTTGGCAGTTATGGCAGTGTTTGACCGCAGTGATGCAGTCAGTGAAAAGTGTGGGCCAGAAGTATCCGGCGCGGACGACCTTTTGGGCGGTGGCCATCCCTGAGAAATGGCCTCCGCAGGCACCGCTATGACAGTCATTAAGGACGTGTTCAGCTTCCTCAATCTCTTGTTTACTGCAGAATGCTCCTAAAGTAATGAGTTCAGGGGCACGACCTGGAGCAGCAATATCAACTTGGATGACAGGTGAGATGTTGGCCATGTTGCCCTCCTCGAAGGCATCAAGAGCAGGAATAGGGTCCTTGAACCAGTCAACCTTGGTGGGGAGGAAGTCTTTGGATTCGACCGCGTATTAGGTAGCGGTGCTAGAGGGAGACGCTTCTGGGATGAAATAGGAACGGTGGTGCATATCATCCCAAGGATAATCCGGGGCAGTTAGGGCCTCAAGAATCTCCTCATCGGTACGGAAAGTCTGCGTCGTCAAATCGGTTGACGAGGGGGTAGTGGAAGTGTTGGTTGAAGAGATCATGTAGATGATATTAACCTCTTCAGAAGGGGGAGAGACCGGGGGGTAGATCTCCTCAATGGTAGGTGGTGTCGTCTCAAGGTCCAGATTGTTCATCTCATAGAGAGCCGCTCTGTAATCCGGGAGATCGGGACAATGATGTGAATAGTGCCCGTAAATACCGCAGATGGCGCAGGAGTGGTTGGTACGTAGGGACTTATCTTTAGGCTTAGGAGTGGGGTTTAGTTCGACAGTTGGGAGGTTGGGGTCATCATCGAGCATTTGCATGTGTTTCTGCAATGCGGGTAACTGTGGGCATTGGTGGGTGGCATGGCCCAACTCATCGCACAGCGAGCATTTGGGAGGAGCACGAAATACTGGAGGGTTTGTGACTGTCTTTGGAGGTGGTACAGCAGTGTAAGGTTGTGGACCTCTGCCCCCAGTGGGTGGGGGAGGAGGAGGGGGTGTCGTGGAGGACGAAGGGGTAGAGACACCGGGAGGTGGCTGAGTGGTAGTAGCCATGGGTTGCACCGGTTGGAGGACGACATCTGGTGTCGGCGGGCGAACGGGAGGCCAAAGATACCAAACAGGTAATCCCAAGGTTAACCCAGGGAGGCTAAGGGTAGCCATGACCGGGGCGCTTACTACTCCTGCTGGAGGAACTAGGAAGGGGATCGTATGGATCGGTGTAACACCAATGTGACTAGGTACCAATGGTGGTTTAGGCAACAAGGATGGTTGATTGTTAGGTGGTAGGATGTCATGGGACAAGGTACATAAGTCAGACATTTCGGGCGTAGATGACGGCGGAGGAATGGATTGAAAGGTGGAGGTCATCGGCGCGTCTGAGTAGACTCCAGGCCCCGTAGAGGAAACAAACGAGGTGTTGGCAGGAGAAACAGGTTGTTCAACCATGGGGAGAACATTTTCCGGTGCCGCCGGAGCACTGGGATCATAGTAGGTGAGCTGGTCAATCTTAACCACGCGTCCCTCGTGGGGGAACATCATGGTGCGAAAGACAGAAGAGGCAACTGCCCGCATGGCATACATGTAGCTACGGCCAAGTAGAAGGTTGTAATCCAATTGGGCATTGATTACCTCTATGTCAATAAGGACTGTTTTACCACCTAACTGGACTGGAACGTTGGGTAGAAGGCCTTGGGGCTGGGCCGAACGACCGTCGTAGGCACGTAACGCAGTGGTGGACTGCTGGAGAGGAGGGGATCCTAGCTTCTGCCATACAAATGTAGACATAACGCATGTGGAAGCACCCTCATCGATGATGCACCGATGGATAACAAGATTCCTAACGGAGACAGTAACTTGGAAGGCTAAGCTGGAAGGTAGGCGTGGTTCAGACTGGTCTAAATCAAAGGCCATCAAATGCGAATCGGTTGGGTCAATCCCCCCAATGGCGGAGAGTAAAGTCTTGCGCTGGGAAGGGCAGTTCTTCAAAACTTCTAACGCAGACATGGCTGCGGGAGATTGGGCTAGGTCGTCTACGATGTTGTAGTTTGACGCAGCACGCGCATTAGGGTTATTGTTGATTCGGTGAAGTGGGAAACGAGGTGCTTTCGCAGCGCCGTCTATGGGAGGCGGAGGTATACGTAACGCCTGATCGGTGGGATGAGCGTTAGTAGGTTTATCCGTGGGAGTAGCTTCAGAGGTGGAGCCATATTGGTTCCGACGGGTCTGGAGGTTGACGTCAGCAGATGACATCATCAGTAAGTGGTGGGTACCTGAGTCAAACATGGGTTGATCAGGGGCAGCGTAGGTGATCTGTTGTTGTTGGGTCGCATTGGCTTGATGGGGAGCCAACGGCTGAGTGTTCACTACGCCTTGGGTCGGTAAGGGGTTTTGCAGCACCAAAGGGGGTTGCTGAGGTTGGGGGGGGTTGGGCGGTGCTTGGGGAGCCGCATGCCCTTGGCGATGGGCCTTGTCAACCCAAAGCTGCCGAGCTCGCTCTAAATGTGGGCAAGCGTGGGTGTAATGTCCATAGACTCCGCAAATAGAACAAGGGTGGTTTGTTCGCAGATTGGGGTTTTTGGCCTGCTTGGGCGGGCGATCAGGGTTTTGATTAGCGGGGGCCGCATTGTTATTGTCAGGGGGATTAGCCGGTTGACCAGCTTGGTCTGCAGGTTGGTTGTTTCCCCGATTACGGCCCTTGCCGCGGTTCTGTTGGCCCTGGTTACGTTGGTTATTCTGGTTTTGCTGCGGGTTATGTTGGGTGTAAACTTGCCCTTGGGAAGCAGGTGGATTTTGAGGTTGCGCAGGCGCAGGAGCAGGCTGCGGAGGATGATATGCAGGTTGAGGCTGAGCAGGTGCAGCAAGTTGAGGGGGTTGCTGATAGGACTGCGGAGCAGGTTGTGGATGTGCCGCAGGGGCTGCCTGGGGCGGATAATAAGCTGGTTGGGCTTGTGAAGGCGCAGGAGCTGGGGCAGTCTGCTGATGGTAGTAAGGCTGAGGGGCGACTGGAGGAGCATAAGCAGGAGTCGCATACCCGAAGCACTGAGGTGGACATGAAGGTCCATGGGAATGGTGAGGTGTCATGGGAGCATATGAGTTGGTTGCTCCAGACTGGGAGGTGGCCCTCGACAGGTCGGGGCCAGGGGAAGGTCGTGCTATAGAAAACGGTTGGGGATGCGAAGAAACACGACCAATGATACCATCTGCAGCGTGGGATGCCCCCGGCGCATCATGATGGGAGGACTCGCCGCGAGGGGCGTCAGGTATAATGGTATAAAGGTAACCCGACTGGGCGTAAATGAGGTCGAACTGCTGTGCCTTAAGGATGGCCTCTTCTTCAGACTGGGGTCTTTCTGAAGCTACATCCTTAGCGATGACAGGAAGCAGGGACTTGAGGAACCAATCGAGGAAGATACGGTCATCTAGTTTAATCTTGCATAAGCTACGGCGTCTACGCCACTGATGGATGTGGTCCGTGATATGGGTAGCCGTGTTTTGTCTACAAGATAGAAGGATCTCAACGCCCGCGTCATAGCGGACTGGCAACTGGAAGAACTGCAGGAAGGTCGAGGCCAGGGAAGAAAAGGTGGCGTGGGTCCCATGAGGCTGCTCAATATACCACTTGGCTGCAGAGCCAGTAAAGGTGCGCTGTAAGAGACGGAGGCGAACAGAGTCATCCACGATGGAGTTAGAGGAACACCATAGGTGGAAAGACATGATATGGTTTTGTGGGTCCTCACCGGCCTTACCCTCGAATTTAGGGATGTCAGAGGGTAGTTTGGTAGGCATATGAGGCCACATAGGGTCGTGTCGAATAGGATCGTTGGTCAATCTGGCCAGGTCAGGTAGGTTGAGGCTAGCCATGAACGGCAAACTGGAAGAAGGCTGTGACACAGTAGTGTTGTGGACCAAGTTGGGGCCAGTGCCCCCAAGTGGAGGGACAAGATTTAGGGTGGTGCCCCCAAGTGGGGGAACTGAGGTAGTGGAGGATGGTCCAGCACCACCATGGGTAGTGTGAGCCACTGATGTAGTGGGGATAGGTATTCCCGCTGTGGGAATAGGTACCGTGAGGGGAACGGTAGATGGTTGCCCCATGGAGGGCATACCAAAAACAGGTGTAGTAACTGGTGTAGTGGTGGATGTGCCACCAATGGTCCCTATGACAAATGGAGTGGAAGTCGTACCAGCCATGGGGCTAGTAGGGGCAGTATAAATAGGGTTCTCAGACTCTTCGTCAGAATCAGAGGTAAAGTAAGGTGCGTCACTATCTGGTGACGGAGACCTACGTCGCTGACGGGTGGAGTCAAGTGACAAGGCTCTAGATCTGTGATGAGTGGTATCAACGGACAATGATCGGAATCTATGACGAGTGGTGTCAAGAGAACCGTGCTGTGGGGGCTCGCCCCTGAGGCGCCGAGAATGTCTCGGGGACTCAATGGTGACAGGTGGTGTCTAGTCTCTGTGGGTTGAGGTGAGTATAAAAACAGCTCAAAAATCCTAATGCAACCGAGTGTGCAGAAGGAGAGCTAAAAAGCAAGGCACTCAGGCCAACAACCAACTCAAAACACCCACTGCAACAGCTGTGCTACAATAGGTGGAGTAACAACAAAGATGGTCAGAATACCAACAAGCAGCAGGTTTCCTAAAAAAGAAAAATGGTGGACTCACTAGACCAAAGGGAGGTAAAGGAGCATGCAAACACCTAACTAAAAGTATTCTGACTTAACTAAACATATCCTCTGCAAGGTGATGAAATCCAAGTCAGACAATATGAGTAGGAAAGCCAAGTGGCTATGATATCCCCCTACCGGGAGGGATACCGGGTAGACAATCCTAGAAGAATGGCAACTAAGATACCCCGTTCATGACACGTCCAGAAAGGTGAATCTGCCGTTTAGTTCGTTGACCGCAATACCCCTATACAGGGATATCCCGCGAACCGCGAAAGGTAGCCCTTCGGTTACTGAATGGAGTGCGGTATTCCACTCAGGCCTCCGGAACCAGTCTCCCGACTTCAACCCTCCTAAGGGAGAGGCCCTCTGATAAACTGGTCGTGACCGTGCCAAAAATTACTAGGGGATTTTGGTTCCCTATTTGGACAACAACTATGTCTCAAGTGAAATAACCAAGGGGTGTTATTGGAAGCCTATCCCCCTGATCCTACCTAACTACAATGATTCTTTTGTGTTCCCCAAGTGGGGTTAGAATGTTGGTTTAGTTAGGTACTTTTTAAGGCTCACTTGATTTAATGTGACAGAGTGTGTGCTCATGAGGTGTTGAACCCAAAAACAGAAGTGCCATAAGGGAGGGCAACTTCCAATCTATCAATAATGCTGAAATTGATTCTTTTAATTTGCAAAATTTTCTGAAATAAAAATATTGAAATTTTAAAAAGATTCTGTAAAAGGAACAGGAATTATGTTGCAGAAAGGCTGTAAGGAAGTGGGCTGCAGGTGGGACAGAGGGCTGTTCAAATGCAGAAAATATTGCAGCAAGAGGGGCTGGGCTCAAAACAGGAAAAGAGCAGAAATCAGACCGCGGGTCTGTGGCGGATCAGAACAGGCCGACTGCGGGTTTAAGGGAAACAGCGGCGGTCAGGTCGCGGCTATCGGGCCAACAGAGGCAGTCGGGACGCAGGAAACAGGGGAAAAGGCACAGTCGGGTCGCGGCTTTCGGGCCAACAGTGGCAGTCGGGACGCAGGAAAAATGGAAAAAGACACAGTCGGGTCGCGGCAAAAGGGCTAACAGGCGCAGTCGGGACGCGCGAAAGAGGCAGAAAGCCGCAGTCGCGACGCAGGAAAAAGGCCGACAGGCGCAGTCAGATCGCGGCAAACAGGCTGATTAGCCACGGTCGGATCGCAGGTAACAGACTTGAATCCGCCGGCGGAGCGTCGGAAGCAGTCTGAGAGCCACGGTCGGATCGCGGTTAAAGGCCTGAAAGGCGCGGTCGGGACGCGACTGCAGAGGAAAAAGACGCGGTATGCAGCGGCCGAAAGGGACAGCCGAAAGAAAAAATTTAAAAACGGAAACCAGAAATTCGAAAACTAGGGGAGTCGCCAAAACTGTAGCTAGGGTTTTACCCCCAGCTTGTGCCAATGAGCACCTACTAAGGAGAATGGACTCCTTAGTAGCAGTTCAGTATATTAAACTAATTATGCAAAAACAAAAAATTAAATTATTTCTAAGACAAGCATGAAGCATAAACACCAAAATGAAAGAATGACTTTGTATTGATGTTACCTTGAGTGTCAAGGTTGGTGAAGCCCTTTGCAGTGTCCAAGAGGATGCTCCAAGCTTCTGAATGCTCCTTCTCCTTCTCCAATGTTGGGGATGGGCCAAAGGTGGCTCTCAAGGTGAAAATAGTTCAAAGGTGAACTAGGGTTTCGAGAGAGATTTTGGCAGAGTAAGGGTGCTTGTGATTGTGGATATGGAATAAGGGATCTCCATCACCTATTTATAGTTTTTTGGTGGTGGAGTGCTGACCCATGGTTTTAGGAAACACATGGTTTTGGGCAGCTGTATAGGGTTTTTTCCTCCTTTTCCTCATTATTTTATATTTTTATTCCCTTTTTAGGGGATTTTTGCTATTTTTGGAGGAAAAGGGGGTTTTTTAGCCTTTTTTAGGCTATTTTGAAGGTTTTGTGGCCTTTTGGAGGCATTTTAGGCCTTTTGGAGGCTTTTTAATGGGATTTTTCGGGATTTTAATGGAAATATGGTAGGAAAATGGACAAATGAGCCATATAATGTGGTAAATGAGCTAGTGAGCACTTTTTGGGTGTTAACATAGTGCCCAAAATTTAAAGTGATAAGGTTTTACTGTTGTTTGATGGCTAACACTTGCCCAGAATTCACAATGACTACTGTTGACTGCTTCCTTGAGGTCAAAATATGGTTACTCAAGATTTTATATATGTTTTCTTTCAAAAGTAGCTAGTACCCTGTCCTATGAGAGGAATTGGAGCACATAGTCTTTTATTCATGCAATGAGGAGAAACTAATCAGAATCTAAGAGCATAGAGAACTTGACCTACATTGATAGCATACTTCCTTGGTAAAAAATAGTAAGGTACAAGGAGGGATCCTGCAAAGAGATGGAACCAATACACAAATGATATTGCTAAAAAAAATTAAGAGTAGAAGGAGTCCTTCCAAGAGATGGAACCAATACATAAATGATACTATATGTGCTGATGAGGAGATGGTGTTGATGTATATGTAACTTCGGAATGTATTTCATCTATGTATTTCATTTATATTTATTGTACCCTTATTAGAGATGTGTTATTCCTCTACAAGGAAGTGTCGTCATGTGGATTAACAAGTGTCGCAAGTGTGTGTACTTGCCGATGGGCTATTAGACCACCATGTGTGGGGTCGGCCCTGAAATATATATTATATTGTGGATGTATCTAGATAGACAAGTCGAACTGATAGTGTAACTGGGCAAACAGGTTAAGTATAAATAGAGGTCGGGAGATCTCTATTTGGATCATTCGGAAAGACACACTTCTCTCACTCAGAAAGTGGTGCACTAGTGAGGAGGAGGATCATCTGCTACTAGGAGACTATCTCAAGTGTATTTTCGTTGTACTTTGGTTGAGCCATTGCTCTCTCTATGTCTGAGGAAGTTGTGGGGTTTTTCACCTTAGGGCTTTCCTCGCGGAAACTCTATGTCTCTTGTCTCTCATGCTTTTGATTCTTGTGATGCTTGTCATGCTTATTGTGATTGTTATGCATTGATATACTGTATATGTTATTCTCTCAGTAAATATCCTAGAGTATTGTGAATTAATGCTCAAAATTTAACATGGTATCATAGCTAACCTGAGAAGAAGACATTTTGTAGTGACGGAAAATTGAATTTCTTGTTTATTGGGTTTCTCTCCACAGGTTTTGGCAAAATAACTATACTAGATTGACTCTACTCATCAAGGAGGATCTATCTGTCCAATCAGAATTCAATTCTGAGCATTTTCAGATTTGGCCCTAAAAATTAGGGTTTCCACAAAAATAGGGATTTCTGAAATTTGAAGACATAGCTCGAAGATCCTTGCAAAAATCGAAGTTTAGAGCTTTGGATCAAGATTTTTGGCTGGGTAGATCTCCGGGAAACTCAAACCCTAATTCAGGGGTCTCCCTAGTGAACCCGGGAGGACAAAAAGTCAAATTTGAAGGGTAAAGCTTTGCTGATCTCAAAATTCTGAATACACCAGGCTGATCAACTCATCAAGGCGCATCTTTCTATCCTTTCAGAAAGTTGAAATTCACATTTTGAATTTTTAGGATTTTTCTAACAAACCCTAATTTGGGACCAGATCCAGTTTTCAGCATTTCAAGTGGTAAGACCTAAATCTTTTCTATTTCCATTTGAAGTACTCTTTAAGATGTCTCACCACACCAAGCTTGAGGATAAGCTTGAAGGAGTTGATAACTTCCAAGCTTGGAAGTATAGGATTGGATTAATCCTGGAAGAAAATGAGTTCGACTCAAATGTAAAAGAAGACATCCCTATCCCAGAGGATGAAGAGGCTAAGGTATTGCATAAGAAGAACTTGGTTAAGGAAAAGAGAATCATTGCTGATTCTATCAAAGACCATATCATACCCCATGTGTCTCCTCTAAAGACACCCAAGGAGATGTTTGACTCTTTGACCAAGCTATTTGAAGGGAAGAACATAAATCAGAAGATGACACTGTGGAACCAATTGAAAGGAGTAAAGTTTCAGAATGGAGAAACCATTCAATCTTATTTTTCAAGGGTCTCCCAGATCAAGGAACAACTAGAAGCAGTAGATGAAATGGTGGAGAATGGTGAAGTGGTGATGACCACTCTAAATGGCCTACACAGGTCATGGGATTCCTTTATTCAAGGAATTTGTGCAAGGAAGAAGTTGATCTCCTTCAACGGATTGCGAGAAGAATGCTCTCAAGAAGAAGCTAGGCTTGTGGCCCGAGAAGAAAAGATGGGAAATGAAGATCAAGCTTTCACAGCACATGCCAGGAAAGGCAAGTCCAAGAAGGAATCATCCCATAACAGGAAATTCTCACACCACCATTATCATAAAGATAAGAAAGATCTTAGATGCTTCAATTGCCATGAGAAGGGACACTTTGCTTCAGATTGTCCCAAGAAGAAGAAAGACAACAACAAATTCAACAACAAGAAGAATAATAACAAAAGAATATATCATGCTCATGCTGCTCAAGATGATGAACCCCCAAAGAAGAAGGCTAGGGCAGAAAGTGATACTGATGATGACTCATCAAGTGAAGAAGAGTATGTTCTAATTTCCTCTCTCACAGGTACTATTTCCCACGGTTGCAATGATTGGTTGATTGACAGTGGGGCTTCCAAACACATGACTGGGTTTAAGGAATCTTTTGTGAAACTATCTGAACACGACTCACCCCATAAGGTGAAACTTGGGGATGATTATCAATACCCAATCAAAGGAAGTGGTGAAGCCTCCTACAACCTAGATTTTGGAAAATCTTTGAAGATGAAAGAAGTCCTTTATGTACCTGGGCTCAAGAAGAACTTACTCTCCATCTCTGCATTGGATGCAAAATGTATGAGGGTTGCATTTGTGGATGGCCAAGTCCTAATGTGGCCAAAGGGAAAGACCATAGATGATGCAGTAGTGATTGGAGAGCAAGAGGGACGTTTGTATAAATTGAAGGGAAACCTGAACATGCCATGGTACATGAATCCATGGAGCCAAGTGAACTTTGGCATAGAGGACTTGCTCATATGCACTATAGGGCACTTCCAATTGCAAGCAAGGCTGTAGAGGGTCTTCCTGAAATCAAGACCAAACATGAAGGTGTCTGCAAAGGATGTGCAAAGGGTAAGAACATTAAGAAGGCTTTCCTAAGCAGTGAAATCAAGGCAAAAGATATCCTGGAAATCATCCACTTAGATGTATGTGGTCCTATGTCATCCAGTTATCTAAGTGGGTATGTTTACTATGTCTCGTTTATTGATGACTTCTCTAGGAAGACTTGGGTATACTTCTTGAAGAACAAAGATGAGTTGTTTGATAAGTTCAAGGAATTCAAAACCTTGATGGAGAATCAAACTGACAAGAAGATCAAAACATTCAGATCCGACAATGGTGGAGAATTCACCTTAGGTGACTTCAAGAAGCTTTGCAGTGATTCAAGGATTAAGAGGGAGTTGATTTCTCCTTATAATCCTCAACAGATTGGAGTTGTAGAAAGGAAGAATAGAACAATCATGGAAGCAGCAAGGGAAATGCTGGATGACCAGGATCTACCTATGCATCTATGGGAAGAAGAAGCTAGAACAGTTGTATATGTGCAGAACAGAACACCCCACAAGATATTGGACAACAAAACTCCATAAGAGGTCTTTTCTGGTAAGAAACCTGAAGTCAGCCATCTCAGAATATTTGGTTGTCTAGTATACACTCATGTCCCAAAGAAAAAGAGGACCAAACTAGATCCTTCAAGAAAGAAGGGTATCTTTGTGGGTTACAGTGAAAGCTCAAAGGCTTACAGAATATACTTTCGAGGGTTCAAGAAGATTGATGTCAGCAGGGATGTAACATTTGATGAAAACTCAGCATTCATAAAATCAAGGAAGGCACCTATCGAAGCTTATGAAGAACCTAAGGAAACTAGATTTCAAGACACTACCATGACTAAAGAAATTCCAGAAGTTGTTCATGAGTTTGAAGAACCGCAAGAACCTGTAGATCCACCCTGTGAGGATAAATCTCATAAGAGGAAACTTGCATGGGCTAGAGAGCTCATTCAAGATGCAGAAAGACTTGGCATTCCAGAAGAAGAACACATAGCAAAGAAAAGAACCAGATCACATACCAGCTATGTTGCTTTACTCTGTGACATTATGAACAAAGAACCTTCTAGTTATGAAGAAGCAACGGAAAAGAAAGAATGGAAGGATGCTATGGTTGAGGAATACCAATCAATAATGAAGAATGATGTTTGGGATGTTGTCCCAAGACCTAAAGAGAAGTTTGTTGTGACTTCCAAATGGATCTACAAAATCAAGCATGCTGCAAATGGCATTGTAGAAAAATACAAAGCAAGATTCGTAGCTCGTGGCTTCTCTCAAAAAGAGGGAATAGATTATGAAGAAACTTTTGCACTTGTAGCCAGGTATACTTCCATCAGAACAGTACTTGCCCTGGCTGCAGCAATGAAATGGAAAATACACCAGATGGATGTCAAGACTGCTTTCTTGAATGGTGTAGTTGAAGAGGAAGTATATGTGGAGCAGCCACTCGGTTTCGAAATACATGATAGGGAGTCATATGTGTGCATATTGAAGAAAGCCTTGTATGGCTTGAAGCAAGCTCCCAAAACTTGGTATGGTAGGATGGACAGTTTCCTATCCAATTTAGGCTTTACCAAGAGTAAAGCGGATTCCAACCTTTACTACAAGGTTGAGGAAGGGAATCCTGTGATTCTACTCCTATATGTGGATGACTTATTTGTAACAAGAGATGACAGATTGATTGCAGATACTAAGAGGAAGCTTGCTGCCGAGTTTGATATGAAAGATTTGGGAATGATACATTATTTCCTAGGTATGGAGGTGTGGCAGAATGCAGGTGGGATCTTCCCTGGTCAAGGGAAGTACACAGTAGATATCCTGAAGAGATTCAGGATGATGGATTGCAAGGCCATGGCCACACCTATGGCATCGAATCTGAAGCTTCTATGTGATGCTTCATTTGAGCCGGTTGATGTCTCTATGTATCGTCAGATGATTGGGTCCTTGATGTACCTGACGAACACGAGACCAGATATTTGCTTTGCAGTGAACACATTGAGCCAGTTCCTGACGGATCCGAGGTGTGTTCACCTAGTTGCTGTAAAGCATGTTCTGAGGTACATGAAGGGTATAGTGGACTATGGGCTCAAGTATGAAGTGAATCAAAAGTTTAACCTACAGGGTTATGTTGATTCAGATTGGGCTAGCAGTGCTGCAGATAGGAAGAGCACATCTGGGTGTTGTTTCAGTATGGGATCAGATGTGATCTCTTGGTTTAGCAGGAAGCAGTCTTGAGTAGCACTGAGTACAGCTGAGCCAGAGTATGTTGCAGCCTGTTCAGCTAGTTGTGAGGCAGTATGGCTACGGAAACTACTATCTAAGTTATTTGATCTCCCATTGGATGCTATTGGTATCTTTTGTGAAAACCAGAGTTGTGTGAAGTTGTCCGAGAACCCAGTGTTTCATGATAGGTTGAAACACATAGAGATCAAATATCACTATATCAGGGATATGGTACAGAGAGGAGCTGTGAAGCTCCTGTATGTTGCAACGGACGAGCAGATTGCAGATGTGGTGACAAAGCCACTAGCCAGGGTGAAGTTCGAGTACTTGAGGGAGAGGCTTGGCGTTCTTCAGATTGATGAGGCTTCGAGGAAGAAGTGATGGACACATTTGCTGAAGCCATTCCAAGCATGTTGGAAGGAGGATCCTTCACATGGCTTTGGATGTAAGCATTGGATGATGAGCATCAGGATGATGTTCTGGTTTCTGCTTTGTATGATCAGTTGGATCATTTATATATGTACGTACGCATCATGTTGGATGCTGGATATGATCAGTTGGATCATTTATATGTATGTACGCATCATGTTGGATGTTGGATATGATTAGTTGGATCATTTGTATGTATTTTGTATATGCATCATGTTGGATGCTTGGACCATGTATTTGTATATGTACCAGGTGGATACATTGTATGATCAGTTGGATCATGTATGGTGATATGTATCATGTATTTGTATTTGTATCAGGTGGATACACTGTATGATCAGGTGGATCATGTATGATGATATGTATTAGGTCGATACTTGGTATGCATCAGGTAGATGCATTGTATGATTAGGATGATCATCGATGACGAGCTTCAGGATGTTGCTCCAGATGACATGCAGCAGGATGTTGCAGTGATGATGATCATGTGTACATTAAAATGATATATGGTGAGTATCAGGTTGATACTCTATGGCCATGGAACAGGTTGTGTAGATAAGCATGTAATTTGTGCCCTGGGAGATTTGCAGATAGTCTTTCGAGGTTTTTCCTATGGCATGTAATTTGTACCTTGGGATATCTGGCAAATGCTCTTTCGAGGTTTTGCTTGGGAGGACATAATTTGTGCCCTGGGAGATCTGCAAATAGTCTTTCGAGGTTTTTCCTATGGCATGTAATTTGTGCCCTGGGATATCTGGCAGATGCTCTTTCGAGGTTTTGTCTTATGGCATGTAATTTGTGCCCTGGGAGATCCGATAGGTTGAGCCGTGTGCTCGTAATCAGTCCTGGGATGCTCTTTCAAAGTTTTTCCATGACCACATGTAATTTGTGCCCTTGGAGATCTGATAGGTTGAGCCTTGTGCTTGTAATCAGTCCTGGGATTCTCTTTTGAGGTTTTGTGGTGGGGTCACATGTAATAAGTCCTGGAGATCTGGACAGGATGAAAAAGGCCTCAGATGCTCTTTAGGGTTCTTGTTAGTCAAGAGACTCTTTTAAGGTTTTGTGACACACGTAATAAGTCCTGAGGTTTCCACAGTATGGCCATTGATGACGAAGACCTGCAGGTGGTGGGCCTACATCCAGTATGAAAAAGGACTGGCTCTGTAGAAATTCCTATGACGAGTAGAGTCAGAGATTGGTTGAGATAGCAGCAGCAGTGACGATGATCCCGAGAAGAAGACTTGTCTAGAACTTTGGAATGTATTTCATCTATGTATTTCATATATATTTATTGTACCCTTATTAGAGATGTGTTATTCCTCTATAAGGAAGTGTCGTCATGTGGATTGACAAGTGTCGCAAGTGTGTGTACTTGCCGATGGGTTATTAGACCACCATGTGTGGGGTCGGCCCTGAAATATATATTATATTGTGGATGTATCTAGATAGACAAGTCAGCCCCATAGTGTAACTGGGAAAATAGGTTAAGTATAAATAGAGATCGGGAGATCTCTATCTGGATCATTCGGAAAGACACACTTCTCTCACTCAGAAAGTGGCGTACTAGTGAGGAGGAGGATCATCTGCTACTAGGAGACTATCTCAAGTGTATTTTGGTTGTACTTTGGTTGATCCATTGCTCTATCTATCTCTGAGGAAGTTGTGGGGTTTTTCACCTTAGGGTTTTCCCCACGGAAACTCTTTGTCTCTTGTCTCTCATGCTTTTGATTCTTGTGATGCTTGTCATGCTTATTGTGATTGTTATGCATTGATATGCTGTATATGTTATTCTCTCAGTAAAGATCCTAGAGTATTGTGAATTAATGCTCAAAATTTAACAGATGGAACCAAATGGTCTTATTGAGTAGCTTGGACTTACATGGCATCTAAACAATATGGCTAAACAACTTTTGAACCATCAACCTTGTAGATTTGCAAACAAGTGTTGCATATACGATGATTTGCACACTGGATTTCCCACCCACCTCCTCAATGACCTCATATAAATGGTCCTTCAAGAATATTGTGCACTTATAATGATCTAAGCAATAAATTTCCATTAAAAATAGGGATTGGAGCAAGAAGACACAAAATGTTCAAAAGTGGACACATTTCAAGCATCTATCCTACCATCCATCACTATAGAACGTTGTGTTACCCCCATATTTGTGTGGGTGTGCTTTATTTGCTATTGGTCGGGAAATTCTAGGGATTTCAAGGCATGATCAGGGCCATCAAAGTAACATGTCATCTCCCATCAGTAATTATGGGCATATTGTAGTCCTAATAAGATAATGAACATGAGAAAATGACCCTACTCATTGAATCTGGGCAAGTGACAGCCCCTGCACTTCGTGTTTGGGCAATGGGTCATTTTTCAGACCTAAAAATTAGTGTTGAGTAGATTTATGACCATAAGCACCCATTTCCCACCATATGACCATAAGCACCCAATTCTAATCTTTGGTTCCTTGAATCCCATCACCCTTCAGTCTAGAAAGAAAAACTATCAAGCAACGATTAGGCCTGGATTTTAGCATTCACATACAGGACCTTTTATTCTGTACAAGTTGTAACTCCTCCAGAAAAATATCAAATGTGTTTCAAACTTTCAACTTGCTAATTCTCTAAAATCCATAGCCGATATTAGGAAAATATTTTTAAAATATTTTCCTATAAAATAAATGTGGAACACATACAATATCAAATGCATCCCACAAATCTAACATCCTAATAGCAGAGATGATGACACTACTGCAGATACTCTACCTTAGAATAATGAGGAAAGCACATCCCGCAAACAACCAAAAATCAAACCTCCTCAATAAAAGAGACACAAAATAAAAGGGAAAAAATACTCATGCTGTAAGTAAAAGATGCAAAGGAGCTGTAAAGTTGCATATAAAGGGAAATCCTATTGGATAAGAAAAAATGTTCAGCAAAGACAATACAATACTTCACTGCAACTTTCCATTCTCTTTTTAAACCAACTCCATAGGTCCCATTCAGGTGGGGTAGCTCCAAAGGAAGTCTAGCAACTTTAGGCTCTCTGATCTTATTAGAACAACTTCAGAATGTCTAATAAATCTGATTATATCCAATGATTTTGTAAATTTCTATAATGCAAAGCCTTAATGGCACCTCTATATGGATGAATGTAAAAATAAGACTGATAGGAGAAAAAATGCATTTTTTTCTACTTTTTGATGCTCATGACGAGCAATACCTGAGTGTTCCAAAGAACATACCTATGTATGTTTTGCATTTCTGCTTGAAATATATAGTTTTTTTGGGGGAAATCACTAATCAGATCACAACATTTCCCATTTGAATGGATGTACAAAATATGAGATTCAATGTATATGAATATAATGGTATATTTTGTTTTGACCCAGCACCCACAAACTATACTACTTTGAAGTCACATGGAATCTCCAACCCACATCTCAAACATGTTATTCCCATGAACCCTAGCAACATCAATCTACCCATGTAATAGAAGTTTGTATACATTATTCGATATAATTTCAACTTTGATATAATGCTAATAAATCATGAGGTCACTGTCATTTTACCAGTCATAAGAACATTGCATATTTTCAGTACTAGAATCAATGTGTTACCCCCCATTTTGCATGGGTGTCCACTTGTGATTTTTCATCACAATTTTAGTGGGGATGACATGTTTATAATGCTTTGAATGCTAGCATGTGGATGCTCCTAAGATTTAATGCCTTGTGTTCTTGTTGGTTGATGAGGGTTGGAATAATATATTGATGATCTTCATGGTGGTATAGACCTCTTGGCATTGATTCATGTTTTGTACCTTGTTGTTATGTTGCCTCTGGGGTGAATTGTGCATAGTAGGACCTTATTTTCAAACCCTTGGTTCTCCAATGCCCTAGCTCATATGGGGGCATATGATAAATGGTTGGAAATATTTTTCCAAGCCCTTTCCAATGATGTAGAATGCTGAGCCAAATTCCTAAAGGCGTTGGAGCAATGGGACATCTTTCTAGACATCAGATTATGGTTTTTGAGCAGTTTGTAGCAGCTTGGGCCTGTCTTTAGGAAGGTTATTCTCTTTCACCCTAAATCTGCTGGGGGATTACAATAAATGGATGGAAATCTATTTTTGAGACCTTTCCAATGGTGCACAATGCTCAAGAAAATTTCTAATGCCGTTGGAGCAATGGGGTCATCATCTAGACCTTTATTCACCATTTTAAAGTTGTTTTCATCTCTTGGGTGTCATCTATTTCATGTAATAGAATCAATGTGTCTCACAGTGAGGCTCTTAGACCTCTTGCGAGATATGAAATTTTGTGGCTTTGATCACCATTATTATATTATTTATTGGATGTAGTGGAGCATCTTTGCACTCCACCCATCTAGAATTATATTAATATTTTATTGTAGAGGAAAATGAGCTGAAAGCTATACAAAGTTTTTCTTTCTTCCTCATTCTACATGGTTGGATTTTGAGAGTTCCCTTTCTATTGGATCCTAATAGACATATCTCTCATGGAGCAAATCAAATTGTAAGGTTTCATTTCCCATCCTAAATGAGGTATCTTTGTTTCCAATTTTAGATGTTGTTAATGTTTTGTAGAATAATTAGACTTGTTGATTAGGCCAAACTAAAATGAAATCATCTCATTGGAAGGGTTGTGAGAGAAAATATCCTCCAATGTTTTGTTGATTTATGAATGAGTGTAGTGCTATAGCATTTTTTCATATTTAATAATGTTGATTTCTAATACTTCATTGCATAATTCACACACTACTTGTAATATTTTGAGGTAGCACCAAATGGGGTCTACTAGTGATTTCTATTTTTAATTTTTCGACATATTGGAGTGGGGGGGGTTGTGAAAAAAACACTAATTTCCCCAACTCTTCATGAACCTTCCCATTTATTCGTCTAAATTCCTTTTGAATCCATTTTCCCTAGGGATTGACACTAATCTTCATGGTCATCCCATCGCCCGTTTATCATATACTACAAAAAGACTCGTTTTGCTAGGGAACACCTTATCCTTCATTCTCAAAATAGTTATAAATCCTATTTAGGGAATCCCCCCTTGGTTGGAGAAGAGAAAACCTAAAGTGTATGGCGGTAGTTATTGAGGTGACAATGGGTAACACCTCTAGGTTGCAACTAGGCTAGCCTTGCTCTTGGGGCTTAAATCACACATGCTAGTTCAATCCGTAATGCAACGTATAAAATAAGACAATTTTTTAGTGCAAATTTGTGGAATGGAAACCATTACACATGCAGCCACATGTTCTAGATGTGGTCCATGCAAACTTATTGGTTTAGTTGGGAAACACAAAGTATGTAGCATTTATAATCCATGCTAGATTTAGTTTTGTGTAAAGTGAGAATACCTCTTCTCTTGAATAGAACAAAACAATAATAGCTATCCTTAATCTAGTCAGATAATCATCAGACAACTATTTCATTATGTATTAGACATCATAAAAATGGATATAGATAAACAAGTCACATGGCTATAATAATCCACAACGCTTTTCAATATTAAGTTATCTATATTTTTTATGCAGGCATTATGGTTGCATCATTTGGAAAAACTCAACATAGAGAATAAAATTAGAGGATTAGTGAGGGAGTTCATAGTATGCACTCACTAAACATTATGAATATACCTTATGTGTATTGAATGGACAATTGGTTGGAAAATGAATTGTCACCAGAAACGTATCCCCAGCATATGGACTGTAAGAGGTCTCATAATTGTCGCTTGCTAATGGAACATATCATCTGCCACAGGTCCTATAAAAGCATGGAACCACATAAAAAATAAATAAATAATATGAGCAGTCACAAATGGCCTTAAAACTTCATCATTTAAAAGGAAACATAAACAATAAATAAATAAAAAATTATTATGTCGAAATGGTTTATAGAGTGCAAGGAATATGTCTTCAATACATGTAATAAATGCATTGATACATAAATGCGTAGGATCTTTTCTAGGCTTGTCAAAGTATGGATGCCATTGCAATCCATCCACATGAAAATGTTTTGACCAAAACATGCAAATTTATAGATATTGAAAGTTTGAATGTAGTAGTACGGCAAAGGGACCTGTAGAAAATTTACTATTCATAGAGTTTTTCTTTTGATCACAAGGAAGAAAATATTATGGCAGCTGATTGGGGTCCAGATGGGTGATATATTGCTTTATTGATGAAGGACAACAAATTAAGAATTTATCATCAAATTTTCAGAAAGAGTTCCATTTACAGATTACAACTCAACGTCAGACAATTAGTTCCAACCAAGGCTCTAAAATACACATTGATTCGATAAAATGGGTGCTAAGGTTCCAATTTAGAAGTTTGCCAAGTATGGAAACATTGGTATCTTTGGAGGAGTTGTAGACAGAGAAATTTTTCAATAAGGTGGGTAGGGATAGACTCCATAATTATTGGTTGTGTCATTGTAAATGAAGAAGTGGAGGAATTTGATTATCCAGTCTATTTCTTTACTTCTGAAACCAATAGTCTTTCTAAGGTTAGTGAACATGTTCTATTGTTCCCAAGGCAATTCTTTTTATTGTATTATGCAATGCTTGATTCCAAACTCTCTACAAGCGATGCTAATCTACATAGGAATGGTTCGGCTCCTTGACGTTTGTATATCTATCAAAAATTAAGACAGACCTTAATATTATGCTCTATAATGCCATAGAGTGATCAATACAAATAGTAAAAAACTGATTTACAGAATTGCATTCAAGTTGTATTTTAAGATATCTTCAATATATTTTCCTTAGATTGGTAAAACCTAGTACTGTAGGAGCCTAGTAGGATGAGAAGTCCTGATCTAATCCTTAGGTTGCAGGTTCGAATTCAACAGGTCAGACCAGTGAATAAGAGAAAAAAAAAGGAGCATGAACAGAGGATTTTCAATTTATCAGCAACCTCCTTAGTAGGATGCTCACATTCAAAAACTACACCTAAAAGGGTAATTTTCTGTAGTGTTTGCATGTGTTCCAACCAAGTAAACTAAAACAAGGCCCATGGAAAATTGATATACAGACTCCATTCTAACCAAGGATTGAACACACTAATCCCACACTCCATTTCTTCAACCAAAAACCATAAAAAGCTTCCTTTTCTTTTTTGTTTATGGGTGAAAACTAAATCTAGAAAAGTCTAAAAGTATTTCAAATTTTCACCAAAGTCAAGCCAAGGTAAAATTTATCTTGTTCTAACATATTTTAGGCTTGATCATTCTGAGTTTTATTTTTTATTTTGTTTCATTTATTTACTATGGAGAAACGAAGATAAAACAGCCCTAATTAATCTTCAATTTCATATCTAGCTCAAGGGTTTCATGCTAGCATAGATCCTTAAAATTTATGGGTTATAAATCTGAATTTTCTTGTTGATTTTAGTGGTTTAATTGGCTAATTTTGCAATTTCATTAATCCTGTAAATTATTACAGCAAATTACTTTCATTTCTGGAAATTTTCTTAGCCATCTAGCATCTAGAAATTTCAGGTTGTGTTGCTTTAAAATTCTGTTATAAATTTCTTACCAAGTTCAGAAATTTTTCTTAGTCTCTTGCTTTATTTTACAACTGCAAAGTTGCAAACACATTGGGACAGCAAGCTAAAAAATATGGAAAATTCCGAGTTCACTACTTCATTTTATAACAGTAAATATTTCATAATAGAAATTAAACTTTAAGTGTTCTATTTGGTTAATGTCGGTTTTATAATCTGTCATTTCATTAAGAATATTGGCTAAATAAGTTCACTTCTAAATTATTGAATTTTCATTTGGTTTAATGGTTTAACATTACATGTCTAATTCAACAGACCTAATGACTAAGTGTATCTTTTAAGTTATGGAATTTCTATTGTGCATTTTACTAATCTTGTAGATTTTTCTATTGTATAAACTCTTGATGATGTTCTTTATTTTATGAACCATGGATGTATGAGATGATGTTGTTTCCTAAATTCTGTTGTATGGTTTTACCATTTTAATTTCCTATGAGGTCTTCTAAAGACTAATAGTAATATCTTATGACCTAAGTAACCGAACACGTCCAACAGGGCCCCCGTGTCACGTGGGCCACGTTTGGGCGCGGACACGTTGGCCCCACATGAGGGACACGAGTTTTTTCGTGTCCCGAAATGGGAACACGTGTGGGGAAAACTGTGCAACGTGGGGGAAAAACAGGACACCAAAAATGCGCGAGGAAGAGCTCGCGAGCCCATAAAAACGCCTTTTTGTCTTTTTTTTGTCATTTACTAACTGTTGGGAGTGTGAGGGAGAGTTAGAGAGAGCTCAAAGTCATTTTTTTTGCAGGTGAAGGAGATTCAAGAGTGTTTTCTTACAGGTGAAGGAGATTCAAGTGTGATTTCACCAGCAAGGTTGAAGGAAAATGTCTCAACCAGCTAGGGAAGCAGGTAGAGGGCAAAGGAAAGGGAAGAATGCCCCATCTATTCCCTCTTGTCCTATTCCTCCTCCAAGCACAACCCCTTCTACTCCTAGTAGTGCTCCAACTGGTTCTAGTCAAGCTCATCCTCATTATAGCCATGCTTTGGCAAAACAACAAGCACAAGAGAGCAAATGCCCTTTGTGGAAGTATGTGACAAGGAAAGAAGGTGTTGGAGCGAAGCTTGGTGGGGGAGGCAATGTGTGTTGGACTTGTAATTTCTGCAAGCATGATTTCAAGAGCACCTATTACTGGGTTAAAGGCCATTTGTTGGCCCTCCCTTGTGGGATTTCTTCATGCAAAGCTGTGAGTGTTAACCAAAGGAGGGAGATGGAAAGAGACGACCATGTTGGGGTCGGGAAGGTGGCTGCAGCAAGCAAGACATTTCATCATGAGGATCCTCTTCCATTCTTGAGGAAACCCTCTAGCACTAGGAGTGGGGTTGATGCTATTGCTTATCCAACAAGAAAGAGGCCAACTTCAAGAGGTCCAATGGATAGGATTTTCCAACAAGAGGCACGAGAAGAGGTAGACCTCTCAATTGCATTTTTATTCTACCTCAACTTCATCTCATTCAATGTTGCACGGTCACCATTGTACTTTGAGATGTGTCGATCTATAATGGAACGAGCTCCAACTGGTTATGTGCCTTCTGGTTCAGAGAAGCTTAGAACCACATTGTTGGTTAAGGCAAAGAAGGAGGTGGATAAAATTATTGATCCAATTAAATCAAAATGGTCCACATGGGGTGTTAGTATTGTTTCTGATGGATGGACGGATCCAACATGCCATCCACTCCTCAATTTCATGGTGTCTTCCAAAAATGGACCGATGTTCTTGAAAGGGGTGGATGCTCTTGGGAAATACAAGGATGCACAATATATGTGTGATTTTTTCATCAAAGTCATTGAAGAAGTAGGTGTTGATTCTTGTGTACAAATCATCACGGACAATGCACCTGTTTGCAAGGCTGTTGGCATGATTATGGAAGCTAAACATCCACAGGTATGTGATTGTTAATTTACTCATTTATTTGAAATTTTGAGTTGTTTGTAAGTTTGTAAGTTTGTAACTTAGTTGTAGTCTTGTAGAGTCTAGGAGTCTAGACTCAATGACTCATTCATACTTTCTTTTATTGATCTTACAGGTATTTTGGACACCTTGCATTGTCCATTCTTTGAATTTAGCACTGAAATCTATTGCTTCCGATGTGCCATGGATTGGCAAACTTATTGACGATGCACGCCATATCCGTAACTTTGTACAAAACCACACCAATGCCCTCACAATCTATAAAGAGCACACACATCTTTCATTGTTGAAGGTTGCAGATACTCGATTTGCTTCCTCATTCATCATGCTCAAGAGATTGAGAGAGGTAAAAACCACTCTTGGGTTCATGGTGATTTCAGAGTTTTTGGATTTTTGGAGAAAGTCGGATCAGAATGCTTCACAAAAGGTGAAGGACACAGTATTAGATGATGGTTGGTGGGATAGGGTATTACTTAGCATCAAGATCATGGAGCCAATCATTTCTTTGTTGCGGTTTGTAGACATGGACTGGCCCATCCTAGGAGATGTTTATGAGGGGTGGGATTCCATGATTGAGTCCATGAGGACCATTGTTATGGAGAATGAGTGTGCTGAGTATGAGACATAAGCAGATAACTTATGGTCTATCATACAGGGCATTCTTATCTCTAGGTGGGATAAGAATTGCACACCTTTGCATTGCTTGGCCCACTCAATGAACCCCAGGTTCTACACTCAGGATTGGCTCAGTGGTGGTTCAGGGCCCTCATCCAGAGTCCCTCCTCACATGGATGGATAGATCTTAGAGGGGAGGAAGATAGCATTTAGACTGCTACTTCAGGATAGAGACCACCTTGAGGTGGTGGAGGAGGAATTTTATGAGTTTTCTAGTGGCACTGGGAGATTTGGAGGATATGAGGTGGTTAGAGACATGGGGGTTAAGAAACCCCTTGTTTGGTGGACAACTCATGGGGCAACATGCCCTCTTCTACAAAAGATATCCTTGAGGGTCCTCTCTCAAGTTACTTCATCCTCTTGTTGTGAGAGGAATTGGAGCACATATGGGAACTTGTACAGTGTGAAGAAGAGCAGACTTGAGCAGTCCAGGGTAAAGACGATGGTGTATGTGAACTCCAACCTTTGTCTTATTTACAGGAAGAGGGAGGAGTGGGAGAAGGGAAAGACACAGATGTGGGATGTCTTTCCCGATGAGATGGGTTTTGACAGCAGTACTGAGTTGGAATTAGCCTACATGGATATTAATGATCCAGTGCTAAAGTCGGTCACTTTTGATGAGGGTGATCATATGGAGGGGTCATCCTCCACACTAGCAGATGCAGTTAGTCAGATTGGCAGAGAGGAGGAGGAGGAGGAGGAGGAGGAGGATCAGGGAAGTGATGAGTTTGTTGATTCAAGCATGGAGGATGACTATTGAGTCATTAACAGATGGGATTCTTCCATCTTGATCCACTCCTTTTTGTATTTACTATTTGACTATTTGACTATTAGTCTATTTGGAATTTGCCAGTGCCCAGTGGCATTCCGACATCTATGTAATACATTTTGATTTTGATGACTTAATGAGAAATATGGTTCCGAGTCTCTGACATGCATCTATGTGTCTCAATGTCTCATTGTGATTTGTGATTGTGAATGACAAATGTGTTGTGATTTGTGAATGATCTAATTTCTATTGAATATTGAATATTGAATATTTGCAATTGTAAATGTAATTTCTATTGAATATTTGTAATTGTAAATGTTAAATTTTATTGGATCTATATGTCTATATTTTTAAATTTTAATATATTTTAAATATATATATATATGGATATAAAACCTGTCCTAATTTCGGGGGTCACCGTGTCCCGTGGGGACACTCGTATTTTGGGGACACTCGTGTCCCATGTCCTCGTTTCAGGTGACTTAGATTATGACATGACATGTTTGAAGTTTATTTCCAGGATTTCGTTATAGAGACCATTAGCTAAATTTTGTTACTCATTACTTTTTAAACGGCTGAATATACTAAAATAGTAAAGTCTAATATACTATAAGTATAGTATATACTATATAGCAATTCCAACAGACCGTAGGAGGCAGAACTGTCCTGGAATGGCCTCCAATTTGATTGAAATGAAATTTAAATACTAAAATACGAGGCATTGCTAGGAGGCAAAACAGTTCAGGAATGCATTGCTAGGAGGCAGAACATTCCAGTATTGACATTAGATTACAGTTTTCAGTTCTGAGTTTAGCTAAATACGTGTGGTGTGTTCATGTATCATGAATGTAATATGGACATCGATAAGTAGTACCTTCGAGCAGCTTAGAAATAGAAATATAATATATATCAACACACCATCTACTGTAGTCTTGTAGCCTGTATGTATCATTGTTTGGATATATTGTAGTCTAGAATATTTTTATATTTTTTAATATATAATATTTCCGCTCCAAACATGACATTTCCTGCAAATTTGGGTGAAACTTCTAGCCGTTCTAGAATCATATCCACGTTCCCAATGTTCATGCGTTCCAGAAACTCATGCAACATAATTAACATCATACATGAGTCAAAGACATTTATTTGCCAATCTACTTATCTCTTCAAATATGAGAATGAGACTAATGATGCACACAAAAATTGGAGAGATGGAGATTTTAAGCTACTAACCGAGGTGATTTGCAGAATTTGGTCATACAGATAAAATAGAAGAATACAAATACTCATATACACAAGAGTAGAAAACCCAAGATATCAAGCATGGAAGTAGAGAGGAGATTGACATAATATACACATGCACTCATTTGAATTATCCATATATAGGATTACAAAACTGGCAGGAGCGATCAAGTTTGACCAAGTCTCCAATAGAAAAAATTATAAAATAAAGTATGTAAGTAGCTAATTTGGACCAATTCACCCAAACGTACAAAAGTGTAAGTACAAAATAGATAAAGTACAAGTACAATACATGTTCAAACTTCATACATGGTCACTAGATTAAGTCTCATCAATTCCTCCCCACTTAGAGAAAATCATCCCTTATTTCTGTCGAAGATGAGGAAACTGCTCCTCAAACATTGACTGGGACAACCACTTGGCTTGAGTGGGAAAAGTGTCTTTGCAAGCCCACCAAGTAAGTGGTGATGTGACACTGTTTAGTGGATCTTGCACAAGCATCAAGAAGCATATCCTTTGGAAGGGGAGGCTGAAAATTTCGAATTGTGGCCTCCATATGTATGGCTAGAACAGATACTTCCAAGTGACAGGGCTCATACAGCTTGATCTCATTGAAATTTGGAATGTGGCCTCTGTATGTATGACTGGAAAAGATACTTCCAAGTGAGGGAGCTCATACAACTTGAGTTAGCTGACATTCACCATATCATGGATGTCAAGCCAGGAATGAATAGGACGATGTTCGATGAGTTTGGGGAGAAAAAGTTGTTGATTTAGTATGAATATCCACATATCTACTACAAACTTTGAGATAAGTACTATGTACATAATAAAAGGTTCATTTGCAGTTGCATACTTCCTCCCCATGGTGCAGTGAGCAGGCTCAGGGGTGAAGTTAACAACTACGATTTTCCTTCTAGCTTATTCGGTTGGGTGGAATGGTTCAGCTCCAAGTAGTTTTTCGTACCTACCAGAAAGTTATGTCTTCTACCTTAGTTGTTCTGTAGATTAGATACGATAAATTATTTTGTTTTCGATTCCGAGTTTAAGTATTTTTGTTACTACCAGACATATATGTATTCTACCTTGTTATGTTGATTAGATGCGATAAATTATTTTGCTTGTGATTCTTAGTTTAAGTATTTCTATAACTACGAGACAGATATGTCTTCTACCTTTGTTGTTATGTTGATTAGGTATGATAAACCATTTTATTTGTGATTCAAAGTTTAAATATTGGGAAGAGGGTATCTTGGGATCTATTCATATTAGTGAAATGTAGAAGGGATGGGTATATTATGTTACATTAAATTGTTTAAAATTAGAAACTACAACACTCTTCGAAATGTTATAGAAATACATGGAAATGTTACAAAAACTTTTGTGAAGAGTTATCAAACAATAATAGTATTGTTTCTCGATATTTAACATTTGCTAGACCATTGGGAATTTCAGTTAAGAATCAAACTATAGGGTGGGTGTGTGCAAGAAGATGAGGGTCACTTTAGATGCAATGCTACTTTTTTCAAATCTCGTTCCTGATACCTAAAACATAACGCGTTTATGATATTTACCCCCTGCCATGGTAAGACCCGAGCCTAACATGTCATTGGACATGTAGGCTAGGTAACAATATCGCGTACGCGTTATGTAGTTAAAAAACGCGTACGCGTTATGTATTTACAAATCGCGTACGCGATATGTAAAACTAAAAATGAATTTAAAAACACAGTCGGCCGATTGCCGACCACCCGCGACACTCACGCATCAGAAACGCGAATAGAGGCGAAATTGACCCTGGACGAGGACGCTTTGTGGCCCACTCAACTATCCGTGTTGCTCGATTCAGCTGGAGAGGAGACAAATTCACTGGTGCATTCTCATCTAGTCAGGTAATTTATTCACCCAAATCATTTTTTTGTGATTTTTTAATCCAAATTACTATTTTTTTGATTGTTTAACCTAGTTTTGTAATATTGATCAAATTGGGAATAACCCAATTTGTAATTAAATTCACACCTCAAAATGAAACCCTTTTCACAAAACTCAAAACTTCATAATCAAACCAAAAATTGAAAAAATTAAAACTCCCCCCTTTCTAAGTCACCCGACACGAGGACACGGGACACGAGTGTCCCCACCAGGCTTCAAATTTGAAGCCTTCAGGCCACTTCAAATTTTACCCACACGTCATAGAAGGCCACTTCAAATTTTACCATGCAAAAAAAATTTAATTTCATGGTAAGCCCTTCAATAATTAAATTAACCACTACTGTTTAAAATTGCAACAGAAGGGTAGCTTCAAATTTCACCCATCAACAATTTTTAGTGGGAAATTGGGAATGCGGCTACTAGCTAGGTGACTTGGGAGTGGGACTCGCTTACTCTCCAATATCCACGTGTTCGATCATCCATGGATCATGGACCATTGGGCCTCTAATAATATCATTGAGCAACTTACGTGGACGGGCTTACACTGAGTAGCCCATGGCTTGAACGCTTCGAAGTTCTCGTGTTTGTAGCGAGTGCTTACGTGTTTAACACATTTAATGGCATCAACAAAATTATTAAAATCTAATGTTAATGGGCGCTCTACATAGAAATTGGAATGTCAACATTTGTGAGTACAATAAATATGTGGATGATTTTGGCCTACTACAACTTTAATATATTGAGTGGATTGATAACCTTCACAATTATATAAGAGATTGTAGCTATGACTAGGAGGAGAGTTAACAATGCAACAAAATCAAGTAATCGAATTTTGTGCATAAAATGAACATAAGACTCCCACCAAATTTCACTGAATCTACGTCTTAACAAAAGAACTCATCGTTTCACGGGATTCCACCCCATCAATCCTTTTAACAGTAATGGCCATAACAGTTGCTACAACCCTAGCGCGAGAAAAATCAATCGAGCTACGCATGACAATACTTGAAACCAGACTTTTTGAACTCCCTATTACGTCATAGGAATCAATACTACTTTCTCCACAACATGTGGCACCCTCAATATCTTCCATCACCGCAATTTACATTTGATAAAAAACTTGTTCCCAAATAGTAATTACCCCATTCTTTGCTCTAAAAAGGCCTCGGTTAACCTAGAATCCAATCCATACAACATGAACACATCCATATATACACATAGAATAAATATTAATAAAGTTCTCATAGCCCTTCAATAGTGTTCAATATCTCATAGCCCTTCATAGTGAAATGGGACCCCACCCTTCAAATTTGATCCCTGGTCCCCACTAGACACGGTGACCCCCGGAATTATGACACGTAGGACACGGTGACCCCCGGAATTAATATATTTTTAAAATATATTAAAATTTAAAAATATAGACATATAGATCATCCAATAAAATTTAACATTTACAATTACAAATATTCAATAGAAATTACATTTACAATTACAAATATGAAATATTCAATAGAAATTAGATCATTCACAAATCACAACACATTTGTCATTCACAATCACAAAACACAATGAGACATTGAGACACATAGATGCAAACTCATCACTGCCTTGATCCTCCTCCTCCATGCCTGAATCAACAAACTCATCACTGCCTTGATCCTCCTCCTCCTCGTCTCTGCCAATCTGACTAACTTACTTTTTAATTGTCAAATGTTTAATTTTAAGTTTTAAATGTATGTAAGTAAATGCCATTAAATTGCTTATGTGAGTTTGATTTAATACATGTTCAATTTTGAAGAGACGTCATTATATACCATGTATATGTTTCTAATGATTTTCGTATTAATGTCTTTATTGCAGTTGCGGCTATGGATGCCAATGCCGAAATATTGATTGAGCTTGCCCAATTGAGGGGCATAAGTGAAGCTTTTAGTGGTGGCGACAGGATTCGCCGTTCACTTGCATCAACCTTGGATGCAATTGTGGACACAATTACACAATCTACGAATGTCCTGTATGATATTGCATCTTACAGAGAAAGAAAAAGACAACAATATGCTGATGGACTAGATTACAATGCAGTAAAAAAGCTAAAAATATCCAAAGAGGTTGTATTTGCATTGTTTAGGGACCCTCGGACGGGGGAAATCCCTAATGCAAGCAAGCCGCATATCTCCATTGAGTGGTGCACGTTTCAACCATTTGTTGATAACTGGATGGACAGATGGTACATGGTTTTTGATATGCCACCACACAACAACAGGGAAATTCCCTTATATTTCCTTCGAAAGATGTATGCAGAGTTCGTGTTGCATAAACACGTTAACTATTTTGACATCTTACAGTTCCAGGGGATCGGTGGGGGGATGCCCCAAAACCGACCCAATGCCAGGCTTCGAGACCAGGATCGCCCTATCCCTGCACCTCGCAGGCAGTTGCCTGGGCCAGATGTCCCACCAGCACATCGCATTATTCCGCAGACACGGGATGCATTTTTGAGTTTGGCACGGACGGTTGTTCGCCATGGCAGGATGGTTCAACATATGGGTGAGGAAGGGACATCTGTCCCTGGTGTGGTACATACACCAGCTCGTCACCATGCAGGACCATCAGCTACTGCAGGACCATCAGGACCATCCACTTCTGCAGGACCATCAGGACCATCCACTAGTGGAGGACCATCAGCTATTCCCCATCCTAGTACTGATCCTCACGAGTGCACGTCATGTGGTCGTCCCTGCTATGGTATTGCATCAGATGTTGCCTTCAGTGGCTTTTTGAGAGAGGTATCTTGATGGTTAATTGTAATAAATTCTTCATTTATTTTCGTCTTTGTACACATATATATAGTTTGAGCTAATATATTAATTTTGTGAACTTGCAGTTGATGATGATTACCGGCAGTGACGCCCCAGAGCCGGATGTTCCAGACTCGACAGGGGGGCATGATGCTACCCATTCGGCAGGCCCATCTTATATACCACCTATTGCCGTATCTCACACCGAGGTAAACATTTTAAAATTTCAGTTTTTTAATACTTGTTAATTTGTTAATTTCCACATACTTTACATTTTAGTTCATTAATGCTATATACGGTCTAATATTTACAATTATTAAACTTGCAGATGGCAGATCCTTCACAGGGGCAAGGTAATGTGGAGGTAGTGCCCATGGTCATACCGTCCCCTGAAACGTCTGGGCTCCAGGTAAACAATTAAAAATGACATTTTTTAAATACATGTTTGTTTGTTGAATCATGCATGTCTAACTACATGAACACTTGCTGACTGTAGGCACCATCCGACACATCTGGCCCATTGCCTGTATTTGCATCTCCCTCCAGGCCATTCGTGAACAAGGGTCGTCTGTATGTGAGGCGTTCTACTCCGAGAAAGACTCCAGCTGCCCACGACCATGGGCTTACTCACACCACGGTAATGTATATCCTTCGATGATATTTGTTGTTTAACTTGAAATCCAGTGCATAAATCGTTTTTGTTAATGTTTGAATTGCATGTTTACTGCAACAGGAACCCGAGTTGTCTGCTGAGAACCTTGCATCGATGGTTGATGCAGCAGTTAGTGCCGCATCTGCAGTGGCGACTGATCACACACAGGTATGTAACTATTTCAACATTATCTTTACATAGTTTATTATTGTTGGACCTATTGTTTATTCATGCATTTCTAACTATTTCAACATTTTTTCATTGTAGCCACCACCAGCAGGAGCAGTGCCTGGCCCCCCTGGTTCAACCATCCTGGATGTTCAACCGACGGATCCATCTGCTACACAAGCAACACAATCTCCTTTGTCAGTTGAGGTGAGATGTCCTTCAGTGACCAAGTGTTTCATGCACTTTCCATGCACCAGTTGATAATTGTTGAGATAATGTATTAGTGTACATAGTTAGTTGAATTTAACAATTGATATTTAATTTGCAGGATCCAGGGATGCACATTGATCCTAGGGATGTGCCTAGAGGATCAACGTCGGGAAAGAACAAGAGAAAGCTTGAGTTTTGATACTTTTGGATAGTTTTGGACACATGTGCTTTTGGATACTTTTGTATATATATGTACTTTTCGATACATTCAGTTTTGGAGACATGTACATTGACTTTATTGTGCATGTACTTTTGGAGACATGTACATTGACTTCATTGGATACATGTACTTTTCGATACTTTTGGATATACATGTACTTTTGGAGACATGCACTTTTGGAGACTTTTGGATATACATGTACTTTTGGAGACATGCACTTTTGGATATATATGTACTTTTGGATACATGTACTTGTGTCATTCTAATGTGTTGATTTGTGTGGATTATCTTTTACTCATGAATGCACTATGTCAAAAGAACAAACTATTATATTCAAAGGTTTCAACGAATTCACTACATGCATGCACTAATTGGTATCTAATTAAAATTTGTGATTTTGGATGATCATTACAAGTTATGTCAAAGTTCTTGCTCGTGTAATTTAATCAAACTAAATGCAATACAATGTTTTCAAGGTTTCAACGAACTCACTCATGCACACCCATTGCCATCAACTACCAATGAAAGTCTAACATTATGAGGTTCTTCTTAAAAAATGGGTAATATTTCCTTGATGATCGTAAATTGAGAACCATTTGTAGCCACTCATATAATACCATCTTCACTTATCTTTGTACATGATAATCCATATAATGTGCTATGTTTTTTAACCTAAACAATCATCAAAAACCTAGAATTATAGGGATATGACAAAGAACCTTATGGGGCACCTTATATATTAACCTTGTGTATACATTAGGATCTTTGTCATACCATTGTTTGAAATGTCATTCAATACCTTCAATTTTATCAACATCAAATTAGTAGACAAAGTGACCCATCTTTGATCTCTTGTATAGGCCTTTGTGTGCCTTATCAATAAGATGTACATCATGAATATTATCATAGGTCTCATACATAGGTGCATCCTCATCCATGCAAACAAAGGTGTCATGGATCAACCTATTATCCCTTTATTCTCAATAATATTAGTATCATTATCTTCCATAGGATCAAATTCAACTCCATCACCCCCCATTATTACTACTCTAAATTACAGCCTTAGGAGTTTTGATCATGTGTTTTTGTCTCTTTAGGAGTTTTGAAATATTATACTCTTTCAAAAATAATATGGAAGTTCAAATATTTAAAAGTGGCTTAAATTATAAAATGGGCGGAAATTCACCAAGTGTCCCTGAACGGCATTTTCATGCGACTTGCAACTCGACATAACTCGGAAACTGGACGTCGGACCGACGAACCGTCGACTCCGTTGGTCTCCTGGCATGCGATTACCTCTAGGGGGCCCTCTCCCTCGTCTCCCCATGGCCCAGTGGCTTCATTGTGCATTCATTTCGTAAACTAGGGTTTTGCTCAGTGTAATTGCATGCAATCTCACATTGGTGGGTCAACTCTGCAAAAACCTCCCCCGAGCCAGTGTTGGCAGTGTTCCCACGTCGGCATTGCCCACACACACTTGCGGGAGCCAACGGCACGCAATCTTCTTGCTCCATTTGCTTTTTGGCTCCCGGACGGAAATTCACCAAGTGTCCCTGAACGGCATTTTCATGCGACTTGCAACTCGACATAACTCGGAAACCGGACGTCCGACCGACGAACCGTCGACTCCGTTGGTCTCCTGGCATGCGATTACCTCTAGGGGGCCCTCTCCCTCGTCTCCCCATGGACCAGTGGCTTCATTGTGCATTCATTTCGTAAACTAGGGTTTTGCTCAGTGTAATTGCATGCAATCTCGCATTGGTGGGTCAACTCTGCAAAAACCTCCCCCGAGCCAGTGTTGGCAGTTTTCCCACGTCGGCATTGCCCACACACACTTGCGGGAGCCAACGGCACGCAATCTTCTTGCTCCATTTGCTTTTTGGCTCCCGGACGGAAATTCACCAAGTGTCCCTGAACGGCATTTTCATGCGACTTGCAACTCGACATAACTCGGAAACCGGACGTCCGACCGACGAACCGTCAACTCCGTTGGTCTCCTGGCGTGCGATTACCTCTAGGGGGCCCTCTCCCTCGTCTCCCCATGGCCCAGTGGCTTCATTGTGCATTCATTTCGTAAACTAGGGTTTTGCTCAGTGTAATTGCATGCAATCTCGCATTGGTGGGTCAACTCTGCAAAAACCTCCCCCGAGCCAGTGTTGGCAGTGTTCCCACGTCGGCATTGCCCACACACACTTGCGGGAGCCAACGGCACGCAATCTTCTTGCTCCATTTGCTTTTTGGCTCCCGGACGGAAATTCACCAAGTGTCCTTGAACGGCATTTTCATGCGACTTGCAGCTCGACATAACTCGGAAACCGGACGTCGGACCGACGAACCGTCGACTCCGTTGGTCTCCTGGCGTGCGATTACCTCTAGGGGGCCCTCTCCCTCGTCTCCCCATGGCCCAGTGGCTTCATTGTGCATTCATTTCGTAAACTAGGGTTTTGCTCAGTGTAATTGCATGCAATCTCGCATTGGTAGGTAAACTCTGCAAAAACCTCCCCCGAGCCAGTGTTGGCAGTGTTCCCACGTCGGCATTGCCCACACACACTTGCGGGAGCCAACGGCACGCAATCTTCCTGCTCCGTTTGCTTTTTGGCTCCCGGACGGAAATTCACCAAGTGTCCCTGAACGGCATTTTCATGCGACTTGCAACTCGACATAACTCGGAAACCGGACGTCGGACCGACGAACCGTCGACTCCGTTGGTCTCCTGGCGTGCGATTACCTCTAGGGGGCCCTCTCCCTCGTCTCCCCATGGCCCAGTGGCTTCATTGTGCATTCATTTCGTAAACTAGGGTTTTGCTCAGTGTAATTGCATGCAATCTCGCATTGGTAGGTAAACTCTGCAAAAACCTCCCCCGAGCCAGTGTTGGCAGTGTTCCCACGTCGGCATTGCCCACACACACTTGTGGGAGCCAACGGCACGCAATCTTCCTGCTCCGTTTTCTTTTTGGCTCCCGGACGGAAAATCACCAAGTGTCCCTGAACGGCATTTTCATGCGACTTGCAACTCGACATAACTCGGAAACCGGACGTCGGACCGACGAACCGTCGACTCTGTTGGTCTCCTGGCGTGCGATTACCTCTAGGGGGCCCTCTCCCTCGTCTCCCCATGGCCCAGTGGCTTCATTGTGCATTCATTTCGTAAACTAGGGTTTTGCTCAGTGTAATTGCATGCAATCTCGCATTGGTGGGTTAAACTTGCTCACCTTGCAAACATCATCCATCAAACAGAAATTTGATGGAGTTGAAATCAATGGATTGCTTGTCAAAATAGGCATTCATAAGTTTGCGTAATTGAATACTCCTCTTAATCCCTAAAAAATACTTCATTCCCATCCTGCAGATCCCAAACAATGTCAAAGGTAAGAAGGATTTCCATATAATCCAAATATATGTTTTTTTTCAAATATATTTTACATGGAAACATAGCAAAATGGAATCTAATATTTCGTTTGCATTCGGAAGAAAAGATTGGCAAGGCCAACATTGGCTTCCTTTTGGATTAATATCTCCATTTATAATTCCATAGATTTATACAGTTGTCTTAATCCTAACTGTATACATTGCATGAGAATAAACACCATCAATCTCATTTTTGAGAATAAAATGAACATATATGCAATGGTTTCCCTGAAAGATAATTAATGGGGCACTCACTATTTGTTGGCATGTTCCTTAAAGGCGAACCAAACCCTCATGTCTCACTAATAGATGACAATGGTGATCAACTTGTAATCAGTTTGATGGTTATTAAAGGATAATATCTAACACTGGATGACCAAACATGGAAGAAGGTTGGTTATGTATTTCAAGATTAGACTAGGTGAATCTATATACCACTTTACAAACTTAGTTTTCGATACAAACCTCAAACTACAAACAATGCCAAGGAAGCACCCATCAAAGGTATGATACTTCAAGCCTCATTGTGAACATGAAAAGTTAATGGAGATCATTAGTAATAGACATGATCCAAATGGTCTACTTAGATGACCATAGGTAAGTAGATAAGTAAGATTGCCTAACATGGTCACTCTTGTGTTATATTCCAAGGTATATGGGTTGTTTGTTATTTTTGTTAATTTTTCAATTCATTTATGTAGATTACTCATATTAAATTGTTTATAATGAATTAGTCTAATAATGGTGTCCTTGTATGTGTCCAGATTATCCAAAGAATCATAAGCACATGAAATCCCATCAATAAGAACAATGGTCTTTTTCAACACCACCACAGAAAAAATCAGAAAAATGAAATGACCTACTTCAAAAATTATTTTATTACTTATTGTGCATGGTCCATCAAACAAAAGGTAAACAAACACAATTATATGGCCTACAATGTAGGTCTTTTGATGCTCTATTTCACAAGGTTTTAACAAACACACTTGTTGTGATCATCATTAAAGTCTACAATTTCTTTCAATGAATGTGCCAAATTGACCTAACAATATAGGAAATTGAAAACCACATCCATTGAAAGGAATAATTCAGTTTTTTTTGTCATGAATTAATTTACTATCATGGATTTATGGCTCCCGGCAGTGTTCCCACGTCGGCATTGCCCACACACACTTGCAGGAGCCAACGGCACGCAATCTTCCTGCTTCGTTTGCTTTTTGGCTCCCGGACGGAAATTCACCAAGTGTCCCTGAACGGCATTTTCATGCGACTTGCAACTCGACATAACTCGGAAACCGGACGTCGGACAGACGAACCGTCGACTCCGTTGGTCTCCTAGCGTGCGATTACCTCTAGGGGGCCCTCTCCCTCGTCTCCCCATGGCCCAGTGGCTTCATTGTGCATTCATTTCGTAAACTAGGGTTTTGCTCAGTGTGGGAGTGTGCAATTTTTGCACACAGGGGTCAACTTTGGAAAATCATCCACCGGGCAAGTATGGCTAGTGTTCCTAGCCCGAACCTGTCTAGACACACCTACAGGACTCCCCAGAACCCGGTTTTGTTGCATGGTTGGAGTTCTATGCCCCCGGTAGGTATCCAGCAGGTGTCCCTGAAGGCCTTCTGGTAGTGAGACGGGACGAGCCATAGAATGAAGACCGTGGCTCGGATCGACGAACCGTCGACTCCGTTGGATTCAGCACACCGGGATAGTGCCAGGGATGCCCCTCCCCTCCTACCCGGTGGCCCATGTGTCACCTTGCAGGTCCATCTTGGAAACTAGGGTTTTGCTCAGTGTGGGAGTGTGCAATTTTTGCACACGGGGGTCAACTTTGGAAAATCATCCACCGGGCAAGTATGGCTAGTGTTCCTAGCCCGAACCTGTCTAGACACACCTGCAGGTCTCCCCGGAACCCGATTTTGTTGCATGGTTGGAGTTCTATGCCCCCGGTAGGTATCCAGCAGGTGTCCCTGAAGGCCTTCTGGTAGTGAGACGGGACGAGCCATAGAATGAAGACCGTGGCTCGGATCGACGAACCGTCGACTCCGTTGGATTCAGCACACCGGGATAGTGCCAGGGATGCCCCTCCCCTCCTACCCGGTGGCCCATGTGTCACCTTGCAGGTCCATCTTGGAAACTAGGGTTTTGCTCAGTGTGGGAGTGTGCAATTTTTGCACACGGGGGTCAACTTTGGAAAATCATCCACCGGGCAAGTATGGCTAGTGTTCCTAGCCCGAACCTGTCTAGACACACCTGCAGGTCTCCCCGGAACCCGATTTTGTTGCATGGTTGGAGTTCTATGCCCCCGGTAGGTATCCAGCAGGTGTCCCTGAAGGCCTTCTGGTAGTGAGACGGGACGAGCCATAGAATGAAGACCGTGGCTCGGATCGACGAACCGTCGACTCCGTTGGATTCAGCACACCGGGATAGTGCCAGGGGTGCCCCTCCCCTCCTACCCGGTGGCCCATGTGTCACCTTGCAGGTCCATCTTTGAAACTAGGGTTTTGCTCAGTGTGGGAGTGTGCAATTTTTGCACACGGGGGTCAACTTTGGAAAATCATCCACCGGGCGGGTATGGCTAGTGTTCCTAGCCCGAACCTGCCTAGACACTTTGGAAACTAGGGTTTTGCAGGTCCATGATGATGATGGCTTGGTCTAAGGTGGTGCTCTCAACTAGCTAATTCATTATGAAATATTTAACAAGACATGAATTAAATTTAATATAAGTGTATTGTTTAATATAGTGAGCATGAATTGAATTAATTTTGTTGGGTGAAGCCAATAACCAACATGATGAACATAATATAATTTTAGGGTTTACTGATCATATGTAAAAAATGGATTAAAAAACACAATTATTATAATTTTAGTTTAATGTTTATCCACTTTAATCCATATATTTTTTAGTTTAATTTAATTTAGTTTAATTTTAGTTTAGTTTAATGTTTATCCACTTTAATCCATATATTTTTTAGTTTTGACTATGAATACACAATAATTATTATATATATATGTGTGTGTTTTTGTGTGGATAACTTAGAGATGTATAATAAAAATGGGTAAAAGGTGGTTGTCACTAGAGACTTTCATAGTTGTATAGTGAAAATGTAATAGCTATTAAAATTTGGATTAGAAAATTATTAAAGAAGATAAATTCTATAGAAATGGGTAAAAGGTGGTTGTCGCTAGATTAAGAGAGACTTTCATAGTTGTATAGTGTACAATTGTCTAGTGGTTATGGCAGTGATGTGTAAAATCTTATGATCACATGAAAGAGATCACAAATAGGTTCATAAAACTAAGAACAACAATACTTTGAGCAATTTTTCAAAGGAAACTAGAATAGAGCCAGTAAAGAGAAAAAAATACTAAAAACTTGATTTCATACTAAAATGAATGAAAAATGGTTTTACATAAAGAAATTTGAATTACTCAAGGAACCAATTCGATTGTCTAGTGATTCATAAGGATTTAGTTGGGCTTAACATAGAGCTTAAATGCCCTTAAAGTTAGCTAAGCAACCTCTCAAACATGATTAATATATGGTTTACTGATCATATGAACATAATATAATTTTAATCCATCTCTTGTAAATTTGGCATATCAAGAACGCAAAATTGACATATTCATATGAAACATACATGTGAAAATTGAACATATATCAATATTCAATTACAAATAGTGAAAATAGTATAGTATTAAAAGTATGTAACGTACCTCATCATGCTAGATCCCACCTATTATCATACAACCAAGCCCTCCGGATCATCTCTTATACTGATGGTCTCCATTAGTCTCTCGTGCTCTGTATCCGGTAAGAAGTAGCGTACCTTCGATGTATTTTGACTAGGCATTGTTCGTACCTGAAGGTTTGTGCCAATGATTAAGTTGGTAAAGTGATATACACTTGCACCTGGTTTGTAATCCCTGTAAACATATCCACCCTTCTTTCTTCCATTGTTGTCCCGTGTCAAGTATTCACCTTTAACAACCATAGAACCAGTTGGAAAGTGGTTGTTTTCATCGTCAGTCATGGACACAATGAGGGTTTGCTTTCCATCTATACAGCGTGCCAACCAGTATTCATCACCCCATTCAGTATCTTTTGAGGCAACCACTGCGTATATGTGCCCTGCATTATATGATTGTAGGTATATGATCAAAATATTTTTCGTGCGATACAAGGCCATTAATGTGCATTTGAAGACTACGTAAACAAACAAAAAATGTTAAGGAAATGCATCATACCGGGTTGTACAAGGTCTGATACATGATCAAAATCTGCAGAAATAGATGATTGGTCTTCTTCCAACGGAGTTAACTCAACAATTGCACGCTGATCAAGTGGAAGTGATATGCGATCCCATCCATCAACCCAATCCAATGATTCACACCCATCCCAGTCACCATCACAACAAGGCGGGCAAAAACAAGCAAGTTTTCTGGTCCAAATTTCAAATACTGGGTTATCAGAGCTTCGAACCGAATGAAAGCCACGAGTCCCAGGCACAGTCTTGCATTCCCATGCATGTGAACGATCTATGTCTACCACCTCCCAAAAAAATCTCTCCACATGTCTCTTTCTTGTGGATTCTACTCGCATAGTTGATTCCTCTCCCATTACTGACGTGCACCACCTGACTATAGATTGAGCATTTAGAATAGTAGATTCTGTAGATACTTTCAATTCCTCTCTTCGTAGGGCTGTTTTGACACATGCTCCGGCTCCATCATGCTCTCCTTTACCATGCCCAGTCTCAAAATAGTTCCACATATGTGGCACTTTGTAGTTTTTATGCAATGAACACAACCACTGAAATATGCGTGCATTTTTGAACTGACCAGCACACCCATCAGACCAAATCCAGTGTCGGTCCATCTGTATGTTCCTTCCCTTCAAGTGATCATAGAACATGATGAAGCAATGACGTACATAGTGGAAGTCGTGGCACCTATCATCACTTATGTAGAAGTGATATTCCTTCAGAATTTCTCTTTGCTCTTCAGTGCTATTTGGGCCATGCCTGTATGTGATATGGACCATCAAGGAAACCTGCTCAGAGTGATAATACTGACTTTGGATCTCATTTTGAGGTTGCAGAGTGTAGTTCTCGGCAAAATCAACAACTGAAAGTATAGTACCAAGGGGAAATGTATCTCTGCATATTCTAAACTTCTCATCCTGCCATCGTGCCACGTGGACATGCTGAACATATTGATGTGTCTTTTCAATAAATTCCTTGATGAAGTCACTAACTTGTACCTGGTGACACAAAATGATCTCAATGTCAGTTTTTTGTTGTAAGTAAGGATTGAAATGTAACCGTTACAACATAATTTTATAGATATAAATGCATACCTGAGATGTCACCAATTGTGTTTTTTTGCTTTCTTTCCCTGGGACTATTTCATAGTTGATATATTTGAAACTTTTCATGTCTGTAACCATTTTCCCAAATTCACTGTCTCCATTCTCGTGCATACATTGGCTCAATAATGCCATTCCAGCACAGTTGGAGCATGTTCCATCCAAACAAGATTTTGCATAGTATGTTTGCCCCTCGGGCCTATTGCACATGATGCTATGAATGAATTCTCTTGATGAAGTCGGTGGTATTGTCATGGAGCAATCCTGCACAATGTTAGTATGCAACACACGACGAATGTACAAAAATGTTTCATAGTAATATTCATATTCTACATGGTATCTACAACAACAAGTGTTACGAAGAGTATTTATTCTAACATACCATGGCTTACATTTCTCCAAAGATCTTTGCCCCAAGTTCAATTGTCTATGCTCAATCTTAAATTTTTCGTAAAGCTCTGTCTGTGTTATATCAAGAAGATGCTTAGTATGTGGCTCACGATCCTTTGAACCCCTTCTTAGTTTTAGTACATCCTTTCGGTTTGAAGAAGGCCTTGTGTGATCATGCCAAAAACTATGCACTAGTCCCTTTACTGCATCAACTAGCTTCATGTCACGACGTGGCAACCGACCAACAAAGGCCCAAAAATCTGTCTGATCGGTTGTGTCAAGATGTTCTCTTCTAATAGAATACCTACGGAGGGTTTTTACATTCAAATTAACTAGTTTCGATGTAGGCCTGAGAATACGAAGGGCCCTGGTGTTCTTATCTGCAATTGATTGTGACAACACACGACGAGCAGCATTGCGGTCCTTTGAACGTGTGTTCTTACCAATTTTACCAAATGCATCTACTAGGCTTTTAACTATATGAGAACTTGGTTCAGAATTCTTTATCATCTTTATCCCTAACTTTTTCCTAACAACATTCATGCTCCTAGATTTTAACAATGATAAAAATAATCTACATTTATCTCCATCACATTTAGAAACAAAATATTTATCAAGTATCTGTTGAGTTTGATAAGCAATACTACGTTTAGATAGCGTACCTTCAATGGAATTCATAAGTCTTTCATCAACTTGTATACGCTTCGGAGTTCTTCGACGTGTGCTTGCTAATGGAGGTAAGGGGGTTGGAATTGTACCATGTAGCGCATCACCAAGACGCTCTGGCGTTTCAGTAGTAGCTTGGTGTCCTTCATTCTCTTCCTGGTAGTTGGATGGTGGAAGTCCAACATCCTCATCCATGGTCTGTGGAAGTCCAACATCCCCTTGTGGAAGTCCAACATCCTCATCGATGGTGTGGATAACATTCTCTTCTTCAACAGTAGGCAAAATGTCCAACGCCTCTCTGACTTCATCGCTTGTATAACCACATCCGGATAGCAAATTGTGTGTTTCTTCGTGAGCTTCATCTTGAGATGGTAACTTATCACTTTGACTTGAAGTGGGAATTGAAACATCCCCTAATGAGCACCTACGTTTTGCTTCTTGATTACTTCCATGGGGTGCTTGTTCAACAACTATTGTGGAAATTGAAGGTCCCTCTTGTCGTGGATTAATAGGATGAACCATGGTATCCTCTACAATTGGATTTGGATTAGTTTCCAAAGAAAGCCTCCGATTCATCATGTATATTCTTTTCTTTTCTTTCTCTTCTTCAATGACTTCTTGAGGTCTCTTCTTCCTTGTGGATTTGTTTACTCGGTTACGTGCATTCCCCATCACCACAATGATCAATTCAATATAGTTTGTTTTTGTTGCTCCTCAATTACAAGCTCTTCAATAATAAGCAAATGGAAGTTCTTCCTTGTTGGTCTTGAAGCTTGATATCTTACCTTGTGTGCTCCTCAAATATAGGCAAAATGAATCTTTCAAAGGCCTTATCTTTGGTGTTCTTCAATTGGAGATTCTTCAAGCTTGCTAATTATTTTCTTCAAATATGGCCATATAACCCAACACCACAGTGAGCAACCATGAAAGATGTCCTCAATGCTGCACCTGCATAAAAAAAAATGATGGAGTTGGTGTAGAATGTGAAAATTTTCAGACGCGGGCTCGTGCTGTTTGAAAAATCGCGGGATTGTTGCTTTCGTTCGGACAGAGTGAAGTTGCTCTCGGACAGCAACAGTCCATTATTTCTGGAGTTCCAAAACGCGTACGCGTTATATAAATATAAAACGCGTGCGCGATATGTAGTTAAAAAACGCGAACGCGATATAGTCAAGCACAATAAATAGGTTAGGTGCACGGCTAGGGCAACGAACAAAATCAAAGAAAACTAATAATTTATATGATTGCATACAAAACAAATGTTTTGTATGGTTTAATACCCCCTAGCTCTCTCCCAATAATCCCTAGATACCCCCTATCTCTTTCTAAATATGTGTCCCTCATTCTCCCTACATGTTTCTTTCATGTTTCTTTCTCTCCCTTCAGCCATGTCTCTACCACCCCACTCTCCATCTCTCCACCTTCTCTTTATCTTCGTCATTATCCCTCCCTATAGCACTCTCTCCCTTCTTCTCCCTTAATCACTAACCCTCTACGCCTTTATCCCTCCCCCCTGCCCTCTCTGTCTTACCTTGTTCCTAGAGCCCCTCCCCCATAAAGGCCTTTAGACCCTCTTCTAAATATTAATCCCTAAGTGCATAAGTGCACAAGATGATGAGGAGGAGGAGGGTGATGACAATGAAGATGATCATGATGTAGATGAAGATGATAAAGATGATGAGGAGGAGGAGGGTGATGACAATGAAGATGATCATGATGCAGATGAAGATGATAAAGATGATAATGTTGATGAAGATGATGGTGATGATGATGAAGATGTTGATGTTGATGATGATGGTGATGAAGATGATGGTGACATGATGGAGATGTTGATCTGATGAGGAAGATGATGATGATGATGGTGATGATGGTGATGATGATGAAGATCATGTTGATGAGGACGATGATGGAGATGAAGATGATGATGATGAAGAAGATGATGATGATGGAGATGTTGTGTTGATGGGGAACCTAGAGATGACAATGATGATGAAGATGGTGATGGTGATGGTGATGGTGATGGTGATGACGATGAAGATTTTGATGATGATGCTGATGGCGATGATGATGAAGATGTTGACGATGATGGTGATGGTGATGTTGAGATGATGATCATGATGATGTTCAGAAGATCATGATGGTGATGATGGTGATGATGATGGAGAAAATGACAATGATGGATATGTTGATGAGGAACCTGCAGATGCCAATGATGATGATGATGGAGATGTTGATGAGGAACCTACAGATGCCAATGATGATGGTGATGACGATGAAGATGTTGATGATGATGGTGCTGGTAATGATGATGATGATGATGATGACGAAGATGATGGTGACATGATGGAGATGTTGATCTGATGAGGAAGATGATGATGATGATGATGGTGATGATGATGAAGATGTTGATGACGATGATGATGGTGATGAAGATGATGATGATGAAGAAGATGATGATGATGGAGATGTGTTGATGGGGAACCTAGAGATGACAATGATGATGAAGATGGTGACGGTGATGACGATGAAGATTTTGATGATGATGCTGATGGCGATGATGATGAAGATGTTGACGATGATGGTGATGGTGATGTTTAGATGATGATCATGATGATGTTCAGAAGATCATGATGGTGATGATGGTGATGATGATGGAGAAAATGACGATGATGGATATGTTGATGAGGAACCTGCAGATGCCAATGATGATGATGATGGAGATGTTGATGAGGAACCTACAGATGCCAATGATGATGGTGATGACGATGAAGATGTTGATGATGATGGTGTTGGTAATGATGATGATGATGATGATGATGATGATGAAGATGAAGATGATGGTGACATGATGGAGATGTTGATCTGATGAGGAAGATGATGATGATGATGGTGGTGATGATGATGAAGATGTTGATGACGATGATGATGGTGATGAAGATGATGATGATGAAGAAGATGACGATGATGATGGTGATGAAGATGATGATGATGAAGAAGATGACGATGATGGAGATGTGTTGATGGGGAACCTAGAGATGACAATGATGATGAAGATGGTGATGGTGATGACGATGAAGATTTTGATGATGATGCTGATGCTGATGATGATGCTGATGATGATGATGATGATGATGAAGATGTTGACGATGATGGTGATGGTGATGTTCAGATGGTGATGATGATGATGATGATGATGATGATGGAGATGTTGATGAGGAAGGGGGAGATGACAATGATGATGAAGATGTTTATGGTCATGAAGATGATGATGATGGTGATGGTGATGATGATGGAGATGATGGAGATGATGGAGATGGCGATGAAGATGATGATGATGATGATGATGGTGAAGATGATGAAGAAGATGATGATGATGGAGATGTTGACCTGATGACGATGAAGATGATGATTATGGTGATGATGATGAAGATGTTGATGCTGATGATGATGGTGATGAAGATGATGATGATGGAGAAGATGATAATGATGGAGATGTTGATGAGGAACCTACAAATGCCAATGATGATGATGATGATGATGGTGATGACAATGAAGATGTTGATGATGATGGTGATGGTAATGATGATGAAGATGATGATGATGATGGTGATGGTGATGGTGATGTTTAGATGATGATGTTCAGAAGATGATGGTGACATGATGGATATGTTGATCTGATTCAAGGAAGATAATGATGATGATGATGATGGTGATGATGATGAAGATGTTGATGATGATGATGATGGTGATGAAGATGATGATGATGAAGAAGATGATGATGATGGAGATGTTGATGTTGATGGGGAACCTAGAGATGACAATGATGATGAATATGGTGATGGTGATGGTGATGGTGATGACGATGAAGATTTTGATGATGATGGTGATGGTGATGATGATGAAGATGTTGATGATGATGGTGATGGTGATGTTTAGATGATGATCATGATGATGATAATGATGATGGAGATTTTGATTTGATGAGGAATATGATGATGATGATGATGATGGTGATGATGATGAAGATGTTGATGATGACGATGATGGTCATGAAGATGATGATGATGAAGAATATGATGCTGATGGAGAATATGATGCTCACAACTCCCTCTAGTCTCTCTCTCCCCAACCATCAATCTCTCTCTCTCTCTCTCTCTCTCTCTGTCTCTCTCTCTCTCTCAAACACACACACATACACACACATTATGTCACTTTCCATTCTCAAACCCATACCCCCTCCATCCATATCTATCTCCAACTTTCTCCCTCCATCCCTCACCCTACCTTCTCTCCCTCCCTCTCTCATCGCCTGTCTCTCACCTTCTATCCCTCCCTCATCTTTCCCTCAACCTATCCCAATCTCTCCATCACTCCCTCTCTCTCCATCGCCACCACTCTCTGCATGTCTCCCACCAACACTTTCTGTCCCTCCCTTCCTATCTCTTATTTCGTTCTATCCCCATCTATCTCTCACTCCCTCCAAATCCATTCCTCCCCATTGTCCCTCTCCCTCCCTCGCTCTATGTCTCTCCCCCCCTTGTATTCTTTATTTCTCTCTCACATCCCCCTTGTCACTCAAGTCTCACTTTCAACTTCTAACCCTATACCTCTTCAGAACCTATTCTACTCCTAATAGTGCTCTCAAGCTCCACTTCCCTTCACCCCCTGTAGCCCATCATGTTCTCATTCCCTTCATCTCTCCCCACTCAAGCTTCCAACATCCTTCTAAGCCCTTGACCCTTTCCCACCCCTATTAAATATTAACCATAGATTCCCTTGACCCTTCCCCACCCCTTCTCAAATATTAAACAAAATTTCCCTTGACTTCTACACCCCCTCTTTCTCAAGTATTAAACATGTATTTTATGATTTGAATAACGCGAGCGCGTTTTGTAACTATATAACGCGTACGTGTTATGTAGTTATATAACGCGTACGCGTTAATTATTGATATAACGCGCACGCGTTATTTAGTTATATAACGCGTACGCGTTATTTAAATCTAAAAGCGCGGCAATATTTTTGAATTTAAACAGGCCGAGTCACATGCTCACATGTCAACAATAATCCTATGTGTATGCTTTGGAGTGTGCTTCGGTAATTCCAAACCTGTGCTATGTTAATGAAAAACCAAAGCTAATTGGGTATTTCTTCCAGTTTCTGGAGAAGCCTGTGCTTAGCCACTCGTTACAATATGCTACACAGAGTTATTTTTGACGAAATCTTAGACACAAATAGCATTTTTTCTGCAGATTCCAAATATGTAACTTTTATTTTGAAATATTAATTTTTCCTATTTTCTTTCAATTTCTTTTCTGTCCTACCTCCTTAACTCGTGAAACACATTGTTAGTGTTTCTTCCATAACTTTTTCAATTCTCAATCATTTCAAAAAAAAATTGTATGGTGCACAAGAGGACACTAACCTCCACGTTCTATGAAAAACCCATTTCAAGAATTTTGCATTAAGACCTTCAAAGGCTCTACCCACAAAAGATGTACTATTTTTGAGGTTTGATCACTTAGACAATTATAAAAAAATTATAAAATTACTAATTTAATTTTCGAAAAATAATGGCGCACAAGTGCTATGTGTTCTCTACATGCATGCCGATTTGTGTAGCTTGATTCCATCATTTAGGCCCTCAAAGGCTCTACCCACAAAAACATATACCTTATCATTTGCCTGAAAAATAAAAAGTGTCTGTTAGGAAAACTGAAACTTGACATAGCTATGCAAATTTTCAATACATAAAAGTTATATATTCAGAAACGTGATTCAATTTCCTACATTTCATCTTTTTTACTCAATGCAAGATATTTTCCGTAAGTAAATCAAAAAATCCAAGTAAGTTGAGGGATGCCTGCTTTTTCAGTTTTCTATTGCATCTAACGTGCCAAAAGTGACCCTCATTAGCTTGCACTGACCCGGGTATAGAAATAAATTGAAGGATTTGGAATTTTGGACCCAACACTTCAACATTGACTGTTCAAGATTACATAGTTATTATAATATTTACTAGGGCTCTTGGAATTCCAAAAGCATATCCAAAAAGGGAGAGAAAAAAAGAAGAAAAAACCCTTTACTTATTTCATATAAAGATATGGGTATCAGATCCAACCTTTACAATAATGCATGTACAATCATGTACAAACAATAGCATTAAAATAGACAACAAGGTAGGGTATTAGGGATAAGCTTTGGGTTTTTTAAACCTCGTAACTTAGATATACATATTTATAGCTACAATAAGGGTCTAACAATGATCGAAACCATGCCATGAAATAGTGAATACAATCTGGTAGCATTACTTTACCTTTAGTTGATGTTCCAATAAAGGAAAAGGTAATATGATAAAAGAGTCATGGACTCAAGTTCATGGGAACAAGAATTGAAATTACAAAGTATGTAGAGAATGGTAAGTGACCACGGATTATAGTAAGGAATATATTTAACCATAATAGATAAAAATAAAAATAGACTACAGAGTAATGAAATGCTTAATGAGGATCTCGATCATGGATCTCTATTTAGGTTGCACATAAATCATACCCTTGATAATGTAAATAAACTAGCCATTCCTTAAGTATTTACCAAATTTACAAAGGGCTTACAGCATCGCCAAAATTTGTATAAGTCAGGGTACAAATACCAATGCGTGAAACACGGTAGACGGCAGTGCTTCCATTGTCCAAAAGAGAAAGAAAATAGTACCAATAACTCAATGATGAAAATTGATATAAAAAAATAGTGTGTTTCCATGGAATACTACATAATTATACCAATAAACTTTGGCTACAACAGAATGAATAAGTCCATGAGGGTTGGTGAAGCCAACCACTAAAAGGAATTTGGTAAGCAATACATAGATTACAACAGCACCTTACTAGACTTGCAACCAGAGTTTTTACATTAACTGTAAGTTGCCATAACCATAAATGTTTTATGAAATACAAAGACCAGAAATAGGTGGAAGGGATAGTTGTAACTGAAACGGTGCTCCTATGCTGAAATCCAAAGTGTAGCCTCACTGGGTTGTACTCAGTTCAAATATTTAAACAAAAAATTACAGAAAACCCTCTTAAGGGTTATAAGCCCAGGAATTCCCTTAACGGTTTTGTGCATACCTGGAATCGGTGAGTCCTAGGAACTTCGGAATGAAGTTAAATTTCCTCCAGCGAACTTGCGCATCACAATTATTATGATACCCAACATTGATAACCTGGGTGAATCAATCAAACTCCAACCCAAACATTACTGGTGGGCGGTAACGAGCGAGAATCTGCATCAACCATCTGCCAATAAGAGATTTATAGAGATCCGTTAGGGATGATACAAATTTGGTACAATGCATATAAAAAAATTATCGATTGAGAATTAAAAAGGGAAAAAAAAAGTTTACCTTCTATATTGTGAGAGAGAGAGTGTCGGAGGAGCCTATTTGAGGTTGTCGCATGATTAGCAAAGCCAAGGAAAAAGGGCCATGAAAGGAAGATCACAGAAATAAGGGTTGACCTCTTCACAAGCACCTTAAGAGAGAATATAATATCCACCCAATATAACCACCAAACCAGAAGCATTACCATCATATCTAACTCGCCTCAGGCAACAACATAATTCTGGTTATCAATTACTCGATAGAAGATTGAATATGCAGTCCATGCCTACAACATTGCTAATTGTAGCAAAGCCCTAACAACCTTCGAATAGAACTCAAGAGGAATGAAATTCAACCACACCCTGGAATGTATGCCATAAGACTCTTGGAAGTTCGACAGCAATCCCCATAGACCATGGAGCTCAACTTGTTGCCAAATGGCAGGAATCCGAGTAATCTATTAATCTACCCAACAACTGTTATCACTTCAAGAGATTGATAATTTGATGGCCATGCTGGTTTATATCATATAGTTTGGAGTTGGTAATAATACAACCATCGATACATTAATTCGAGGGACTTGTGTTCCTAGGATTTTGAGTTCCATTCAAACGTTATCCACCTCGGAAAAAATAATAATAATAATAAATTTGCTTATAGATGCAACAATAATGAAACTAAATTGTATCCATGACTAGCTATTAATTACATAGTTACTAAATAAAGTTGAGGAGATACCACCACCATTATAGGAGACTTTTAATAGGTCACCATTGGGTTATAAGAAATTTTTGGACCCCAATTTTGAGCGCCTCATTTCCATTTTAACCATAGCCATGATCAGGGTTTTGAACCAATTACTTCTATTTAATTAATATATATATACATATATATATATATATATATATTTATTTATTTATTTTTTCCTTTGGAATAATAACCACTAAGGTTTTTTTTTTTTCCAAAGAAAAAAATATATAACTTATATTATGAAATAAATACCAGTTACATCTATAAGATCAAAGTAATAAAAACCAAAGAAGACTATTACCTCACATGCTTGGGAAAGCCCAAGAAAACCCGACAGTAAATTGTCCCTATATCACTGTTTGTAAAAGAAGATGCCCTACGACGATCAGAGTGGCACAAGTGAGAAAAAAACGTGATGTAGAGGCGATAGAATAAGCAGGATTGGATTACAGGAAATAGGAAAATTGTCTAATAAAGCACTCCAGAGAAACTAGGGAAGAAAGACCAAACTGATATCTGTCCGATTCACCATGACAGCGCTAAAAAAATCCTTATACTTCCCTGGTCTATCTCCTCCCCGTCCATCAGATTGGTATACCTAAGGAAGCCATCCATGGGACCGAATGCCAATTTCGATAGGTAGTCTGCTTCCCTGCTGGCTTCCGTGTAGATATGCAGGCAAGAGATGTCATCAAAATATTTGCAGATATCATGGATTTCCTGCATCCAGTGCATCAAGAGAATCTCATTGATTAGATGTTTTCCCGAAAACCAATTTGCAATCACTTGGGAGTCTGCATAGATGTTAAGTGACTTCAAACCCCTCTGACGAGAAAACCACGGTAAACTTCTAAGAGACAACATCTCCGCTTTCAGACCATTATCGCAGCCAAGGCCAGCAATGATCTTGATAATATGGCTCCGGCTCAGGTGAAACACTATCCCAACACCACTGATCCCACGTTGGGAAGCTCCGTCAAAATAGCCATATATCCTCCCTTCTTCGTGGATTGGGAATGCTATCCTGTGATCCTTCATATGTTTGTCCTGATAAGGATGACCCTTCCATTGAAATATAACCTTCATTGTAGTAGATTCGACCTGGGGTAACACACCTTCAAAGATGGCAATGTTTCGGGCATACCAGGTGTCAGTTATCAGGAATACGGGCAGGCAATTTTGCCGCCTGGAATTCTCAAACTAGTTCTGAAGACTCTCCAAAAGATTGGTCCCACTCCAAAGATTGGGCCCTATATGTATACCACTGATGACCTTCCAGACATTATGAATAAACCTACGATGAAAAAAAAGATGTTGAGAATTTTCCTCCGCTGCTCTGCACAAGATGCATACACCAGGACCCTGCAAGCCCCGCTTTTGAATATTAGCCCAAGTGAGTATTTTATCCTGGAAGCAAAGCCAAAGAAAGCATTTGTGTTTTAACGAAATTTTCCAATGCAAGGTTAAGCATGCATGTATCTAAACCTTGTAGTAAGTAATGATGTATTCAATATTTAAAAAGAATATATATATATATATACATTTTTATAACACCATTCTCATATATAATGTAACTATTTTAATTTTTTACCCATAAGCAAATAATTGTTAGACAACTTAAATAAGATGTAGGAAAAAGAGTATTGGCAAGGTTCACATGTGTTATTATTGTCAATATGCATCATAGTCTATAAGTATCTTATAGAATATAGAAAATGTATATCTAAGCTTCGAAAAATCTCAGTTTTTATGCCTAAAACCAAGAAAACAATGGGATTCACAATCAATTTTGACAAGAAATAGCAAGATGATGGAGTAAATATTCCTTTAGGGAATAAGACCCACATCTCCTCTTTTAAGAATGTCTAGGGACCTAAAGCCTATGGCTAGTGTTAAACCTTGTAATGAAAAAGATATCTCCATAGCTTGTAGGCTAGAGAAACTCTTTGGAGATCATGGCTAGCGGTTCAAGGTGTCATTTAGCCTTGGATTCCTAGAAGATTATTTTTAATGGTCACGACTTTGCTTTCCATCCCTGAACATGTCAAGGACCCCAAGTCCATACCTAATGATGTGAACCTTCTAAAGGAGCTAACATCCCCAGTTAGAGGGAAAGGATTTTGTTGGAGGTCAAGTGTGGTGCTTCAATGCATCCTTTAGGAATTAGATGCCTCAAAACTTCCTTTATGATATACGACATGGGATTCATCTATTTGATCATATATAGGTACCCAAGAATTTGTCTACTATTGAAAACCACCTGATGCCATACATATACCCATGCAGAGGCCTGTGTGCTAGTTTGAGGTGTTCTTCTTTGCCTTATGTGCCTAGGATATTCATTTAGGGATTAAGGACCAATTTTCCTACACCAACCATGTCAAGGTACTCAAGATGAATAACTAGAGCTCAAAAATTTCCAATGAAATCCATAGCACCACTCAAATGCAATTGAATCCATCAAGAGGTTATGTGTTGTAGTTAAAGGCATTGTTCTTGGACGTACATGACTAGAAGCTTCCTTTAGGGAATTAAGCTTTCTTTTCTTAATGATCTCATGGGCCTTGAGTCTTAAATTCCCCTAATGGTATGAATATTCGTACTTAAATTCCAATGGTGCTTTAATGCATTGTTAATGGCTATGGAAGCCTCAATGGTTTCTTTAGGACCAAAGGCATGGTATTCTTCTATGGAAAGTATTCACAATGCCCTAGGACATGTACATATTTCTCAAAAGCACATAATGGGACAAACATCATCAATCATAGGCCAATGATACCCCCAAAATGCCACCTATTATTGGTGGATGAAACCTTCGTATCCCTACATGGTTAGGATATTCCTTTAGAGCTTGAGTTGCAGGTCTCCTACATTACCATGTCCAAGACCCTAAGACCACAAGACCTAGATACATAGCACCATGGATACCTATGGAAAGTCATGTGTGATTCTTTGATGAATTATGCATGGATATAGATGACTCAATGCTTTCATTAGACTCAAATTCATGGTCTTCATCCCTATAATGCAATTCCAAAGGCCCTAAGCCACCTTCATAATTCTCAAAAACACTTGATGGCACCAACATACTGAATCATATGCCAATGATACCCTCAATAGACCATGTGTGGTTGGTGGAGGAAGCCTACTTATTTTTATATGTTTAGAAGATTCCTTTTGAACCTAGGGGTTAGTTCTCCTTCACTAGCCATGTCCAAGTCCCCAAGGCTACAAGACCCAGATACATAGTGCCATAGATGCCACTCCAATATCATGCATGATGCTTTGAGGAACTATTCATGGATTTGAAAGCCTCAACGATTTATTTAGGGAAAAAGGCATTGTCTTCTTCCCTGGAACATCATTCTCAAGTCCATTTCAAAGGGATCACACCATAAATATGCAAGAGAATAGTTACCTGTAGACACGACTTAATCAATCCAATATCATGCATGATGCTTCGAAGCAGCGTTCATGGATTTGAATGCCTCAATGATTTATTTAGGGCCAAAGGCATTGTCTTCTTCCCTGGAACATCATTCTAAAGGCCATTTCAAAGGAATCACACCATAAATATGCAAGAGAATAGTTACCATAGACACAACTTAATCAAAATGACATTCTAATATATTATCAGCTTGTATTTTTCTTAAAGATTATAGTATGCTTCCATGATATTGTAAATTCCATTTGCATTTCTAAGAATGTTTGCAATTGACTGACATTTTTTAGCATTCTAAAGAGAATTTGAGTCGGAATTGTAGTTCGTTCCAACATCATACAAGTAAAAAATTGTTGGTTAGTGTTAGAAATTTCATCTCTGATAGTTTTTTGCAAGAAAATCATCCATGAAACAAACATGAATTTCATGTGGGTCTATTTTCCAAGAACTGAGAACATGGTTATAAGAAATTTTAATGAATGATTTCTCTAACTCCACAACATGCTTAATGCATGGATTCTCAGGTTCCCTTCGTGAAAGGATTTCCATGAGCTTTGTGTGACATTATGTAATTCTATTTTGTACCAATAGGTGGAGTAAATTAATCCCAACGATTAGATATTCATGAGTGGAGGGTGGAATAAGGCCTCTTTTATCCATGTAATATGGCTTCAGCTACAAGAAGTCCCTCTCTAACATCTTGATCTTCAGTTTTTATTTTGAGAATAAAAACATGCTCATAAATGTCTCTTACTAGCATAATTTCATGAATTGTTGTAGGCGATTCATAGTAAAAGACAAGAAGCTTCAATAATGCAATTAATTTAATGGTCAAAACTAGTTTACATGATAAGATGGATTAATTTGTCAAGTTTCCATTGAGAAAGGTATCTTGTTGCTAGACATCAATTTTAGGGATGTTGGTATTGTTCTCTCAATGAACTAGGGAATGAGACAAGAATCATATGCCCTATCTTTTCAACAAATCTATGTCTCTTTTATCAATATTTCACATGCCTTTTATTTCACATGCATCTTTATATATTGAAAAACCCTAAAAAATATAATATTTGTAAAGAGAGGAACTTTTGCATTTTTTTAAAGAATTTTTCTTGACGTTTCGGACCCTAACGCATGTCCATCCTCAAGAGAATTAAGAAGCTCCTTAGTTCTCCCTAGGATGGACCTGAATTAGGGTTTGAAACGTTAAGAAAAACTCTTAAAAAAAAACGCAGAAGTTCCTCTCTTTACAAATTGCAAATGCGTGAAGAATGAATAATCAAAGATAATATTGTTGGAAAACCCTAAAAATATAAATAATTTGAAAAGAAAGAAAAAATATTTGCAATTTGATCATTCTGACCCACCCATCAATTTCTCCCTATCGGATTTATCCAATGATCTCTAGGGGCGTCCCACTTGACCTAGTGCATTGGGAAACATGAAATTGATTCAATTAGGGTTTTTACAGTTTATTTGCAGTTCTAACTGAACCATTAAGTGTGCCTTATACGACTTGATCATCTCTCCTTTGGAGTGCACTTTTATGAGGTACCTTAGCCAAAAGTGTGAAACCCTACCTTAGTAGTTGTGAAGTGTATTCATGAAGTGGTGATATTTACTGATATTGATTGTTAGATTGAATTAACACCTTTGATATGGTTTATGTGTCATTATTATCCATTGTTGGCTGCATATAAAACACCGATCTTATCCATAAGAGTTGTAGAAAGGTAGTTGCAGGTGTGTATGTTGGTGTCTGCAAGTGGCTTTGCTCCATTAGGGACTCTCCCCTAGGTTAATGAGTTATCCAAACAAGTTGAGGAATTAGGTGGTGGTGACATTGGGCTTAATTCCTCCTATCCACTTACTGTAACTAGACCTTTGGTACACACAACCTTGTCGTGTTAGGGATGCCAATTTGTGCAGTAACATTGTTAGGATATTTAGACACTTAGGAGTTAGTTAAGATCAACTTGTGTAATATATCCGTTAGGGATAGTGTGTTTCTTTAGTATGCATTAGTATGCATTTGTAAATACTTAATCCGACGGTCACGATATGTTTCCGACATAGAGTGATCCGACGGCTCAACTTCTCTTAGATCAAACCTAACCTTGATCCGTGGCTTAACACACGATTGGTCCATGGTCTCTATTTAAAGAGCATGGAGGGTCATTGTTTAGTTGATCGATTATGAGAAGCTCATTTGTAACTTTCTTTCTTTGCATAATAAATTGTCCCGTAGAAGCTATTTGGCCGGGGCCGTGGAGTGTTTCCCTCAAGAGGGTTTAAACCACGTCAAAACATCGGTGTGTTGATCTGTGATCTGTTTATGTGAAGTGGTTGCTCTTGGTGTTCGGTCCTTTGGTAGTACCCTGTGTACCCGAACATGGTATCAGAGCTTTTATGAAGTGCCGCTTCCGGTTATGATCTAGATCTTGAACTGCTATTGCCGAAACTCGAAAGGGTTTCTAGTTCTGATATTTCTGTGCATTTCTGGGCTGTGGGAGGTGTTCCATTGCGTCCGGAGCGTCGTTTCCATTGGGAAATAGTTTTCGTTTGATCGAAAACGGTTCCCGGTTGCTCCAGAAAAGCGTTTTTCATCAGATCTGAAGGTATAATGTTACAGTGACGCATTTTTTTATTTCGTTTTTGAAAAGAAAAAATCTCATATTTCATTTTTTTTACTGTTAGTTTTTTTTGGTTCGGATTGTTGCTTTCCCGTCTGCGTATGCTCTTTGCCGTGCACCTTGAGCGATCTCGGCAAATCAGAAATAGAAAGGGAAAGGGTTTTTTCGGCTGCGTATGCTCTTTGCCGTGCACTTTGCGCGATCTCGGCAAATTAGAAACAGAGAGAAAACGCAGACTTTCCGGGCAAGCTAACAAGATCTAACTCCACAAGTGTGGAAAAGTTTTTTTGTTTCGTTTTGTGGTTTGTTTTGCAGGAAAAAGGGCAAGCACGCAAACCGAGCAAGAAGAGTAAAAAAAAAAAAAAAAAAAAAAAAGCCCCCTTCCTCATTTCCATATTTTACATACCTTTTAAACTAGCTCACTTGGTCCAAAATTGCTTTATTCCTTAATAGGTCTTGAGTTCAAGTCTTAGGAAGTTACTTTTAAAAAGAAAAGTGCATGCAATTTCTATTTTCAAGTTACTTTATTGTAAAAGTGCATCTCACTTAAATAATAAAAAATAAAAATACAAGTGAGTCACTTAAGCTTTTTATTTATTGTTGCACTATTTAAAAGTAATATCATTGTAAAAGTGAAATCACTTATTTTACAAAAGTGATTCACTTAAAAGCAACTTTTTTGTAAAGTGATAGTCAAAAGGTTCATCTTGGGAAGAGGGGGGTTCTTTTTTTTGCTGGACATTCACTAGCTGCCACGTCACTATTGGGGACATCTTCAACAGTTTCTTTGTTCAAGCATAACTTCATCATACAAAGTCCGTTTTCAGTGCCGTTTTTTTTTAAACCGCCTATTTTTTCGAGCTCTTCACATCCAGACTATTGGTTTCTGTTTTTACAGCCATTAATTTACAAATATGGCCACCCTTTGTGATATTCTACTTAACAGTTCCAACTATTTCTCATGGAAATATCGTATGGAGGATGTTCTACGAAGTAGGGGAGTTTTCAGAATTACAACAGGGAAAGAAAAAGAACCCACTGATGATGATAAGAAAATAAAATGGGCAAATAGATGTGATGAAGCTCGTGGATTGATTGGGATGTCAATCTCTACTGATTTGCGATTCCACATATCTGGAATTGATGAACCTAATGCTGCTTGGGACAAGTTGGAAACTGTGTTTGGTAAACACAATGAAATTCGAGGTCACCAACTCGAAAATGAGTTGATTTCTTTAAATCCAAGTGACTTTTCATGCATTCAAGATTATTTATCTAAGTACAAAACTCTCAAGCTCTTATGTGCAGAATGTAAGATTGAGAGGGAAGACAAACAATGCATTTATCATATTCTTTCCAAACTTGGACCTGCATATTCTGTTTTTGTATCTACATTTTACTCCATGAAAGCGTCATTGAATGCAGCTAGCTATCAAGAGCCTAGTCTTGAATCCTTTTGTGATTCCTTGATTAGAGAACAAGATAAACTCATTCATCTTGGAATAATCAACAATGCAGATACATCTGGGAAAGCCTTATTGTCCCAACAGAAAGAAAAGTCCAAGCCTCCCAAGAAACAAAATTTTCGCAATAATAAGTCAAACAAGGGTCCAAAACCCTCTCAGTCAGCTCCTTCTTTAAAAAATGACAAAGGATCCAAGCCAAAAGGCAAGAAGACTGAGCGTCATTGCAACTATTGCGGGAAAGATAATCATGATGAATCTAAGTGTTTCAAGAAGATGGCAGCCTTGGAAGCAGCAATGAAGAAGCACCACATCAGCCTAGATTCGCCTTCAGAATCTACCTCTCATGGACATGCACTTTGTGCTTCTGGTTATTCTTATAATGCATCTTCTTCTTCTACTTCAAATGAATGGCTCATTGATTCTGGAGCATCTTATCATATGGCTAAGGATCAAGCCATCTTTTCTACTATGCATGAATGTAACACCAAACAAATATTTGTTGGTGATGATAGATCTCTAAGTGTTGTAGGAGCTGGAACAGTTCCAGTAGATAATGGTCATTTTAGTGATGTACTATGTGTTCCAAGAATTTCCTGCAATTTGTTATCAGTCTATCAGATCACTCATTCTGGTGAAGGTAAAACTGTGACCTTTACACCTCACCAAGTTGTAATCAAGGATTTTAAAGATCCTCAACAGGTTCTAGCTACCGGAATTGTTGATGATATTACCAGGTTGTACAAGTTTAACAACTTTGGGTCATCACCTTTCCCTTCAGTTTTTGTTGCTCATAGTGATAACTTGAGCAAACTTTGGCATGAGCGATTTGGTCACTTAAATTATCGCTCATTGCAACAACTATGTAAAGAAAATATGGTGACAGGTCTTCCGATGGTATCTTGCAGAGATGGTGTTTGTTCCGGTTGTGTACTCGGAAAACATCATCGGGACAGTTTTGACAAACGTGCCTCTTGGCACGCCTCGGTTCCCTTGGAGCTTGTGCATAGTGACTTGTGTGGTCCTCTTCCATCTGCTTCCTTTTCTGGTTTCAAGTATTTCTTAACTTTCATTGATGATTACACCAGACGCACTTGGGTTTATTTCCTAAAACTTAAGAGCGAAGTATTTAACATGTTCTTGGCCTACAAGGCCCTTGTTGAAAAACAATCTGGTCATCAAATTATCAAGTTAAGATCTGACAATGGAGGAGAATATGTTAACAAACAGTTCACTACTTTCTGCACTGAACAAGGCATCCAACAACAGCACACTGTTCCATATACACCACAACAAAATGGTGTAGCTGAGCGGAAGAACCGCACTTTAAAAGAAATGGCTAATTGTATGATCCAATCTAAGGGACTAAGTCTTCAATTTTGGGCTGAAGCCATAAATTGTGCAAATTACATAGTTAATCGCACCCCCACAAAAGCATTACAAGGTATAACACCAGAAGAAGCATGGAGTAAAATTAAACCTGATGTAAGTCACTTTCGTGTGTTTGGTAGTGAAGCATGGGCTCACATTCCGGATGAAAAACGGAAAGCATTGCAGCCTAAAAGTGAAAAGTGCATATTTGTTGGATATTCTGAAGATGTAAAAGGTTATAGACTTCTTCAACCACATTCTCATGCTATAATCATTAGAAGAGATGTTAAATTTGATGAAAATATCTTGGCCTGCGAGCCTAACTCGCCGAGTGTGCCATCTTTGGCCTGCGAGCCTGATTCGGCGTTTGTGCCTTCTTCTTCTTCTTCCAAATTCCTTGACAGGTTTCCAACTCCAGTTTCTGATGATGACAGTGAGGATGAAAATCCACCTCCGCCTGCTCATGTTCCTCCAGTTGCACCAGCACAAGTGCTTCCTCGATGGGTCCGTTCAACATGTGAAGCAGCTGGTGATCTTGCCGGTGATCCTAGAGATCAACGTCGAACACGTTCTCAGTTTCAGCGAGCCTCTTCTCTTTTGGCTCAAGTTTCCGAGAATCATGATCCAGAAACCTTTGCAGAAGCTTCAGGGAATCCAGATTGGGATGCAGCCATGGATGAAGAATATCGTTCCTTAATGGCGAACGATACTTGGGATCTTGTACCTCTTCCAAAAGGAAGAAAACTTGTCAGATGTAAATGGGTCTACAGAACTAAGTATGCATCAGATGGAAGTGTTGAAAGACTTAAGGCAAGGTTAGTTGCCAAAGGTTTTTCTCAAGTTGAAGGGATTAACTACAATGAAACCTTTGCTCCTGTCGCCAAAATGAACTCCATCCGCCTTGTTCTTTCCCTTGCAGCCTTACACAACTGGGAAGTCCATCAAATGGATGTCAAGTCTGCCTTCTTACATGGTGATTTACAGGAGGAAATTTACATGGAACAACCTCCTGGCTATGTTCAGAATAACTCTAGCCTTGTCTGTCGCCTTAAGAAATCCTTATATGGCCTTAAGCAAGCTCCTAGAGCTTGGTATGCCAAAATGGATAACTTTCTCCTTGACACTGGTTTTTCTAGATGCCATTCTGACCCCAATGTCTATACCAAGAAAGTAGGAAACCATCTCATCATACTTGTTCTATATGTTGATGACCTTATTCTTACTGGTAGTGACCCTAAGCTTATAAACCATGTGAAATCCAGTCTTAAACAAACTTTTGAAATGTCAGACTTAGGACATTTGCATTATTTTCTTGGTCTCCAAGTTCTGCAAACCAAAGAAGGAATCTTTCTTTCTCAGTCTAAGTATGCTTGTGACCTTCTTCGTCGCTTTCACATGGAAGATTGTAAACCAGCCCCTTCTCCCTTCCAGTCTGGAGTCAAACTTTCTGCCACTTGTACTTCACCTGAAGTAGATGCCACACTGTATCGTCAGCTTGTTGGTTGTCTTTTATACTTGACTCATTCCCGTCCTGACCTTTCCTTTGCCGTTGGTCGAGTTGCCCGTTATATGCAGACACCTCATGAAAGTCACTGGAAAGCAGCTAAAAGAATACTTCGATATATTCGAGGTACAGTTCAGTTTGGGATTCATTACAGTACAGGGGGGAAACCTTTGTTGGTTGGTTTCACTGATTCAGATTGGGCCGGCGATCCTGATGATCGAAAGTCTACTGCAGGTTATGTTTTCAGTCTGGGATCTGGACCTATTACTTGGGCTTGTAAGAAACAACAAGCTCTTGCTCTTTCTTCAGCAGAGGCAGAATATCGAGCAGCAGTTAATGCCAGTCAGGAAGCTTTATGGCTTCGACAGATCCTTTCAGAGTTTGGATTCGAGCAGCAGCAGCCTACTCCACTTTGGTGCGACAATCAAAGTGCCATCAAGCTTGCCAAAGATCCAGTTCTACATCAACGCAGCAAACACATTGAGCTACACATGCACTTCATCAGAAATCTTGTTCATGATCGTGTTCTTGAAGTGCTCTTTTGCCCTACAGATGATCAAGTTGCAGACATCTTCACCAAGTCTCTTACAGAAGCGAAGTTTTCTAAACTTCGATCTATGTTAGGAGTTCAGGAACTTGTCATTAAAGGGGGATAGGCTCTAATGCCTCCTTCCTTCTCCTAATAGTGTCACTTTTGTAAATCCTTCAATCCTATCCCAAGTTGTTCTTAAGGGGGGATGTTAGGATATTTAGACACTTAGGAGTTAGTTAAGATCAACTTGTGTAATATATCCGTTAGGGATAGTGTGTTTCTTTAGTATGCATTAGTATGCATTTGTAAATACTTAATCCGACGGTCACGATATGTTTCCGACATAGAGTGATCCGACGGCTCAACTTCTCTTAGATCAAACCTAACCTTGATCCGTGGCTTAACACCCGATTGGTCCATGGTCTCTATTTAAAGAGCATGGAGGGTCATTGTTTAGTTGATCGATTATGAGAAGCTCATTTGTAACTTTCTTTCTTTGCATAATAAATTGTCCCGTAGAAGCTATTTGGCCGGGGCCGTGGAGTGTTTCCCTCAAGAGGGTTTAAACCACGTCAAAACATCGGTGTGTTGATCTGTGATCTGTTTATGTGAAGTGGTTGCTCTTGGTGTTCGGTCCTTTGGTAGTACCCTGTGTACCCGAACAAACATGTAGGACAGTCCATTGAGATACTAATAGTATTCAATAAGACCAAATCCCAAGCAATGGATTTTTTTATGTTGGTTTCACTCCATTCATGGATAAACTAAAAATCAAGGAAAAAAGGTGTAATATCTATAGAAATGTGAACACCTATAAGGTGTAGGAATATTAAGAAATAGAAACCTCAAACAAAAATTTGAATTCGATCATGTAATAGATGCATTCAAAGAAATGACCAAGAAATTTTGGAGAGGTAACCAACACATTTCAAAACAAAAGATGCTTGACAAGAAACACATTGACCCCTAGCCCACATGATTGAGTGATCAAATATGATATTTTATTATTATTATTGGGAATTATATCATTCTTAAAGTAGAGCATGGCATGATGAAACTCAAGCATTTCTTCAAAGTACCTGCAATATTTCAGATTTTTAAATTGTAATGGTGGTCAATCTTTAGATGTTTCAAAGAGTAAATAAGGCAATTCACAAATACCTTTTCTGAAAAAGGTTCAAAAGGGGATGTAACTTGATACACAAGTATTTTTTAACAAAAGTTTATGACTAGTAAGAAATTTTGGGGGTAAGGAACATTTTTTTACAATCGCCAAAATTTACTAGAAAGAGTATTAGTGAGGTTCATTAAAGGATCATCACTAGAAGTTTCACCAAAAGAGAGATTTGGAAATGGGCCTTTAACAACCCTCACCAAAAGTATCATTAAAAAAGGCTTTGGTGGCAAACCTTAAATGAATGTTTCTAAAAACAATTACAATGATTATTTTTTAAGGTTCATGATCATACGTGACATTGGTGATGACTCTTTAAGTCTCGTCACAAGCATAACCCTCACTAATGTGTATTAGTGAGGGCCACTAAAGGGCTGTCACTAGAGGTGTCACCAATGAGAGAATTGGTAACGAGCCTTTAACAACCGTCACAAAAATTGTCATGGAAAAGGGATTTGGTGATGATCCTTAAATGAATGTCTCTAAAGACAACTACATCGATGATTTTTTAAGGCTCGTCATCATATGTGACATTGGTGATGACCCTTAAAGGTCTGTCACAAGCATAATTGTCATCGTAGGCATTTTTTCTTGCAGTGCATTAACTAACTTACAAACACATGAGAAACATGAAAACCCTTCAATAGAGCACTAGTATCAACCATCCTACATCCTGATTGAGTATCCCTTGTCCATCAAACTCAATACCTTGTTCCCTTAACCCGTGATTTTTCCTCTACCTCCCCTTCACTGCTTCTACACGGAATGTAATAAAATACACCCTAAATATTTGTATTGTGATATAAAAAATTAAGCCCCCCTGGCCCCTTAATACAGGGAAATATATTTTCTCATTTCTGTATTATATTTTATTCCCCAATATGAATGGGCGTGATAAGATATTTCCTAACAAATGACCCCCCCCCTCGCGTGTCCACCATACAAGCCCTATAAAGCAAATCTATATCATGTAAGTGGAATATAGTGTTCATTTAAATTTTGGCACACTAAGGATGGCTCTCATGGCCTAGTCCATGTTCTAGAGTAAACATATAAAGTCCTAGGCCATAACATTTTCCTCAAGGGATCGAAGCCCACAAATGGGGCCCTAGTCCATGACGTCATCTCTATGTGGGAAATATTTGGCTTACAAGCAAGAAATGGCCATTTCAAGCTCTATGCGACCAAGAATGGATATCATTGATTGGGCCATATTATCAAGTCAAAACATAACGTCTAAGGGTAAGGGGATCATGGGTCATGTGTGATTCCATAGACCACCTCAAAGGCCCCATATACTACATAGGTAATATTTACCCAATGAGTAAGATATGTTGGCCATTTTTAGGTTTGGCACACCAAGTATGGATTTCAGTCCCTAGACCATGGACCAAGGTTTTAGGGTACAAGGCCATATGAATTACCTTAAGGATCATGGCCCATGAATGGAGGCCTAAATTATAACACAAGGCCTACATGGGGAATCTTAGCCTGTATGTGAGATATGTTCACCATTTTTAGGAAGGGCATGCCAAGGATGATTTTCAAGGCCCATGTTATGATATAAGGTTAAATAAGGGTATTAGGTCATAACATTTTTCTCTAAGCTCATGGTCCATTTTCAAGCCCTCAAACCGCCACACATACCCTCCATAGGGAATCATTAGCCTACAAATGAAATATGATAGACATTTTCCTCTTTCTAATACTAGACATAGTTCTCAATGCATATGTCATGGTTCAATGCTAAAATCCCTAGGCATACTCATGAGTTCAATGCCAAAAAACCACTTCCAAAAGTTCAATTCTCATGGGTTTTAAGGGGGGATCCAAACAAACCACCTCCAAAGGTTCAATTCTTGTGACTTTTACTGCGGGTTTTGACAAACCTCCCCCACGAGTTATGAGAATTGGGATTTTAAGGGGGGTTTCAAACAACCACCTCCAAAAGTTCAATTCTCATGACTTTTAAGGCGGGTTCCAAACAAATCGCCTCCCAAAGTTCAATTCTCATGACTTTTAGGGGGGGTTTTCAAATAACTGCCTCCAAAAGTTCAATTCTCATGACTATTAATGGGGGTTCCAAACAAACCGCCTCCCAAAGTTCAATTCTGATGACTTTTAGGGGGGATTTGACAAACCGTCCCCAAAATTTATGAGAATTGGGCTTTTAGGGGGGGTTTTCAAACAACCGCCTCCAAAAGTTCAATTCTCATGACTTTTAAGGGGGGTTCCAAAAAAACCGCCTCCAAAAGTTCAATTCTCATGACTTTTAAGGGGGGGTTCCAAAAAAATTGCCTCCAAAAGTTCAATTCTCATGACTTTTAAGGGGGGTTTTGACAAACCGCCCCCAAAAGTTATGAGAATTGAGCTTTTAGGGGGGGTTTTTCCAAAAACCGCCACCAAAAGTCCAATTTCCATGACTTTTAGGGGCAGTTTTAAAAGACCACCTCCAAAGGTCTGAAAAAACTTTTAGGGGGGGTTTTACCAAGACCCTTGCAAGCCAAAACCACCCCTAAAGGGCTATTTTGTTGTAGTGATACCTATAGACACCAAAATGGATGCACGTTATGAACATATTAAATAGGTAATTATTTAGTCAATCAAAATATTAAAAAATATTGTACGAACTATCATCATGTATGTCATAAATATAAATACATAAAAATAGAAATGCCATAAGTAATAACAATATTGTGTGAGGTACTTAAAATACCTTTGTGTGAGGTGCCGCAATTTCAGTTGCAGTTGCCATTGCTGCATCCAAGTTGGGAGATCCTATGTTCTCCCATGACGACATCTCAGCTCTAAATAATTGTACATTGAAATATTAGTTTAAGTCAAACACAAATACTTTAAAATTACTTTACAAATTATCAAGTGATGATTGAAAACACATTAAAAAGGTGCTAACTTGCTCCATATAGCATCCCTCAATTGGGCTGGGGAAAGTGTGCGCCCAATGGGGTCAAAGATGTGGCATTGTCCTCGTCGAGCTATAAGGCCCAACATGGCTACCACCAGTCACAGGTCTATCCTGACTCTGTCATGAAGGCCCTACACCTGCGTCTCTATCAGGTCAACCTGTCTCTCCACTTGTGATGTTGCTACAAAGGCGGTCTGTCTAAGTAGTCCACATGCAACACTCATCATCGCCCCCTCGATCTGATTAAGTCTGTGGGGTAAATAAGGTGGCTAGGGAGAGGGGTTGGGGTCGTTCCTAGGAGCTGGTGGCCCTCTCAGTGGGTTCCTCCTTGCAATAGGTCAATTTGGGCATAGCCATGCCTAACACCCTGGAACTCGATTATGTCAAAATAGTTGACATGTAAACCAATCCCAAACTCATCCCACAGTTACCAAAGGAGGTACTGTGGAACCTCCCTATTATTGCAGGGGGGTTTATCGTAAACCATGAACCACCTATGCATCCAATTGTCCCTCCATGGTTGGAAATGAAACCAATCCATGCAAACACGTGGCTTTCTACTATTAGGTGGTTGTTTTGTTCTTGGATCAGTGAACATACTGTATAATTGGGCCTTTGTAATATTCAATTATTTTATTTCCACCTTGGAAATTTCTATGGAATAATACTCCCGCATCCTAGCTCTATATTCAATCATGTCAGTCACTTAGCGATGTGCATGGATGAGAGAGTCAATTGAGCTCTCAATTGAGGTGGCAAGGGACACTCGAGATGGTTCCCGTGTGTTTCTTGGTTCTCGAGTGTGCACTCTCATTTAATTTACATAATGGTTCAAGTCGTCTTGGTCAAAGTTTTGTTGGGGAATTTGATTTTCTTGGGCATTTGGATTTTGTTGAGGTTTTTCATTGGTTCCAAGATTTGTGTTTTCTTATGTTCCACCAAACTCCATGTTAACATTTTTTTCATTCATTGTGTAGGTTTACACTTTGCAATTGAAAAATTCTCTATTATTTTACTAATTTGGGAATTATTAAAAATTTAAAAAACAAACAAAATGAATAAAATGACAAAAGCAATTAATAAAATGACAAAAAACATGGATCTTACCTATCCAGTGCACTTGATGAAACTGGAGGCTTGTAGGGCCACCAGCGCGATGGGTGAGTCACACTCGGCCGTAATGGAAAGAATTACAATGCCTTTGCCCTATTTTTTATTATCTTAACAGGTGCATGTGCACACATTTGAGCGTGTAAGCGCGAAAAACGTGCACGCACCTCGGTTTGGTACCAAACCTAGTGGCGCATGCGCGTTTCCTTAGGTGCATGCGCGAGTTCATTTTTTCCCCGCTAGAACAGCCCCGTTGCAACACTTTTTGGGAGCGACTTTGTGCGCCCGCCCCTAATCCCTCCTCCCTCCCTCACCCCTCTCTTCTCTCCTTAACCACAAGGGTTAGGACATTTAGTCATCCATTTCCATGAATAATACCTAAAGCCATTTCTTGAGGCTAGCCTTGATTCCAAGTATAAATATGGGTGTGGCCATTCTAATGTATTAGATTCTAGGTATGGGTGTCTGGGCCCTATACATGGTTGAGGGATGGAACCTTGGCTTTAATCCCTAAAATAAGAATGTAATCATCCAAGTTCAAGAACAACTCATTAGTCCACTACACATGACCTCTCAAGCATATCCTCCGTTATGAGTAGAAATACTAATGATAATAGGAATGTAACCCCTATAACGATTGACATCTAACCCTTATCACGAATATACCCTATAACCCCTAATCATTATAATTCCTATCTAGTAACACTTATAACCCACAAATCCTATAATATGTATATATTATTACACAAAATCACTAACTCACATTATCCTCTTGTACATATAAATATTCATCCTTATAACCATTAATCCATGACCCCTATATCTTAATCCTCAAACCCTTTACCATTAGTCCCTATCCATTGCAATCCCTAGTCCCTAATACAACTAACCATTATAACTCTTCGCCCACTATAATCCTAAACTAGTATAGGCCCCAAAACTCCTAAATCCTAACAAATAATGATATATCCCCCATTCCATAACACATATAATATATCTTAACCCCTATAATCCTAACCACCTAATCCTAACCTATAAAGTGTCTAGTCAAATAAAAATTAACCCCTAACCCTTATAACCTCTTATTCTCATCAACCCTAAACTATATTATCAAACACCCAACCCTTAAAACCTAAATTATAACCCATAGCTAGTATAAACGTAATGAGTAGTTGATATCATTCCTAACCCCTATAACCCTTAGCCTTTATCAACCCTTAGCCTCATCTCCTAATAAATCACCCTTAAAACTGATAACCCTTAACCAATATAACATATATCCCCTATAGAAACTAGAGAAGAAGTGTTGTAATTTGTATATAATGTCCTATAACCCATTTTGAATTGAATAAAACAGACATTTATCTCATAACCATATCATCTTTGACCCTACATACATGTTCCACTTCCACTATGATGTAACTCATTTTTATTACAACCCTTAAAACCCAAATTTTGTAGCCACCCTAACTTGTACCAGTAATAATTATAACCCTTAAACCCTAAATTTTGTATCCCCCTAACCATTACTAGTAATAATTATGGCCCTTAGCACCTATCACTCTAAATCCCCTAATCCCTAAACCTTTTCGTTAATCCCTATAAACCCATACATTTTTAAAACCTAGCCCATTTAACTGTTTATCCCTTAATTTTATCACTCCTAATGTATATAATCCATAATCCATAACTATTAGAACCCTTAACGCATATAAAACATGACTCATAACCTCTAGTCATATTATCCCTTAACCAATAATCCATATAACACTTAACGTCTAACTTCAAACCCATAACTCTAGTCTAATATCTTGTACAATTCCTAACTCTCATGGTAACCCACATCACCCGAATCCTTAAATTCTAACCATTATAAATGCTAATGTATATCATTCTAAATATGTAATCGATATGGCCACTAAGAGAGAGAGAGAGAGAGAGAGAGAGAGAGAGAGAGATGTGGGATTCCTGGTTTAAAGTGAAAGATATTGTAAGTTAAAGGGATTAGAGAGAGATTGAAGGTTATGGCTTTAGAGAGAGAGATATATTAGGGGTTAGGGGTTAAGAGAGAGAGGTGTTGGGGTTTGGGGGTTGGGGGTTTAGACAGAGAGAGAGAGAGAGAGAGAGAGAGAGAGAGAGAGAGTTTGGTGGTTAGTGGTTTAGAGAGATAGTCAGAGAGAGAGAGAGAGAGAGATTGGAGGCTATGGGTTTAGTGAGATAGAGATTGGGGGTTAGGGGTTTAGAGAAAAATAGATATTGGGGGTTGGAGGATTAGAGAGAGAGAGAGAGAGGGATTGGGGATTAAAGAAAGAGAGTGAGAGGGAAAGAAATTGGTGGTTATGGGTTTCGTGAGAAACGTTAAGAGATTGAGGGTTAAGAGTTTAAAGAGAGAAAATGGGGGTTAGGCACTCAAAGAGAGAAAGAGAGATTGGAGGTTAAATGTTTAGAGAGAGAGAGAGAGAGGTATTGGGGGTTACATGTTTAGATAGAGAGAGAATGGAGGTTATGGGTTTATAGAAAAAGATGGAGAGAAAGGGAGAGATTGGTGGTTAGGGGCTTAGAGAGAGAGAGAGAGAGAGAGAGATTGAAACCTTGTAGTTTAGAGAGAGGGAGAGAGAAATTGGTGGTTAGGTGTTTAGAAAGTGTGTGAGAGAGAGGAAGGGAGGGAGAGAGAGATAGAGAGATACTAGAGTGAGAGATAGAGAGAGATGAGAGGTTAGTAATTTGGAGATCGAGAAAGTGAGAGATTGGTGGTTTGAGGTCTAGAGAGAGAGAGAGAGAAAGAGAGAGAGAGAGAGAGAGAGATTGGAGGATAGAGTTTAGAGAAAGAAAGAGAGAGAGAAAGTGAGAGAGATTGAAAGTTAGGGATTTATAGAGAGATATTAGTGGTTGGGGGTTTAGAGAGAGATAGATTGGAGAGTAGGTGATTAGAGAGAGAGAGAGAGATTAGTGGTCAGGGGTTTAAAGAGAGAGAGATATTGGGGCTTAGTGGTTTAGAGAGAGGGAGAGAATGAGAGAGAGAGAAACATTATGGGTTAGGGGTTTATAGAGAGATATTGGTGGTTTAGAGAGAGAGAGAAAGAGAATGATTTGAGATTAGGGGTATAGAGTGAGATATTGTGGGTTAATGGTTTAGAGAGAGATAGAGGGAGAGAGAATGATGGTTATGGTTTTAGGTAAAAAGAGAGAGATATTGGGGTTAAGGGTTTAGAGAGAGAGAGAGAGAGATAATACACGTCAGGGGTTTAGAGAAAGAGATAGAAAGAGTGAAATTGGGGGATTTGGGTTTAGAGAGAGAGAGAGGGATACTAGAGGTTAGGGGTTTAGAGAAAGAGAGAGATTGGTGATAAGGGGTTTAGAGAGAGAGTCAGATTGGTGCTTAATAGTTTAGAGAGAGAGAGAGAGAGATTGGTGGCTAGGAATTTAGAGAGAGAGAGAGAGACTAGATATTAGGATTTTAGAGGGAGAGAGAGAAAGTGAGAGATTGGTGGTTAGGTGTTTAGGGAGAGAGAGACAGATTTGGGTTTAGGGTTTTTGAGAGAGCGAGAGAGAGAGAGAGAGAGAGAGATTAGGATTTAGAGGTAGAGAGAGAGAGAGAGAGAGAGAGATTGACAGTTAGGGGTTACTGGTTTAGAGAGGGAGAGTGAGAGGAAAAGATATTGTGGAGGTTAGGCATTTATATATATATAGAGAGAGAGAGAGAGAAAGAGAGCGAGAGAGAGAGAGAGAGATTGGAGGTTAGGATCTAAGAGAGAGAGTGAAATATTGGTGGCTAGTGGTTTAGAGAGAGAGATTTTAGGGATTTATTTGGTTTAACAGGAGCGCGTGCACGCCTTGGGAGCATAGGGCATGCACGGACTAATAAAACACATGCGCAGCAGTGTGCATGCACCCCGGTTCGGTACTGAACTTGGAGGCATGTGCGTGCTTACTTAAGTGTGTGTGAATCGTTGTTTTTTTCCGCTAGTGCGGCCCCATTGCAATGGTTTTGGGGAGCAACTTTGTGCGCGCACCCTAATTTTAAGTGAATAGTGTTTTGTTTATATTAAAGGATGCCTAAATATTAGGATTTTAACGGTGTATTGTCTAGCTTAGAGTTTCTCTTTGTGGATTTTAAGTAAAAATATGAATATGATTATGTCAAGAGATGTTTTCTAGTGTAATCCTTTAAGTGTTTAATTTATGGTTGACGCATGTTATTTTAAAATAAAATATGAATTTATAAAAAATATAAGATAAGATATAAGTAAAATTAAAAAGTATATATATATATATAAATGTAAATTTATTTTAATTTGAAATTTATCCTGTATGGAGAGAGATCAAATTAGTGCTAATTCAAAATGAATTTACTTTAGTTTTCTCACATTATTAAAATATATTATTAAGTTATATATTTGTGATCATGGCTATGTTCATGTGTACATTGTGAATTTGATTTTTGTTGACGTAATTATTGTCATATATTTGTGTATTTGGCGCTTGTTTTTGGTAAACATTAGATATGATGAGAAATATTATTATGAGTTTGTATAAATTGTTAAATTTTATATTTGTATTTTTAATTCTAAACAATTACTATATATTCATAATGGAAGTGTGTATTTTACTTGTATTTTTTATTCTTAATTTTAAATAATCATTACATATTCATAATGAAAGCATGTATTTGATTTGATATTTTTAATTGTTCTTAAATTCATATGTATATGGTATAGTGAAATAAGATGTTCAATAATTCATAGTTCATGTGAGACTATCACGGTTTAGGATGAAAATTATATTATTTTTCACTTTTTAACTTATCAAAACTACGATGAGTTAGGAATGCTTTTTGAGCATACGATTAAAATTTTACAACAAATCAAATAATTCCATACTAAGGTCGAATAAATCAAATTCCACCATCACAACCACCACTTCATTTAAATTAGATTTTTAATATCAACAAAAAGTAAAATCGACCACAAAATCCTTATTCCTTGACTCTTTGAATAATTTATGTAGGTATGATAACATGAAGGATATTCCGAAATTGATAGAATTGATACAATGATTATTTTTAAAAATATTACTTGCAAAACCTCTATCACCAACTTTAGAATGACACTAATCACCTTACATTAAGTAATGATGCATGTGATGACCATTTGAATCAACTAGCTAATTATTAATAATTTTGTGAGTGTTAGCACCCATCCTATACTAGAGCAAAAAGTCTTCAAAATTTTTAGTTTTTTGTTGAGATCATAGGGACTCCTCACCATAAGAACAATATCATGAGCATATAGATGAAGGATGATGACTATACCATCCGGTGTACCTCTTCCAAACAACCCTCTAGCTTGTCAATGCAAATACCAAAAAAGGGTAAGGGATAGCATGGACAACCTTGTTTGACTCCTATATTACAATTAATTTCTTCGAACTAGCCTTCATAGTTTCTAGACCTAGAAATAACGTTCTCATACAACCTTACCGCAACAACTCTCAACTTGAAAGGGACTTTTAACTCTTCTAATCTATTCCAATGGTTACTTATGGGCACTCTATCAAAGGATTTTCTAAAGTCAACAAAGCCAAATAGAAGATTAGTTTTATTATTGCAATACTTCTTGGAAATGGTCCTAATAGTAGCATGGTGGTCCACAATTGAATGATAGCTCCGAAAGCCTGTCATTTAGCTCTTTTTCCTTGCATTTCTAGCCATATATGTTAATCTTCTTTTCCATAATAATTCCATATAATTTGTCTAAAAGACACCTAATCATAATGGTCCTATAATTAGATGGATTGTTTTTATCTCCACTTTTAAAAATAGGAACAATGAGGTTTTCTATCTATGGTTTAGGGAAACCTTGCTTGATTGTTAAATTTAAGAGCTTTTGGATGTGAGGGATGAGGATATGCCCACCAATTTTTAATATTTCTACTTGGTATCCTTCAGCGTCCTTAACATTCCCTTTTGTGAGTCACATAACCCCAAACTCTATTTATTCTAAAGAGAAAACTCCTTCCTTTGTAGAAAGGGTTTGAATGTTGTCCATGACATTAGGGGATTCGTAAAGCTTTTTATGGTAGGAATTCCAACACCTTAGGGGAATCATATTATTTTCATTAGTTCTACAACTCAAAAATTGTCTCCAAAATTTCCTAGGATCTACCTTAGAGAGGTGCAAAAGATTCTATTGATTTTTACTTATATAACACCTTTTTCTCCTTTAATTATCGATTTGTACCTAAAGATCTTGTTGATTTTTAATGACTTATTAGAAGCATCCTAATGGATTTTCTAGCATGTTTGCACTCTTGATCATAGCAAGGATTGGTGGTTCTATTATCTTATTTCCATGTCACCATGATAGAGAACTTGGAAGAGATAGTTGTGCCACTTGTTCATATATTATGTTCAATTTTTTTGTTTAATATGCACATGGTTTGTAGAAATTTGCACCATAATATTATATCTTAGGTTCCATTTAAAAAATGTGTATTATTATTCAAGTAAATTTAAATGGTTGTTGTTATTTAAGTAACAAAATTAAAAAGAAAAAATGGTTTATTATTTACTTTATTATTTAATTATTATTAACCTATATTGTTGTTGTTTAACTAACAAAATTAAAAGAAAAAATGGTTTATTATTTAATTATTATTAACCTATATATTTTGATAATTTTGAGTTGTTTTGAAAAAAAATATAATTGAACCCAACGTGAATTGAACACGCAACCTTTTGATGTGGAGTCAAACATGTTACCATTGTGTTACAAATATGAATCTAAAATAAACAAAAATAAATAAATTTTAATTTATTATTAATAATATAACATTAATATTAAAAATAATTATAAAAATCTAAAAATAATTATTTTATGATAAAAAAACTAACATTATTGTCTAATATTTAATAATATCTTTGCAATAAAAAAACATTAATATTCATTATCATGAGATTCATACAAGTTAAGTGGTATGAACAAGTTATCTGTTAGTTATTCTCCATGTTTACTTGTAATCACTTGTTATCTATGCCTCATTTATCTGTTATTTTTTATATTTCCTTTTTAAAATGTTTTTTTCAGTGAAAATAGCGTACTATTGTTATTTATAAATATAAATCAAATAGTAGAACAATGAGCCATTCAAGCATGAATTCGGGCATGACGGCTATAGTGCTAGCCACAAAAACAAACTTGTCCAAAAATAATACCCCAGAATGTCAAAAATATCATACAGTCTGATACAATAAACGATAAAAAAGGACAATAAAAAAAGACTCACGATAAAAAAGGACAATAAAAAAAAGACTCATTCAGTCCAGAAAGTAGACAGAACCATGTGATTTGACCTTGGAATCCAAGTATTCTTCCCATATGAGCAATCCTTCTTATGTATCCAAAGCCAATTTTGATAGTTTATCTGTCAATGAGTTGTTCTCCCTATAGACATGTTGCAGTGTGATGGATGGACAAAGATCAAATTCATAACGAATTCGGTGGCACCAATGGAGAAGAGAGGTCACCTGTAAATTATAGTCACCCATAGCCCATTTAATAGTGACATGAGAATCTCCAAAAAATTTCACATCCACCAATCCAAAAATATTAGCCACCCTGACATGAAAAGTGTAGTAATGATCTTGGTTAAGATAAATGACACCATCGGTAGCACAATGATATTTTATTGTTAAAGCTTAAATTTCGATTTGTTTATGGAATAAGGGATTTTTTTGGTATAAAGTTCTTTTTGTTTTATTTGGTATAGGTATTTTATTGTTAAAGTTTAGAAAGTATATATACATATTTTTAATTATTAAATTTATTAAATTATAATTAAAATATATAAATTAAAGCAAATATAATTAAAACAAGAGCCACGAGGTGGCAATGTCCTGCGCTATTGCAAATTAGATTTTTTTGAAATTTGCAAAATCAACATGTGAACCATAAATTAATTAGATTATCATTGTTGAGTATAGTGTACTGAGCCACCTCGAAAAGCCCGAGGAACAAGCAATATAGTTATTGTTGGAGTGCCCGAAACTCTGCAAAATACATTAACAACCGCTTACGACATATTGTCGCCACCTCTTTGTCATCATTCTGAACCAATTACATTCAAGATAAATATTTTTTTATTAAAATGAGTTTAATAAATAAAATTATTACTATATAAAAATTTATAGATAAAAACAAGGTGTATTCTATAGCTTGGGTGTTGACGAATGCACTCACCATTATACCACCAATTTTTTTGAAATGAAATAAACAATATCAACAAGGTGCATTCTACACCTTGGGTGTTGGGTGTGGAGATGATCCATCGACTATGTGCGATACTATTAAAAAAATCCAATAAATATTTTAGAAAAAACCAAGAAAAAGTTACTATGTGTGATACTATTAAAAATACTCACCTTGTTGTCTGAACAAAACATCCATAAGACCAAAGCTTTTGACAAGACCTGTGTCAAAACCTGAATGCAGAGCATAATCAATGCAGTTATATCCGAAAGCATAAATCTTGCTAGCAACGTAAATGCAAACATCAGATCAAAGGACAAACCGCCAATGCCCTATTAATTCGAGATTATAGCATACAGACTCATGCACAGAATGGCCAGGACGGGCCAGGACACGCGGAGGACCAAACCCCGGCGACAAATTACGAGGAATGAATATAACCAAAACATTACAAAACTTGGTAACATAAAAAAATTTGGTGTCAGGGTGGTAGGGTAATTCAGATGTAAAATTAGGTTCTGGGGTGTTCCCCATCCACCTTGGACTAGACACCCCCTGTTTTCAGAAGTGACATCCCCATAGGTATCCTTGTGCACCACCAAACCAACTCTGAAATAGTCCTAATTCATATTATCAAGTGAATAAATAAAACTGGGGTAATCTCATGCCATATGTATGTATCCACCAAAAAGAGTGTCATATACTTACTTATGAATGCTGATGCATCGAATACCATATAAATATTTTGACTAGTGAATAACATTTAATTGTAACCTGGGACAGCTGCTGCCACATCTTTTTTTCACCTTGCATGTCAGTTTAAGGTTACAATTTTAACAGGAAACCTAATTGTTTCTGTCACCAGCACAAGTTTAGACTTCATGTAACAAACAAATCATTTTGGTTCACAAAAAATGTATTTTTCCTAATTCACTTCACATTTCAATTTAAGGTTACATTTTTAACAATCAATCTAGTAGTTTCTGTCACTAGCACAAGCTTAAAGTTCATGAAACAAGCAATGATTTGGGTCCAGAAAAAGTGTATTTTTTCTAATTACCCACCTGAAATTGCTCATGCAATACTTTGTATTTTATATTGTTTTGTTCATTTGTTTTCACCTGTTTCATGAATAGCAAAAGTTGAGACTGGGCATTCATTTTTGTATTTTTCATATCATGGATAATTTTGAATTTCCACATTTTCAATATTTTATTAACCAATATATGGTTTATATTTTTCCTACATGATTATCCTCAAAATTTATGATTGAGTCTGTGGTTTACGTATTAACTCAGCGACTAACTGGCATTGGATCAGTGGGTATCCATTTTAAAAGATAATAGACACTACAGGTAAATCTAATGGCAAAAGCAGATGAGAAGCAGTCAAAGCCCTGGCCATTTTGCTTTCATATTGTGTCCATGTGTATTTTTTCATCCAAAACTATAACTCAACAAGCCAAAATGCTTTTACATATCAGTCTATCTCATTGCCCACAAGTTGAGGTAATGTTCTTAGTACAATACATCAGATAAGGCAATAGCAAGTACTCTAAACAAGATAAACCAGAAGACAAAATATAGTCACAACATCTGCTGGATCAGATACATAAGCATCATCACTGAAAGCTGTACTTGAAAGCACCTTCAATCTAATTCACACTATTTCTTTCAAAATAAATGCATTACTGGTCTCTCAAACCAGATATGTTATGCTATCATACAGAATCTGACTATAAATTTACCATTTCAAATAAATTTCCACTAGTCAAACTAGCATTGAACAGATCAGATTGTTAAAGGGTTTAGATAATATAGATTTCTTAATTTTGTGACGGTTTTCAGTTCTGATCATTATTCACTGGTATGCTATCAATGCAATTTGATTTAATCCATGATTCAATATTTACATATGGTAGTCTGTGTGCTCATACCAAGTTATGTCCAACAATTTGCAGTTGTTATAAGTAAAACTATCATACCTCTGAAATAAATGCCATCATAAAAGGCCTTTAACGCAATAGCAGAAGATAACCAAACCAAGCTATTTGTGAATCATAATGAGGACAGATAAATGACAAAGTTTGCATCTTGCACAGAATGCAAATGTGTTGTGGCAAATAAACACACCAAAATATTAATCCAATATTCACAATAAACAACCTTGGTGAAGTGTCAGCAATAAGACAGTAATATTTAATCCACTAAGATATTTATCAACCAATCAATATAAGTGCTATTAGCAAAAGATCTGATGTCAGTAATATGACATAAAATCAAATTTCAATTTGCCATTTCATATTTTCTGATTCAGTTTCTACATACCAGTTAAAAGATGACATTATTTTTATGCCTTATACAAATACATGAAACCTTTGATTCAGTCCTTATCTTTCTCTAACTTGATTTTTAAATTATTAAAAACTTTAACCAGAATGCAAGAATAAAAAATAGTATAACATAAACCGGGAGTAGTTATTAGTGGCTGCAAGTCTATCAGCGCTTTCAAGCATTATTGGCCGCTTTTTTAATGGACCCAAACAATAAATTGCGGTGACATAAACTCAAAAACGGCACAAAGTATCTAGCATCCTTCTCAGTGTACAACTATTTTCAAAAGAAGAGGAAACAGGAATTAACATATAAACTCATTTCAGATATGCATAAAGTATATTAATAAAAGAACCAAATATTGCAATAAAAAATCAGATCTCAATTTTCTGGTGCAATTATTCTTTCAATATATAATAGTTTTGTAACAATTTTTTTTTTCTCGCACTATATATATTTGAATCCATTCAAATTTCAAAGATGGAATAAAAAATTGCAAGGGTTTAATATCCATGAAATGTCATCTTATGGACCGCTAAAATATTATCCAGGATCAAATATCTTGATGCCCTGTGGTGACACAGTCTTAAAGCTTCCAACTCCTATAGAATCAATAAGTAGGAAAATACAAAGAACGATGCACTATAATTCTCTAAATGCATGGAATAAGATTATGCTTCGCAAAGTAAGGAAGAAGAGGAGAAATATGTGAGTTCAGGTACAGATAATGTAAAAATATTTCCAATAGAAAATAGTTAGAAATTTTAAAATTCCAAAAAAGCAATAAATTTGAATACCTTGAAAAATAATAAATATTCACAATCACAGATCCTGTCCTTGCATATTTACTTTTAATTCTCTTCCTCAATTTTTTACATAAAAATGTTTTCAATGAGGAACTAAAGTATCGTTTCAAAGATAGACTAGTGTCAACTGTTTACTAATTATGGGCCCTGAGGCTAACAGAGGCCATTCTATTGGTAATAGCTATTGCAAATGCATGCTGTGAGACCACGGCTACTGTATTAAATGTGACAGTTCAAGGGCAACCTGTAATTGCCTTACAAGAGCGATTGCTGGATAGCTAGCTTAGGTGTGATCTAACCATGTATTTAGATAATAACCATGTAACATGGATAATTTTTTCTGTGTTTACTTTGGAAGTGCGGTCTAGAGGCTTGTATTAATGCAGAGAACCAGCTTCAAAAACGCTTGAGTCGGTGCGGATGAGACCGGGTGCAAGCTCTGGATGACTTTGACAGCATAGACATATCGGCCATAGTGCAGCAGCATAGGCAAAGAGATTCTATAAGACGCATTTCTAGCAAACAAACAAAAATCAATATACTCCAAAGTCAACAACTTTGGAGTAGATAAAAATAAGAGTAAAATGTCACAAAGGAGACACTCATTTTAATCACCGATGTCTATATTGGGTGTCAGCTGCATAAAACTCTACTTAATCAACATCACGGAACAATTCTTAAACTGAGTTTGACAATGTAGGAACATATTGCCATGTAGGAACATATTGCCATGTAGAAAATATTATACTATATATGTAAATCTGTGGTATGTATATTTGTCTGCTTAGCAGATGACAAAAACTATGAAAATGTTAATCAACAAGAGTTTTAGTGTATTTTTTATATTGTCTAAAGGCATTACATAAGCAAAAAAACAGTTCTTCAACACTTCTGTCAATAAAGCAGAAGACAAAAAAGGAATAAGTCCAACAGACTGAGTTTTGTTAATAAGCCAGAGGACCAAAAAAGGCAATAAATCTAACATACTGCAATTGTGCTTTTGCATGGGCAAATGTGTCTTTGCACTTTTTTTGTTGCAAAAATGTTATGCAATATGAACTTTTGTATTCGTTGTAGCCCTACTGCCATTGTGGTGGTCTTTGATTGTTGTTGTACCTGCCAATAGCATTCAAAATATAGTCAGAATAATTGGAAAAAAGTAGCAAGAATGGAAGTATTTGTAAAGACTAGATACTATTTCAAGTATAATATTGGAAGTACTCATAGTTTATGTCAATTTGCATAATTTCAAAGCAATGAATCTTTAGGAACAATATAGCAAGAGAGAAAATCTTGCGAAGAATAACAAATTATTGTATCAGGCTGTGTAATAAATTATAGTAAATTATTTTCCAATATAGCTTTTATCAATAATTAGAGTATTAGGCTACTGAAATTAGCATTTCACCAAATGTTAGTATTTAAATCGCAACTATTTAAATCATGCCATTCTACGATCAGAGTTTCGAACTTTGCAACACATACTCAAAATCAAATGCGAATCAAAATTTTGTGAAATTTGTTTAATCGAAAACTAACCAGGGAAAGTTTATAAGTTGAAAAATGATTATATGTTAAACTAGATATACAGCAAATGTTTTGAAGCTGCAAACCATTAATGTAAACTGAGGAAATGGCAAAGTGTTTCTGTTTGTAGCTAATGCAATTGAGTACAATTTTCAAAACACAGTTTGCAGAGGTCGGGAATATTGAACAAAAAACTTAAATTCTTTAGAACAAAAAATAGATTTGTGTACCTGAAACTCAGTTTCTTTTCAAGTTGATGATGCTGTTGTCCAAAGCCAATGTAAATAGCCCTTGCTGGGAAAACCTCTGCAGATTGAAAACTATTGATGATATGTTTTTTGAGTATTCTTCAAATGAAATATTTGCTACTTCTGGACAATACTCTTTTAACTGTGGGTTGCGCAGTGTGCATTCTATCAATCCATCATTTGTGTCTAGATTGCATTCCAGACTATGCTCATATATAATTTCCATTTCTTTTTTGCAAAATGCACAGACCACACAGCTCTACATGAGTGGTTGTTTACATTCAGCACAGATGCATCAATACGGAGGTGCAAATGAATTTCTTGGTTTCAGTATTCCGTGTATCTGTCAAAGTCAGAGAACAAATGACCATAGAAAATGCATATAATATCAGCATATTTTTAAATAGAACTATGTTTTTTTATTTGAATAATAATTGAACTTAGATTCAAACCACTATGACTAATTACAATGGTAATGGGCAAGGTAGCCATTGGCTAACTGTTGTTAGCCAAAGGGTAAAAGCAAAGACACATTGCAAAAAGCAATCTTTGGAAATTGATGAATAAGAGTGTTGTGAACAGAGTTATAGCCTTCAATATAAAATTTGTTGCAATGCAAACAATGTTTTGAAGCATGCATAGAAAGAGAATAAATTGTACTTTGTCACCATGCAATAAATATTGTATGTGCAAAGAGGAGTGCCATTTAATGGATATGCAAAGGTTGCATTGTCATAATTTTGCTTCTCACATTGAGAGTACATACACACAATGCACTTTTGCAAAAAGGAAAATATGCAATTTGCAACATCGCTGCAAATGCAATTTTGATCAGTTAAACAAATATAAAATCTGACTCATGGCACTTTAAGTGTTCTGCATCTATCTTCTGATCACAAAAATCTAATCATGCCATTATCATCTTATCTAGCATGAATAATTTTAGATGATCTAGATAATGTGAATTAGTTGGATGCACTTTTGGTACCTAAAAGCCTTCTTTGCAAAGAGAGCTTGGTATTGATTACATCTCAAGATAAAGATGTTCTCAGAAGCTGGGGAGTGGAAATGTCATCAATTTATAAAGCAACTGACCTCAATACACAATACTCCCGAGAGCTCTTGTGCTTTGATGCCTTCAACCAGTCTTTTCCAATCGTAGTATTTGAATCTTTTCATAAATTCTTTGAAGCTTGTGATGGATTGCCTTTATGTTTAAAAGTATTTGGGGTGCTTGTCTATGGCAAAAATGAGATGTCTTATTGGGAAGACCAATTGGATAGAGGCTTAAACATATGATTCCAAATGAGACTCAAAGAAGACTTAAAATTAGTTATAATGTGCTCAAATAAATCTAACAACTGGATTGTTTTTTTGGAAAAACAAATACTTCTGTCTGAATGGCTAAAAGAGCTTAAATTCCATAGCTTTAAACAATATGTGCTCAGGAGATATAGTAGCGGAAAAGGAGATTTCTGATTGCAGAAACCAGATCTACATATTTGTTTTTAAAACAGAGTTTTCAAAGTGGCCCTTTTGCAAATGGCTAAAACAACCTAAAAGCAATGACCTAGGCAAGCATGTGCTTGTTAGCCTTGAGGATAGAATTACAAATAGACAAGATTCTTTATTATAGGAAAAATGTGTACTCAAGATCAGAAACAGTGATACAAGAGAGAAACCATGAGAACTCAAAGAGATATGAGAGGGTTTAGCAATTGGAAAAGGTCTAATGACGAAATATTAACCCCATATTTCTTTGCACAAATCAAGGGCTAATATTTAGCTAAACTACCCAGTGTTGATGGCAATACAAGCACATTCAAACTTTTCTAGTGATTAAAGCTTGTTTGAGAATCAGTTTGATGAGATTTTGAGAAACTTTTATCAAGTTATTTTTAGCAATTTGGTTTTCTGCGGCATGCATGTGAGATGTTTAAATATTCTTGGTCATCAGAAAGTCTATTATACATAACAAAGGCAATGGACTTAGACAATGAACAAGAGAAAGAAAAACGACGAAAGGTCTTAAGCACTGAAACTAGTTTGCAGCAAACTACATTATGTTTGAGAAAGAAGCAATTTCTCAACAGACCTGTGTCTTTGAGTCAATAATTGGCAGCAAATTTTGAATTGCATAATCATCATTAAGAGGGTCAATAAAAGTAGCTGCACAGGTCCGGAGCATGTGGCTTGTTTTCGTATAATTTCGAACAATGTTTTTAAACAAATAGAATCGGGGATTATTAGATTCAAGTTGTTCTTGAATTTGCAAGAACAGTTCTTTGTAGCCTTCATTGAGCTGTAGCTGCAATAGTAGAAGACAATAGTTAATAAGCATAGATTGTAATTAGAAATCGTTGAAGCTATTTCTGTTTGTTTTTTCCCTATTTTTTTGTTTATATAAAAAAGTGAAAATTTTATTTGCATTTAAAAAACAGCAATTCCAGAAGAACACTAGCTATACAAGTAAGCATATTTACTGTTGCATGGTCGTTTGCCGTTCCACCGTCTTTGATATACAAGTCAAATTGCTTGTTGTTGTATTCACAGGCAACAACAATTGCTGCAATAGAGCCAACAGAGTAGGAGTCATTGGATGACAACAGATCACCAATTGTCATATCTGGAGCTAGCTTTCTGATTTTGCAAACTCGATCAATTGTCTCAATTATTGTATGGGGGAATATGACTATTGAGTACTTGGCATCGCCTCTGTCGTACTGGCCTTTTCGTTTTAGCCCAAATCGAGTGATTCTTAGACTTTTGCTAGTTGAGAAATAGCTTCCAAAACGTTTGAGCAAATTGTCACTTATTCCAGCAGTGATTATCATTAGCCCATCTCTATCAACAAAGTCTGCATGCAGTATTTGTGCCTTTACAGGAGAAGTTTGTATTTTGTACTGTGCGGGCCCATATACGGCCAAGATGTCTCCTTCGAAAACAATTTTTGGTGTTGTTGTGCATAGCTCTATAATAGTAGCTGCTTCTGGAGGTGTTTGTCTGAACCTGCTATTGTTATAGTTAGAGAAAAGGTCGAAGAAAGAAATTATCAGCAATCAATAATAGGAATGTTGAAACTTAAATCAAGCTTGAGGAAATATTTGTCAATGCAATAGTTATATTCTATTGTTTTCTGTGCTAGAAAATTGTAAAAGAAAATGAGAAAGTTTCAAGTGTTAAAAATGATGTAAAAAGCAATCAGGACGAAAATAATTGCATACCTTTTTGCACTTTCAGGAGTTGACACTACTTCCATTGTTGGGATGTTTGGTGCTAATGTTGTTTTTGTTGTGTTGTGCATGGGCAATGAACCATTTTCCATTATTTTTCAATTTTTTATTTCAATTTCAAAAGCTGTGCATGCGAAAAGCATTAAGCAAATCAGCTGTAGCTGAAATTGCTAATTAGTGTAAAAAGTAGAAGAGATTTATAACAGATAGAAAATATGACAACAAACAAATAGCATGAAAAGAAGAAAAGCAAAAGAAAACAAATTTCTATAATTCTTTGACTGGATTTTTAACATTTGCATAGCGCAAAGTCTATGTAATGTTAAGAATTTCAATTAAACAAGTGCTGAAAACTATGTTATTTACAGCCAAATATTGAACAATTTTTCATGCACAATTATCTTGAACATAAGAATTTGTTATTAAAACATTTTATGTAGCTTACATATGGTGTGCATTTTTATAAAATGGAGACAGCAGGTGAATACTTTTTGTAAAGAGTGTTTACATATGTTGTGGCATAATTGCTATTTTTTAGATCTGAACTGTGAACAAAACAAAATGTAAACAACTTTCGACAATAAAAAAAAGCAAAAGTTGACATCACAAAATAGATTACAAGAATATGAGAAAGTTTGACAGAGTTTAAACTCATAGGTATGACATCAATGTTGCAAATGCCCAAAGCTAATTTAAACCTAGCTTAGTGTGAGTAGGAAAAAATCAAATTGATGTGCTTTAAAGTGCATGAAAGTTGCAGAAGAAAAAAAAGTACCTGCTTTTGATTTCGTGCAAATATGCTATCATGGATCCGTCCATAGATAGCAAGACAATAAAATCAGATGATGCAAAATTGAATAGACTACGCTTTTTTATCAAAGGATTGATAAGAAAGTTGAATAGTGATCAGTCCAATAAGCATCTGAAATATTGAAAACAATATCTCTGTGTTTCAAATTTGTCCAGAAGTGATGAAGCATTGAACCGGTGTTTGTTGTTGCTTTTGTTGTTTTGAGTGTCAAGCCTTTCATTTGCATAAACATTTGCAATTTCCTTTTCGATGTTGTTTCTTGCAACATGTCAATGTTCAGGTCACCAGCTACTAGGATTTGAGTAGTTGGTGTGCAAGTTGACAAAATGCAACTCAATATATGAAAGAGATCATCAAGCACACCACATGGTCTATTGTAAATGTTCACTACTTTCAATACATTGTACCCTAATTCAAGATCTATGCAAATTGCTTCGGTGGAGTTTCTTGTATAGTTTTTAAAATCGATGATGGCAATGTGTTTTTTAATCAATGTAAGGATTCCATGCATTGAAAATGCTGAAAAGAAATTGTATTTTTCTATCATTGTTGTTTCTTTGGTAAGTGTGTGCATGTGAGGTTCTTGCAAACATAAAATGTCTGCTTGCATAAGTTCATGATCATTCAGAACATCGTCATAGTGCAAAAGCAAGCTGCATGTGTTCAATGATGAAACGAGTAATTGCCTAACATTTGGCATTGAATGCAAACCGTATTCAAATTGCAAACTCGCATGCGTTTTTAATCTATTTATTTCAGTCATGACTTTTGGACAAGTTATAAAATTTCTTTGTTCTAACTTGTTTAAAAGATAAAGACAATCAATATCTCTGACACGTGACAGCACAGTGTAAACAAGGCCATGTCTTTTAATTCCTTTTGGGTCAAATGCTAATTTGTTCATTGTCAATTCTTGTGCTCTATGGATTGTCCTTGCACATGCTAACTGAATTGGGAATTGTGCTCGCATAACATTCATTTTATTTTCAAGTGTTGTTTGTATCACAATTCTTTTGATTGGTGTCCAACTGGACTTTACGGCAGGTGTATAAAGATGTTGCATAGTAGCATGTTGCTTGTCTCCAACTTTTGGGTCTGCAAACTCAATCCAAACAATATCATGGCTTGTTTGTGTATAGTGTTTAAACACACCTTATGCACCATTGACCAAGCCATCCTCAATTGAGTAGTTGCCTCCAACTAGTTCAATAAGCATATCCTTTTTCACTACTATCATAGAGGGAAGTCGCAATGTCTTTTGTCTATGGTCTTTTTTTCAATTGACTCAATTTTGCTATCATGTGCTACTAGTGTAAATGTTTCTGTTTGCATAGCTGATAACATTTTTGAGTTATGTTGTTGAACATCCTTATTACTATAGAAAAGATAAGGAAACGTTGCATCTACTGGTGGTTGTTTGTAGCAATGTTGATTTAAGTAATCTATGTCATCCAGTGTTTGAGAGCATGTTCTAATTCTATTCAAAATTGATATGAATTTTTTATTTCTTTGACGTACAACTGTTGTAAGTTCATAGCATTTTATGGCATCAGACCAAAATGTGTAAGGAAATGTTTGTTGTTGGAATCTTGGTTGTTTAAAAATCCAACAATCCTGAACAGTTTGTGCTTGACACAAATCACCATAGAATATGACATCAAGGTTTCCAAATGCTTTTGTTGGTGTGTGCATGATTTCACGTAGTCGTTTGTCAATGTTGTGTAGCATTCAAGACCCTATTAAAGAGACTTCATCAATCAACAATACCCGAAGTTGTTCACAATCTTTTGTCAAAAGATCCAGGGTGTTTGAATTTAGAGGAAGCATGTTTGAACTTAGCGACAGTCTTAGAGCAGAGTGGACTGTAATGCCACCTGCATTATATGCTGCTTTTCCAGTAAATGCAAGTATAAGACCCTTTTTCTTTAAAGGATCACTACCAATTTCCTTGTCATAGTAATGCAAAAGACCATCGTAGATTGCTTTTGCGGTGTAAGTTTTACCTGTTCCTGCCCCTCCTGTCAGGAACAAGCGAATTGGAGTCAGCGGATTGTTTTTTTTCCTTGCAATAACTTCTTTCACAATTGATTGTTGTTCAGTATTTAGCTTTCTTCAAATTGCATGGTATTCATGCATGTTCAATAGAAATGGATTTTCTATCAAGATGCATCCACTTTCAGCTTTTGATCCATTGGACATACTTTTTCGGATTAGATCATGTTGAATGTCATATTGTTCAAACGCAGAAGTAGTTGTTGTTTTGTCTGTTGTCAAAGGAGCGATAGTTGTGTCTTGCAATTCAATTGTTTCAACAGCATTATCAAGGTCACCCCACTTTGTTTTTATTGGTGCAATAAAGTTTTGTTCAACAATGTCTATTTGTTCTTTGAATGCAACATATGCATCAGACCATGTTTTGAAATTGCTTTTTAGTAGGTTGCAGTTGTCTCTATGCGGCATAAAGAGGATGATCTTTTCTCTAAAGAAATTTTCAGGGTCTTTTTGTTTGTTATAGCGAATAAATCGTATGATACATGGTCTATTTCTTTTTCTTGTAATTGAGTGGATACAAGAATAGAAAGATGCATATTCTGCCAAGGAGATGTTTTCAAGCTCAACAGGACGTGCAATGTATTTGTCCAAAATTGATGGGCAAATAATATCGCCAGAGTCATCTGGTTCTTTTTCCAAAAGTGATGGTTTTTTCAAGACAACTATTTTTTTGTCGTCCGGAGCAATGTTAATGAAAATAGTCTTCCTGAGGATGAATGTAGAGATAGCGACAATATGACATGTACTGCTTGTCTAGTAGACATTTGTTGCATGTTCAGAAGCGCATTTCCAAGCTTACGTATTGTTTCGATCTTTCCATCATTCTCAAGAAGACATTGTTCTTTGATCTTTTTGAAAGCATTTGTCATCGATCTATCAAATTTGGTGATGCAAGAGCTTACATATGTTGCTGTAGCATAAGCATCTAAGATGTATTGTGCATCTGTATTTGCCTGCCATAACTCTGGTATCGCTTTTGCAAATGAATTGATCCAAATGTCAGCAGGATCTCTTTTTAGTATTAAGGTAGACCGAGAAAGCAAAGACCGTAGTAGCAAAATGTATTCATCTCTGGTTAGTTCTAGCTCTAGGAGTAATTGTGCAAATGACATGTTTTTAGAATATTCCTTATGTTCAATAAGAACAAATACCTTTTTTGCTCTTTGAATGAGATCATCTGGAGAATTTTCTAGTGGCTCTAGAATGATGGTCCTATCCATAGGAGGCAATGGGAAATTGAATCTACACGTGGAATGTCGATGTTTTCTATATGTTTTTGTGTGATGATGTGTTTGAATTTGAATAAGATTTTGATCAATTAAAAACGAGTCTGTGGATATATAGCGATCAACAAAACTAATAATCTCCTCGTTTGAATTTTTTCCATAGACAGGTGCATTTTGAATCCAAATTAGTCCATGTTCATGCTCATTTCCTCTTTGTTGAAATTCGGTCGTAAAAAAAAAATCTTGTATTTTTCCAAACAATGTATTGTTTTTTAACATAAGAGACTTTAGTGCTGCTATTTTGTGTCTATAGTAGTGAGTACAAATCACTGGGTGTCTTCTTATTAACGTATCAATATTTTCTTCCAATGCATTGTCTTGTAAATCTGACAAATGTTTTTCCTCAATTTGTTTCAACGCATTGCATAAAGGTGCCCAAAGGTGTTCAGCACTTGTAAAGGTTAAAAAGAATGTAGGAGGACCAAGTTGTCGAATCATTGCAAATAGATCTTTTTTCATATTTTCAAAGTAGTCAGGTGATGTTCTAATCGCTTTAAACGTACGATACCCAATCGGAGATTGGAGTATTTTTACAAGATTGTCTTTTGACTTGACATCTCTTGCCAATATTTTTTTGTCCTTTAACTCTCCCATGCGAATTGATATCCAAGCAATGTTTTTTACTTGTTTTATTATGATTTGAATTGATTTAAAGAAAATATTCATGCAATGTGTTTCAAAGTTTGTACTTTCATGTTGTAGCTCCCACTGTGATACTTGTTGATAAGAGAAGCGATCGAAAATTTTATTTGGTCGACTAAATCCGTAAAAAAGTGTAGGAAAATTTAGCTCTTCAGAGTATTTGTCTTGGAAAATGCTCAATGGTCGAAAGTTCTCGGAAGGTGCAATTTCTATGATTTTGTTGTCTAAGTCATCTATTAGATGTGTTTCTCCATATCCATGTATCAATGTTTATGATATTGGTTCTATGTTTATTTCATTTTCATCATCATCTGTTTGTTCCGTTGTTTCCTGAGTATTTGACTGTTGTTTCGCTGTTTCACTAAATATTTTTTCCCAATTAGTATCGATTACAATGCCTTCAATTTTATAAAGTTCAGTTTTGCATAAATCACTCAGCGCAGTCATAATGATATTTGGTCGAATATTTCCAGATAGATATGCGTTTTTGTATTCCAATTTTTGCTTTAGCATAACTGCAACTGTCAAATTGTCATCTAGACTTCTAGGCAATGCTGTTTGAACTCTATCCAAGTCTGCAGGGACATTGATAATTGAGCCAGTTAGCCCAATTTGTGCTCTTTTATAACCAAGTTGTCTTATCTGTGCAAAGGCTATTCTTGGTGACACCAATCGTTCTTCCAAAGGAGTCAGTATAGTTACAGATGGCAATATGTTATTGCGCCAGATTCGTGTAGGCAATGTAAACATAGGCAATTTCCCATTAGCAATTGCTTTCTTGCAAGGTCTACAAATTTGAACAAGTAGCATTGCACATGAAACATCTTCTGTATTTGCTAGAGCCTGGAAAGCTAATTTAATTGTGTTGTTCACACAACAAATGTCTTTTTTAAAATGCAGTTGTTTACACACAGAACATGCATGAATAGGTGTGTCTTGAATAACTTTTAAGTATCTAACAACTGCTTTCTTTGCCTTTGTACATTTCTTTTTCTTTTGACGAATGTGCATTCCTTGTCTACGCATATTGTGTTTCAACAAGCGTAAGTTTTTTTTGTGTATTGTCATCAATGCATGTTTGCATACTGGTTTTGCTTTTTGAAAATTGCTCAGCTATGCAAGAGTTTTTTTGTTCTATGTTTCCTATCTTTTGTTTTTGCCTTTTTACTTTAATTGCATTTATGTATATTGGTTTGTTCAAGGCTCCCTTGTCAATGTTCTTGTCTACAATGTTTTCTTTTCCTATTGTCTGTTTGTTCTTTTCAGAATTATCCGTTGCAATTGCAGTAGAAGTATTTCTCTTGCAATTGGGCGGAAAGGGCATTTTATTTCCACAATGTTCTTGTAACAAAGGTTGGAAATGCGAATGCATTTTATCTATTACATGTTGCACTAGGCATAGAACATTTGACGATCTATTTGTTGCATAGAATGTTGCAATATTTTCTTGCAAATTATTGCTCCATAGATGTATGTTAGTGCCTAGTAGCTCACATAACCATTGGAGAGCAAATCGATCTCCTTCTATATGACCAATGATATATGGCTCTGCCAAATGCATAATATAGGTTTCCCATCCAGAAACAAGAGATGTATCTGCTAATGTGTTTTTATCAAGATATATGTCCAAGCATTTTATTGCTCTAATATCATTTGAAGCAATAGAATTATAAAAGCTTTGCGCAACTGCTTTTCTAACACTTTGTCCATCAGCAAAGAGTGTTAATTTGGAAATTGATTCAAACAAGGACTCATGACAATTGCCAGGAAGTCGATATGACATTTCAACTTGGTTATATAGACATTGATTTACATTTGCGCTATGAGGAAGCATATCAACGGCTTGTCTATTGGCTTCCATTGTTTTATATGACAACAACGGTTCGAAGTGGCCAGAAGCTAGTGTGTGGTCATGGAACAATATAGTGTAGCAATATTCAAATTTCCCAGAATTGAAATGAAGGTATTTTGTTTCTTTTGTTAATGACCAAACAGCAAATGGAACGTTCAACCATTTTGAAAACCACTTGATGCAAAATATATCACCCCATAGTCCATATACACTTTGATCATCTGGCTGCGAAGCAGATTGCGACATGCAATTGAGATATTCGTTAACATTTCCTATGTTATGCAATTCTAGCAAATAGTCAACTGTCAATTATGTGTGCATCGATAACAATGCAGAGGGATCTTTCTGATCTAGACAAACACGAAAATGATTCACAATTCCTTCCCTTATCTCTATTGATGTATATTGGAAATGCAACAATACTGCAAGTGCGTCAAACAGGCAATTTCCTGGCTCATAGTGAAAATTGTCTAGTTGAAACAGATTGCTTGTAGCCAATGCGTGTACAATTTGTTGCCAGTTAGAATCTTTGATCCCAAGACCATCTCCCTTTAAAACATAATCGCTTTTACTTTTGTCTTTTCGCATATTGCCTACAAAAACATTTGCAATAGCATATATTTCTTGCCTTTTTGGTTGTTCTTTTTCTATGTCTCTGGTTGTTTGTCTAGGAAAACCTGCAGGCAAGTGAAGAGAAACAGAACCTAAGGAAAAGAAAATAAGCAAAGGGTATGGAATTTTTTCAAGCCATGATGTTGCAAACATTGTAGATTGTTCTTGTCATTGCAAATAAGCAAAGCAAACAAAGGAACATATTGACGAAAAACTTTTTTCAAATGAAGTGTATTTTGCCCTCTTAGTAGAATAGGAAAAAAACGGGATGTTAATTGCTAAGGTGAAATTATTAAATATCCAAAACTTGGTATCAATGCAAAAAAAAGCCTAATTAGAAAACAAGAAAATTCTATGTCTATGTGTTCAATTTTTTTTTTTTAAACTATATTTGAGTTTGTTATCTTACAACCACCAAGATGAATTTTTGTAGGAAACTATCCAGCTACGGTTCTAGTTAGAGTGAAAGGTTTCAGCACTTAAAAGGTCGAAGTCACTTTATCAAGAAATATGGATATAATGTTTCTCATCACACATCAATACACACTTGATTTCCTATCCTACTTGGTGAGAATCATTAGATTCAATGCAATATTAGATTCATTGGTGACCTATAACAAAGGCAATCAGACCAAATGCATTACATTCCCTATTTAATGTCGATGAATCATTCTACATAATCTTGTACATATATCTTAAGCAGATATGATGATAAACATAAGCTCGATCTCATATACTAGCATAAAGATTTGGTCCTACCATTCATTAACACTATACACATATCTAAGGTTATGGAATTACATACATATAGATCCACGTGATTTACGTGACATCACATATGCTAGCTACCCATTAGCATAACCCTATGTGTTTGTCCATAATCAATTGCACACGTTATTAATAATGCTTATACTATTCTTAAGCTGAGAATCATAATAATCAATACGAGCAACTAATGTCTACTAGTATGAACAACGTATATGTCTAATATGATCATGATAAGCATTGCTTATTACGATAGCTTAGGTATGGTTATTGCTATGGAGATTACACTCTTCTCTATCTTCCGGTTGCACCAACACTAAATAATTATAGCCAAAGGCATGTAAAACAATCTCCCCTATATGAATAATTGCACATAATACATAAGGTTAAATAAATCACTTATAGCTTACATTGGTTACATATCAGTTATTTATGAGACAATTCACAACATACATACTATATTCGTTGATGAGGACTGCCAACAATCTAGATGTATGTTCACCAGCAGGGAACTCAATAAGTTCAGCTTCTTCTTAATGCAAATTTGGCGAACTTGCTGGGAATCCCCTAGATCCTAGTCAAACACACCTATCTCTATTAATATAGTTACATAGACTAACTTTCCTTTGACACACTATAGTTACAATATCAATTCACTAGTGACCTATAACAAAGAGAACCAAAGGCAAGTCATTACATTTCCTATTTAATATGGATAAATCATTCTACATCAAAGCTCATTCGCTCTAAAATGATGACGTAAGTCTTGGAATCGGCAGGCCAAGAGCCGGCGGTGCAATGCCGTCAGCGTCTGTTCATTTGTTTAATTCATGACAGCATGTTGAAGCCACGTTGTAGAGGGCGTTCAATCCACCTTGAGTGGTGACGTAAGTCTTAATGGGGGCATTATGGGTCTGGTCATTTGTTTAATGCATCGCAGGTTAACATGACACAGAGCAGCAGATTGAAGCCACGTTGAAGCCAACATTCGAGGCATAAAGTCTTGAGCGGGTATGAAAGACACCTGTTAGCTCATAACGTATTCTAGTTTGTGAGTATTGAAACTAATTGATAAGGTTTGACTTGTTCCAGGCTGACGGTTCTCGCATGCTTTCATCTTGGTTGTGCGAAGGAGAAGTCCAAGGTCGCGGATCGCATATTCGTCTACGTTTGTTGCCTTGGTTGAGGTAGATTCAGCGTTTGTTAGTTGTTGTAGATAAGAAGATACATAGCAACTATGTAAAATTATCTTGTTCGTTAGCCATCGGCCAATCTGAACCCAACAAGACTAGGAAAGTCGAGTGAAGTCAATGCTTTCAACCAATTTCTAAACTACAACCAATAAAAACAACCCCTCCTAGAATAGAACAAGCAATGCTTAACATCTCCTTCAAGTGGCAAAATGCATGAACATATGTGCAATAGAACCAGACGCAAAATAAAGGATTAGCAAAGTGACCCAACATATGTGTCACTATGCCAAGTTAATATAACCATGCCTCCACATGTGTGGCAAGAGAGGGAGCTCAAGCAAGATGATGTGCCAAATCAACAATACTCCTCAGAATCACCATCCTGCATAAAAATATGCAGCAACATGGCGCTTAAAACCAAAATTGGATGTCCGACAACTTGTACATAAGATGTCAAATAAATCAGGAAATTGATACTAGCACTACTATTGTGATATTTTCCTTGTAATCTTATCTCTAGTGGATATAACAGACTATATAATGTATAAAGCAGGTATGCTTGTAGGAATTTTTGACTTGACACTTGATTTGGAATAAGTAGGAACAAATGAATGTACTAACAAATGTTCCATAATATGGGAATGTAAGTGATGGTTGCAATACATTGTATTTTTCATTTATATAGCAGACCACTCGAGCACAAGGCCATAAGGTGACAAATCATTAATAACAAGTCAAACACATGAGAATCATTTACAAATAAATAAATGTAAATAAGTTGATCCTTGCAATGTAAATATATGTACAGGGCCCAAGACCTTGGCACAGAATTTATCCACAACAAAGTTATTACATAAATAGGCAGACGAAAAAGAACCATGTATGCACAGGGACAAAGCCTTTTCACACAGAATACGAAACTAAAAACATGTAAACAAAGCATAGACGTATACATACAGACAATGAGCATATATACACAAGTTTGTAGATAAATAAACCTTGAATCTACGTAAACTAAGGCAACAAAGGCAGAGGAATAGGCGATCACTGACCTTGGACTTCTCCTTCTGCTACTACTGTTGCTGCTCCTCTCTCTGTGTCTGTGTGTTTTGTTTTGTGTTCCTTTCCCAACTGAGATGAAAGCATGTGAGCACCAATACCCTGGCACAAGCCAAACCTTATGAATTCGTTTGAAAATTCACAAAATAAAATATGCTATGAAACCATAAAACTGACTCACCAGGTGGCGCAGCAGTTGTCTTTCGTAGCCGATCAAGATTTTATGACTTCAATGTTGGCTTCAACGTGTCTATTCAAAGTGGCTTCAACGCCCTGTTCACTGTCATGTCAATGGTTACAAGTTCTATGATGCATTAAACAAATGAGCAGACCCTAACAACATCGCACCACCGGCGCTTGGGGTGCCTATTTCAAGACTCACGCCATCATTTCATAGCGAACGACATTTGACATAAATCATTTTTTATAAAATTTAGTTTAATAAAAAATAGACTATAATTATGTAAAACCATATACATAAAAAAAATTAAACTCAAGTGCGAGGAAAATTAAGTAGATTAATTAATAGGGTACGAGCGATCCATATATTTCCTGCCACACAGGATATAATAATAATAATAATAGCATGAGTATGATTGTAACTTGGCAATGATACACTAATTAAAACCTCATTGTTACAGACAAGCTGAAAAATGCTCTAGCATTGCTCGCAACCAGGTCTGGAATTTGACGGGCTAAAGAACGTTTTTAGGCCGAAATTTTTTTCAGTTCTTAAACCTATTTGACAGTAAAAAAAAATGCTGGCAGGTCAACAGCTGCGTCCATTAACAATTTCAAACCATTGATTCGACGTTTACAGTGTTAAGGCCCACGCCATAAATTTTAATAAGTGGCCATCACCATTTGACAAGACAATTCAAGCAAACAGACTTGCAGTGACGCATTCGATGCACCAACACGATAGCAGCTACAAAGGTGAATGCACAACGATAATTGACATGCACCTGAATTTGGCAGGTGCATTGACATCCAAACATGTAGCAACAACATAACAGGGACAGAACAGTAAGCACAAAAAACGCTAGCATATAGACAAACATAGAGCAGCACGACGGGATGTTTTTCCTTCCACTTAGAGAGGCCTTGCAAAAAAGAAAACTAAATCAGACACTGCCATGAAATTAACACACAAACATAGTTCTATTGCAGCCACAACATAATGATAATAACATAGACAAAATGCATAATGCATAAAACCAGCAGGCACACAAAAGTAAAAAATGCTACTAATAGTAATCTTATGCATAAATCAAGAAAAAATCCTAGACTTGTGAAAGAAGCATTTTGGTGCATATCAATGTGTGAAAGAAGCATTTTGCTGCATATCAATGGCTGCCTGACGCAACGAAGTTGCCTCTTCTTCCTTCAAGTTAGTGTTTGCAATTTAGAGCAATGTTGCTCTTGCTTCAACAAAGAGAGTCAACATTTCAATCTTGCTCTCCCTGTCTGTTAAATCTATAGAGAACATCTCCAAACTAGAAATTCCTTTGAGAAGTCCAAACCAAACAACATTGTTATTTGCTAAGAATATTTTGGCAAATTTATGAGATAGAGTCAAATTTCAAAAGCTTAAAATAGAACAACAAAAAGCAATATTGAATTATGTATATACTGAAACTATGGATACATTGCAAGATAGATGAGCTGAAGTAATAGAACAGTGGAGGACAATAATGGACTCTAACAAAACAATTGTTAAAAGAATGGTGAAAATCCACAACAGCGCTTGTCGAGGTACCTCTCATCTCCTCAAGACTTTGATTTAATTTAATTTTTATAAAATTACTGCGTTTTGTTAGTTTCTCCTCTCTAAGTTCATTGATGAAAGTTCATCAATTCGATCATTAGTGAATTACATATGACAAAATCTCTAAAATCATATATCTCTGAAAATCAACCATACTCCGACTTTAAAAATATGAAAAGTTTACACTCAGACCAGTGGAAGTTTACATAATATTTGGATGCTTTTTAGGTTTGGCTATGTATACGTAAAGCTTCGACATAGAACATCGAATAAAAGTCCAATGGTTGATAGGGTTTTAGCCTATTTTTTATTAATTTTATGGTATATTAATTTGACACTATTTAAATTTGTATAAAACATAAACTGAAACGGACAGAAAATACAAGACTGTCGTCAAATTTCAGTTTGACACGCAAAATAAATTTGAATTTCCAGCCCTGTTCACAACCTCTAGTGGGTTGCAAAGCGAACCTTCAGGCAACAAAACGAAAATGATGAGTCTTGAGAGGCTTCTCCAAGGACAAAACCCTCATTGCATCTACCGAGGTTGAAGTACAATGTATTTAAATGGATATTAAGACCCATGAACGACCAACTTTTTCATAGGCATTGAGTTATCAACCAGCTAGCTGGCTATATTAATGATCATCGTAAAGACGAGCTCTACGATGGACAATATCAACAATACATGTAGTTACAATGCGAGGTGGAAGCATAACTTATGGTTAAGCGAGATCATGCTAAGATATCCAGGTTCGAATCCATAACTTATGTAATCATTGAGTACCTGCAAAAAAAATTAATATGCTTTAGCTTAATGCTAAGCAAGCCACCCAACGTGTCATCATAGACAAGCTCAAAGGCACAGTGTATAACTCTCCATCATATTCCACTCCACAAGTACACTCGAACTACATAACTCTGCAAAGAAATCGCCAACACACGAATCAACCCCTGATCCGCACAAAAAATCCCTAAAATGATATATATGTGGAAATCAACCATGCTCCGACTTTAAAAACATCAAAAGTTTATACTCAGATCAGTGGAAATTTACATAATATTTGCATGCTTTTTAGGTTTGGCTATATATACATAAAGCTTGCACAGAGAACATGGGATAAAAGTCCAATGGTCGCTAGGGTTTTAGGCTATTTTTTATTAATTTTATGGTCTATTAATTTGACACTCTTTAAATTTGTATAAAACGTAAACTCAAAGCCGCAGAAAATACAAGATCGTCCTCAAATTTCCGTTTGACATGCAAAATAAATTTGAAATTCCAGGCCTGCTCACAACCTCCAACGGTTGCAAAGCGAAACCTTCAGGGAACAAAACGAAAATGATGAGTCTTGAGAGCCTTCTCCAACGACAAAACCCTCATTGCATCTATCGAGGTTGAAGTACAATGTATTTAAATGGATATTAAGACGCATGAACTACCAACTTTTTCATACGCATTGAGTTATCAACCAGGTAGTTAGCTATATTAATAATCATCGTAACCATAAGCTCCACGATGGACAATATCAACGATACACGTAGTTACAATGTGACGTGGAAGCATAACTTATGGTTAAGCGAGATCATGCTAAGATATCGAGGTTCGAATCCATAAATCATGTAATCATTGAGTACCTGCAAAAAAATTTAATATGCTTCAGCTTAATGTTAAGCAAGTCACCCAACGTGGCATCATAAACAAGCTCAAAGGCACAGTGTATAACTCCCCATTATATTTCAGGCTCCAGAAGTACACTCGAACTACATAACCCTCCAAAGAAGTTGCCGACACAGGATTCAACCCCTGATCCACACGAAAACACGACACAGCAAGCTGAAATCAAAACCCCAAACCCAAATCCGAACGAAAGAGCTCAAAATCAAAACCGAGAAATCGTTCTTCGTAAATTTCCCCTAGAAACGGTCCATGGAAGCTACAAAACTGGCGGCATTCCTTTATGCTGACATCCTTCTCGCTCTTAAGTAAACGGCGCACTGAACTCAAAAGTTTGCAACTCCATTTCTGCTATTCTCTTCAGCCCTGAGACCTTAGCAGAGAATTTATGCACAACAAAGTTATTGCATAAATAGACATACAAAAAAACAAACTATGTATGCACAGGGACAAAGCCTTTTCAGACAGAATACGAAACTAAAAATCTGTAAACAAAGCATAGACGCATACACAGAGAAAATGAGCATATATACACAGGTTCGTACAGAATGAGCATAGACGTAAACATTTTCTTCAGCGCCGAGACCTTGGCAAACAATTTATCCACAACAAAGTTATTACATAAATAGCCATACGAAGAAAACCTATATGTGCACAGGAACAAAGCCTTTTCAGACAGAACACGAAACTAAAAACATGCAAACAAACCATAGACGTATACACATAGAGAATAAGCATATATACACAGGTTCCTAAACAATGAGCATAGACGTAAGCCTTTTCTTCGGCCCCGAGACCTTAGCACAGGCAACAAACGCAGACGAATATGCCATCCGCGACCTTGCACTTCTCCTTCTCCCAACCAAGATGAAACCATGGGAGCACTGTCACCCTAGCACAAGCCAAATTTTATCAATTCGTTTCAACACTCACAAACTAAAATACGCTATGAACTAGCAGGTGTCTTTCATAACCACTCAAGACTTTATGGCTCGAATGTTGCCTTCAACGTGGCTTCACCCTGCTGCTCCCTGTCATGTCAACCTGCCATGCATTAAACAAATGACCAGATGCACAACATCCCCATTTCAAGACCTACGTCACCAGTCAACGTGGCTTCAACGCCCTCTACAATGTGGCTTCAACATCCTGTCATGCATTAAACAAATGAGCAGACGCTGACGGCATCGCACCGCCAGCTCTTGGCGTGCCGATTCCAAGACTTACGTCACCATTTCAGAGCGAATGAGCTTTGAAATAAATAATTTTTATAAGATTTAGTTTAATAAAAAACACATTGCAACTATGTAAAACCATATAGGTAAAAAAAAATTGAACTCGAGTACGAGCTAGACTAGGTAGACTGGATAGGTGATAATAGGGTCCGAGCGACCCACTTATATTCTGCTACGCATTGTTATGAAATTTAAACATTAGATTAAACTAAATTAAATATTTAATGCAACATACTTTATCCCATCCTAACAATCCCATACTTCGATTCAGTTGCAGCTAAAGTCTATAACATAATCCCATGTTCCGATAAAGCTATTGAACTAATGAATCTATTAGACTTTTGATTATGGCGAAGTCCAATGTAATAACCATTTCCAAAAAATGCTCCACAACCCCATCTTTCAATAAGGTTATAATTAAGGAATTTTTTACACTTTAAAATTTTAAAATATAAAGTATAAGTGACTTGCAAATTGATAATTTTTTAAAGCTCTTTTCCGTTTCTCAAATTATGTAAAAAAATATCTTGAAAAATATTACAGAATAACAATTATTACACGTTTTTATTTAAAGATATTTTGCAGTTATTTTAAATGATATCTGCCTTTGATTTTTTTGATTTAACTAAGGAAGAGAATCGGTATTTTTGTTTGAATATTCTAGTGAAAATTATTTTAAATAAAGAAAGTTTAAATATCAATTATCAGCCAGGTAGTTCGCTATATTAATGATTATCGTAAACATAAGCTCCACGATGGACAACATCAATGATTCACGTAGTTACAATGTGACGTGGAAGCATAACTTATGGTTAAGCGAGATCATGCTAAGATATACAGGTTCGAATCCATAACCCATGTAATCATTCAGTGTCTGCAAAAAAAATTAATACGCTTTAGCTTAATGCTAAGGAAGCCACCCAACCTGCCATCATAAACAAGCTCAAAGGAACAGTGTATAACTCTCCATTATATTCCAGGCTCCACAAGTACACTCGAACTACATAACCCTCCAAAGAAATTGCCGACACACGAATCAACCTTTGACCCGCACCAAAACACGCCACAGCAAGCTGAAATCAAAATCCCAAACCCAAATCCGAACGAAAGCACTCAAAATCAAAACCGAGAAATCGTTCTTCGTAAATTTATCCTAAAAATGGTTCATGGAAGCTACAAAACTGGTGGCATTCTTTTATGCTAACATCCTTCTCGCTCTTATGTAAACCGCACACTGAACTCAAAGGTTTGCAACTCCATTTCTTCTATTCTATTCAACCCCGAGACCTTAGCAGAGAATTTATCCACAACAAAGTTATTACATAAATAGCCATACGAGAACACGAAACTAAAAACATATAAACAAACCATAGACGCATACACACAGAGAATAAACATATATACACAGGTTTGTAAACAATGAGCATAGACCTAAGCCTTTTCTTCGGCCCCCAGACCTTAGCACAGAATTTATCCACAAGTTATTACAAAAATAGCCATACGAAAAAACCTATGTATGCACAGGGACAAAGCCTTTTCAAGCAGAATACAAAACTAAAAACATGTAAACAAAGCATAGACATATACACACAGACAATGAGCATATATGCATAGATTCGTAGATAAATAAACCCTGAATCTACCTAAACTAAGACAACAAATGCAGACAAATAGACGAGCCGCGACGTTGGACTTCTCCTTCTGCTGCTGCTTCTCCTCTCTCCGTGCATGAATAGCTAACAAACCTTGAATCTACCTGAACCAAGGCAACAAACGCAGACGCTGACGGCATACACTCGAACTACATAACCCTTCAAACAAATTGCCGACACACGAATCAATCCCTGACCCGCAGCAAAACACGCCACAGGAAACTGAAATGAAAACCCCAAACCCAAATCCGAACGAAAGCACTCAAAATCAAAACCGGCAAATCGTTCTTCGTAAATTTCTCCTAAGCATAGACGTAAGCCTTTTGTTCGGCCCCGAGACCTTAGCAAACAATTTATCCACAACAAATTTACTACACAAATAGCTAGACGAAGAAAACCTATGTGTGCACAAGGACAAAGCCTTTTCAGACAGAATACGAAACTAAAAACATGTAAACAAACCACAGACGTATACACACAGAGAATGAACATATATAGACAGGTTCGTAAACAATGAGCATAGACGTAAGCCTTTTCTTCCACCCCGAGACGTTAGCACAGAATTTATCCACAACAAAGTTATTACATAAATAGCCATACGGAAAAAACACTATGTATGCACAGGGACAAAGCCTTTTCACACAGAATACCAAACTAAAAACATATAAACAAAGCATACATGTATACAAACAGACAATGAGCATATATGCACAGGTTCGTAGATAAAACCAACCAAGACGAATACGCTATCCCCGACCTTGGACTTCTCCTTCGCCCAACCAAGATGAAACCATGGGAGGACCGTCACCCTGGCACAAGACAAACCTTATCAATTCGTTTCAATACTCATAAACTAAAATACGCTATGAGCTAGCAGGTGTCTTTCATACCCGCTCAAGACTTTATGCCTCGAATGTTGGCTTCAACATGGCTTCAACCCGCTGGTCCCTGTCATTTCAACTTGCCATGCATTAAACAAATGACCAGACCTGCACCGGTCCCATTTCAAGACTTGCGTCAACACTCAACCTGGCTTCAACGCCCTCCACAACATGGCTTCAAAATCCTACCATGCATTAAACAAACGAGCAGACGCTGACGGCATACACTCGAACTACATAACCCTTCAAACAAATTGCCGACACACGAATCAATCCCTGACCCGCAGCAAAACACGCCACAGCAAACTGAAATGAAAACGCCAAACCCAAATCCGAACGAAAGCACTCAAAATCAAAACCGACAAATCGTTGCTCGTAAATTTCTCCTAAGCATAGACGTAAGCCTTTTCTTCGGCCTCGAGACCTTAGCAAACAATTTATCCACAACAAATTTACTACACAAATAGCGAGACGAAGAAAACCTATGTGTGCACAGGGACAAAGCCTTTTTAGACATAATACGAAACTAAAAACATGTAAACAAACCACAGAAGTATACACACAGAGAATGAGCATATATAGACAGGTTTGTAAACAATGAGCATAGACGTAAGCCTTTTCTTCCACCCCGAGACCTTAGCACAGAATTTATCCACAACAAAGTTATTACATAAATAGCCATACGGAAAAAACACTATGTATGCACAGGGACAAAGCCTTTTCACACAGAATACCAAACTAAAAACATATAAACAAAGAATACACGTATACAAACAGACAATGAGCATATATGCACAGGTTCGTAGATAAATAAACCCTAAATCTACCTGAACTAAGGCAAAAAACGCAGACGAATAGACGATCCCCGACGTTCGACTTCTCCTTCTGCTGCTGCTGCTCCTCTCTCCGTGCACAAACAGCTAACAAACCCTGAATCTACCTGAACCAACGAAACAGATGTAGACGAATACCTCCTCCGCCCAACCAAGATGAAACAGTGGGAGGACCGTCACCCTGGCACAAGCCAAAACCTATCAATTCGTTTCAATACGCACAAACTAGAATACGCTATGAGCTAGCAGATGTATTTCATACCCGCTCAAGACTTTATGCCTCGAATATTGGCTTCAACGTGGCTTCAACCTGCTGCTGCTCCTCTCTCCATGCACAAACAGCTAACAAACCCTGAATCTACCTGAACCAAGGCAACAAACGCAGACGAATACCTCCTCCCCCAACCAAGATGAAACCGTGGGAGGACCGTCACCCTGGCACAAGCCAAACCTTATCAATTCGTTTCAATACTCACAAACTAGAATACGCTATGATCTAGCAGGTGTATTTCATACCCGCTCAAGACTTTATGCCTCGAATATTGGCTTCAACATGGCTTCAACCTACTGCTCCCTGTCATGTCAACCTGCCATGCATTAAACAAACGACCAAACCCGCACCGCCCCCATTTCAAGACTTACGTCACCACTCAACGTGGCTTCAACGCCCTCTACAACGTGGCTTCAACATCTTGTCATGCATTAAACAAACCAGGCTTCAACATCCTGTCATGCATTAAACAAACGAGCAGACGCTGACGGCATCGCGCCGCCGGCTCTTGGGATGCCGATTCCAAGACTTATGTCACCATTTAAGAACGAATCAGCTTTCAAATAAATAATTTTTATAAAATTTAGTTTAATAATTAAAACATTGCAACTATGTAAAACCATATAGCTAGAAAAAAATTGAACTCGAGTATGAGCTAGACTAGGTGGAGTAGGTAGGTGATAATAGGGTCCTCGCGATCCATTTATATCCTGCTACGCAGGACATAACAAGTTTTGCTTTATACTAAAGTGAAACGTGGCCATCCCATGATTATGAAATCTGCATATATTTATTTCGAATAAATTTCTCTGTAATAATAATGAAAAGTCAAACGTGGCCATGGCCATGATTATGAAATCAGCACATTTAGTTCGAATAAATTTCTCTGTGCAACCTCATATAACATACCACAGTTTTAACGGAGAACTAGACAATACAAGCGTATGGAGCATATAAATATAAATTGTACAACCTCTCTTAATGCAATAATCTGACTCTTCCCTGATCCCTCTACAGCGGCAATGAGAATACTCTGAAACGTATGATTGGGCTTGAAGCTGTGATTGAATTATCATAAGATACTGCAGGTATTGGCCGGATCATACTCTTCTTTGACAACAGTATACCTGTATCCTTCATCATAAGGCTAGTAGCTACTGGGATACACATAAACTGTCAGAGTTACAGCTAGCTTTGCATCCTTTTTCGACTCCTGCTCTTTCTTTTCGGCTTCCTTCTTCTCTTCCTTGGCAGGGCCCATGCCCAGCAACTCTGCTTTGAACCCTGTTTTCCTTAGTTTTGTAGTCAGACTCACAGGATCTGCTTCTCCGATCAAAGTAATCTTTCCCTCTTTGACGTCCATTGCAATAGAGTCCACTGAAACAGAGCAATATGGGTTGCATAAGTAAACCTAAATCATATGCCTAATATATTGTGAATGGCTAAATCATATACCTAATATATTGTAAATGGATAAATCATAAACCTAATATATTGTAAATGGTGATAAATGATTGTGGAGGAATCAGGGAATGGAGATTCATACCTCCGACTCCTGGCACGGCTTTCATGGCTCTTCTCTTGCTTCTCTCATCCTCAATAATCGATTTCAACACAACTTTCTACACATCCAAATAGTGTTTAATCACTTATTTGATAGAGAATCTTTCAAATAATTAACCCAACAGAAAAATTGGAAGAAATTAAGGGACAGTTAATATATTATACCTTCATTTTGATAGCCAATGAAGAATAGAATCCTTTGCTATTACCAAAATGAACCTAGCGGAGCTTCAATGGTCTTTTCCAGTATTCCAAACTCTTGTGATGAAGCCACAATGCATTCCATAAGCGAAATAAATAGAGCAGACTACCAAAATATGGCCCGCGAGTGTGTGGTTGGGCAACTTCCCTGAAATTGTTGTGCAAGCTGGAAGTTCACTTCCGGGAAAGATGAAGGAAATTGTCGTGCAAGCTGGAAGTTCATTTCCTGGAAGGACGAAGAAAGGAGGTACAGTGTCTGAGTGAATGTCTGCCAGCGCGCGTAGACAAAGTTTGTACAGGTCTAAAATGAAAGATAGCGATGGGGAGGTTTTTGGCGGATGAACATGTGTAGCCAAAGTTACTATTGCAGGGCTGGAATGAAAGATACAGATGGTAACTTTTGGTGAACCCAATTATTTCAGTAGTCAATATTAAAGATTGAATTGGGTTGCAGTGTACTTTGGCAGCGACAGTAGCGAATCCTGATCATCGGTTGTCTTTAGCGTCTTGGACGTGTTGGAATGGGCAAATTGGGCATTGCTATCATAGATGGAATTTAAACGCATCAATTACTTGGTTGGAATAAATGGTATGGTATATCACCACATGTCTTCAATGTTGAATTGTATGATCTTTTAAGAGAGATGTTTATTTTGCAAACTACGATATATTTTAATGGTGCATGTTAAGGTTAATACTATAATAATATTATTATAACATCAACTATACGCTACTATCTAACCATATTCATAAATACAACATAAATTCATATTATTATATCCCCAACATAGAGTTTTCCGTCGAGGGTATTAATCTGATTTTGTTTGCTGGGATGGAGGTGGGTAGCTAAGGTTTTCAAAAGGTTGTCAAAAATTTGGATTTATGGCGGTATTTTAAATTGTGTTTTTTCTCGTGTGTGATTGGTTCCATGCGTGGTGACGCACTTGGGGTCATGTGCCCTAGGGGGTAGTGGTACGCTGGCATCACCGCGCATTAAAACCAACGTCTGTCTTTCAAGGGGTTTAGTGTTTATTCAGCGGGAGGGATTTATTGCCCCTCCGACGAGGATTTTCGGCTTTGATGTCTTTTGCAGGTGGTGGGGGTCATCCGTCTGGGGCTCTACTATTGAGAGGGCCCTCGGTGGGGCTGTGTTCAGTCCGAGGTTGGCGTTCGTCTATGTTTCTCGTCTATTCTTTGGCTTCTATGTTTTGTTCGAGGAGCCACTTCTTAAATGCGGTCATGCTGCTGACATAACGGGGGTGGTTGGGTCCAAATGTTGGTGCGGGTTCCTGTTCTATCTTTCTCTGGGTTTGGTCTCCATTCAAAGCAGGGGTTTTATTGCACTTGCAGCCTTCTTTCAGTGGTTTAGGGCGATTGTTTTGGACCTGGATGTCTTATGGAGTTGGCAGGGGTCCTCCATACATAGATTCATTCTTGAGAGGGTCATGGCATTGCTCTTCGCCTCTGTTTTTGCTATGTTTGTTTGCTTATGTCTTCATTTTGGGGTGGAGGTTTTTCAAGATGCGTGGACGGCTCCGCTGTTTAAATGTGGTTCTTGTCCCAACATGACGGGAGTGCTTAGTATAGGGATGGGTTTTGGTAGGGTTTCTCTTTCAAGATTTTGTGATCTTTTTCATCTCTCTCTCCGACTAGGTTCTATTCAACATTTATTTCGGCATGGTTGTCCATCATTCATGGTGGGTTTTGGGTTTTCTTATTGGAATTGTCACTTCAGGGTTCTATGTCATTTGTAGTTCTCTTGTTTTCTATTCAATCGCGTCGGTGCCACATGGGGTTCACTCAGTGAACTTGTTACATAGCACGATCGTTCGCATGATATTAAAGAATATCCCTAATTTCACTAAATATTGGAAAATCGCTCCGAAAATTGTATCGTTGAACCCCTCTTCCAATATACCTTTCCAATTAAGAAAACCCCTATTTTCACCAGATATTGTCGGTATCCATTTTTATCAACCCATTTTTAATATCCTCTTTATATCATATTATCAAGGTGTAACAAACAAGATCCCTAATGAATCTTAGTATAAGCAAACAAGATGCTAAAGAAAATAGTAGTATAATGCTAACAATGATCCCATTGAGATTGCAGGGGCAACTAATCAATTTGTACCATTGGATAGTGGAAGACCCAATGAAATAGTAATGGAGAAGGGGTACCCACACGAAGCTGGTACCCAAAATGAATGCAACAGCAACGCGTGAGTAGAAAAAACAAAGCGATGCGCACACGCATCCAAATGCACGCACGTGTCCTTGTTTCGGAAATGCCAAACGTCCATGTGGTTGACCCCACATGGACAAAAGGTGTGCACACACGTCATTAACGCATATGCACACAATGGCACACACACGTCAATGACGCATGCGTGCCCCTGTTTTTTTATAAAAAAAAACAGAGTTCATGGGTTTGTCATTTTCGATAAACCCGCAAGCACACAGAGGCATCCCGCGAGCGCACAAAGGCACCCCGTGAGTGCGTCGTGGAGCACACAAGGCCCCCTCAACGCCAACAAATCACCCATACACCACCTTGCCAACAATTTCTCCAAGTAGGTGCTCAACAAAGCACGAATTTGTTGTTATTTTTTTTCCAATTCAATTTTAATATTTAAAAAAAATTACAATCCAATAAAATTTCATTGCAGACCATTTACACCTAACAAGATGACAAACACACCTGAACCATCAGAAGACAACATTGGAAAGGAAAATGAACCAAATGAAAACTTCAGAGACCAATTACACCAAGATTTAAATGAATTGAGGGTATTGAGTGATGAATTGAAGAGCACCAAGGAACCCTCTCAGGTTTCCTTGGCTTCATCATTGCAAAACATTATTGAATCAATCAATATTCCACACAGTGAGATAACAAACTTGAGCCAATACAGGGCTCGAATGAGGGAATACTACTCCACTGGGATGTCCAAAGACCAGATAAAAGACCTCAACATCACCAAAGCCCAGTTGTATAGCAAATTCATAGTTCCCTCGACAGGGAAGCCTCCAGTTGTGAGGAGGAAACGAGTTTGCATGGACTGGTGTATTTACCATCCATGGAGAGATAACTAGAGAAAGAGATGGTTCACGGTGTTTGACAGGCCCCCGTGCAACAATTTGGCGGTCCCATAGTATTTCCTTCAGAAATTGTGGGCTGAGTTTGAGCTAGGCTACCATGTCAACTATTTTGGCATCACTGAGTTTCAGGGTGTCGATCTTGGCTCTACCCAAGATCGACATCAGGCCCGCCGCAACCCACTTAGAGGGACCTCCTACACCCAGGAGAGAGCCAAACCCCCCTCCTTAGCCACCTGGGTTTGGTAGCGGCCTAGATGATATTGATGTCTCAGTTAGGCATGCCACACATCATTTTCTTAGACATACCACATTTGTGGCTATGTCTTCATAGAGCCAGGAGGACATCGATCAGACAAACATAGCTGCACCGTCTATGGGTGGTGGCCTAGACATGCCGGGTACAGGTGGAACCCAGGCAGGGCCTTCTAGTTCTACTGGAACAACGGCACATTATTGTTCTCATTGTGGTCATTCTTGCCATGGTAAGAAGCAACATTCCACAGGGAGCTTCATGGATTAGGTTTGCTATTGTTTTATTTAATGTTCAAGTATTTGTTGTATTTTATTTGATATCGTATTGTTTAATATATTTAACTTTGAATTACACAATGTTGACTTTATTTGTTTTAATGTAAAGTTATTCAGTGCCCAGTGTCCATCCTCTAGGTGGGAGGACATTGGTTCCTTTGACCTCGACTGAGCCATGGAAGCAGCAGAGGAGATTGCAGCACCATACACACAGGTAACTTCTTTACTTTGAATAATTAGATCCTGTTACCAGTAATTTGTATTCATTAATTAGAAATTAATTAGCACTGAGTAATTACCATATTATCATCGTATTTTACAGTAGTATTTATCATATTGTCTAAATTATTTGAGAGCTATAAATTCATATAATCCAACCAAACAAAAATGAAACCTTATAAGACATGAAAACCTAAGAAAGCTAGAAACATCTATTCATGTTCACTTTAGGCATCCTAGACCTCTAATGATTATAGAAATGGGAGAGAAATTTCAAAAATATGTCATTCTTACTTGACCAATGATGAGCCCATAGTTGGGGTTTTGGTGATGCCCGCAGTGTCCTTCATCCTCAAACTACCATCCAATGATTGCTTGCTCTTCTTGTGCTTGACCAATGCCATGTGTGTTATTGATGCTTTGCCATTTGCACCATGTCATCCAAGTTATCTTTTCCATGTACTCTCCTTGTCCAAATCATTTTCAAATGACCACAGTATGGGTCATTTTACTCTTGGCTCAATAGGTGTGCCAATGGCTCCAATGCCCATCACTTTGTCCACCAAATCAACCTTTGCTGCCATGTCCTTATGCCATATGTTCTTCAAGCTTAAACTTTGAGAATATATTACCATGGTAATTATCACTTTCCCCTGTATTTTACTAATAGGTTCTTTTAATAGTAAAGGTGATCAAATCACTTCTATGCTTCTGCTAACTTTGTTGCATCAATTGAGTTCACTGAGATGTTGTACTTGTCACTTTTGCATCCACCGAGACCAATATGAAAACTATTTATTGCTATGAATTTTCACTACATGTTGCAAAACTCTCAGGAAAAAGAGAATCATAGTGGTCAAGCTTCTAGAAATTCAAGAACCTGATGTTTCTCATGTCCTTATTACCCTAGTTTATTATCACGAGATTTCCAATTTATTCTAATATTTGAGACTGAAAGTAACCATACTACTACTCCTAGAACATGATATTAGGAAAGACATATAAACAATGTAAAACAACTTATTCACATGTGTTGTTACTAAAGTTTTTGAAAATGATGTAAGTCCCATAAGGAAGAGCGATAATCTTCCAAATATGGTCTATGGGGCCTTGCTATTATCTTGATTCAAAAACAACTTGGTAAAACATTTGGCATCAAGAATAGTCATTTAACTCATTTCACTCAAGATTTCTATGATTTCAATCATGTGATATCATTCTGACAACATAGCTATACAATCAAGAACACATAATTACTCATTCAATGCAAAAGAACATGGAACATTCAAGCTTGTAAGTAAGTTAATCATGAAAAAGATTTATCTTTCTTCCTTTTTCTAATGATCAACACTCTAAAGTCTATTAAATAATATGCACACTAACTTAATTGCTATTTAGAACCTCTTTGCAAATTGAAACAATGAGATGCCATTTTATTTGATGATGTAAATGTTATGGAAATAAAGGCACTCAAGATCCTCACTCTAGGGATGCAAATACTTTTCCACTGGGTGAATCAAGCTTGTAGGAAACTACAAATCTATAAGAAGACATCAAAACCTAGGAACTCTTCATAAAGAACCCAAACACATTACATAGGTTTCCAATTCAAATTTGTAAATAGACATGAATTCCATTCGCTTATGAGGCACTGCACATCTCTCTAGGGCTAAAGGAAAATATCACCTACTCATGGGGATGAATCTAGAAAAGGTAAAGCTTACCATGTCACCTTATTTAATTTTAATTTCATGCCATGCCACCTTCTATCCTTTCAAAATATTGAATATCAATGACAACTTTGGCCATCAAACACTTCAAGCATAAATTGTCAACCTTCTTTGCCACATTATCTTAAATGAATGACCACGTAATGGGTCATTTGTTCCTATCATGGGCCCAATCCATTGTGGGTCAAAGGACACGATCCCCACAACCATGTTCTTTACCAAGTCTTGAACAAATGGACTGCACTAATACAATAAAAATGTTCTATAATATCCAAATCCCATCAAAACAATATCATCTAACTTGAATATAAATTAATTGCAGTCATGTTTTTTAAGTACCATCGTTGTCATTATCATTTGCATTGTGTTTAATATTGTTAATATTGTTTTTATAAATTCAATCTAAAAATTGTACTGTACGCATAGGTGTCCGTAGGCTCCAGCAACCGGCCATCGCTACCGAGGATTAGCAGATGTCCACATGTGTAGGTATCGTGTGTATTAAAGCATAAATTTAATTTCAAATATGATGACTTCTCCGTGTATATTTATATTTTTCTATATTAAATTATGAGGTTATAAATGTGTATGTAGGTGCAAGCACCTTAGCTTGGCAGTGTCATTATTCCTTCCTCCTCGACCTTTCAGCGACCTTATATGCCAGTTGTATCCCCTGGCATACATGCCCCATTCCCCACCCCCTTCCATCCAACCCCCCCCCTATATAGCACCACAGTTCCATCTAGCTCCCCCTTACATTTCATATCCAGCTCCACCTCCGTATCAATTTCCCATGTTCCCACCCTCCCCCATCCGACCATGACACACCACCCATCCATAGTCACCCATCCCTACACCACAACACAGACCTCACCCCCCCCCCCCCCACGTTCCCCCACCACACTCGCTTCTCCTTCCAGAGTGCCCCAGCCCATACTATAGCTAGTAGGGGTTTATAGCCCTAGACATGCACGTCCACTTCGCCCACCCTAGCCCATGCCTCCTTCTACCACCCCCCCTTCTTCCACTATGCCCCCCAGTGGTGTAGCCACTGTCGATGTGGCTACATCCTCCCCTATACCGTCCACCCTAGCATTGGAGTAGGTTGTCCAACCGACTCCTCCATCCGCCAGCCCTGAAGACCAACCAAATGTGTTCACGGTGAGATTGACTAGTTTATGAAAATCTCGTTCAATTTTAACGAAAAATTACTATATGCATCTAATTTCATCATTTATCTGATAGTTCTAAATGTTGCAGGGTGGCATTGCTGAGAGACTAGGAGCACGAAGGAGGGATACCCCCTCACAACTTATAGTCTCGCATGAGGTGATTTATCTAATATTTGAAAACTATTTTTACTTTTAAATTATGTTTTATACTTGCATAATTGCCAGGAAAAGTTGACATATTATTGTTCTCGATTCAGGGCTCAGGGGGATGTGCTCCAAGATGCCCAAAGGATCCAGCTTCCTCTAGCACCAAGAAGAGGAATATCAATTTTGGAGATGCACTTGGGAGCTCCGAGGGTGGGTAGGAAGATTGAGAGACCCTCCTATGTACATTAGCCATGATGTGGCATTTTCGGCATGAGTTGCCATATTTTGTATAGGGAACGAGTTGCCATTATATAGACGTTGGGAACGATGTTCCATTTTTCCAAAAAGTGTACATGATTGGATAATTTTTTCATATTAATAGATGGATCTGCACTTGTCTATATGACTTTGTCTTTGATTACAGTTTTGCATACATGATTTTGTCTTCGATAACAATGTTATGGAACAGTTTTCACATACATATAGAATTTATTTCTAGACACCAAGTGACCTCAATATGAGTTTCTTGTATTTGAATGGGTCTTGCATCTTTTCCTTTCAACAACAACATACCTAACCAAACAAACTAAGGAGTGATATTTACATTACAAAGCGTTGTGACTTTAGGGCTACAAAAAAATAAATAGAAGACAATGACTTCTTCCATACTTAACCTTGTAATGGTTATAATAGTCAATTCTAACAATCATTACATCACATATTATATCAAATTAACCTAAATATATGAGAAGTTCATATGTGTGCTTGGATGGAAGGGTTAACCATATCACTTGAATTATTTAAACATGAGGGGTGTGCATAGGTGCAATTGGATTGAGCAATAAAAGAGAATTGTTAATGTAGTTACATATGGATCGTTCTTTGTGTGTTAGTATGTGCCTTTAATGAAAGCATGGTTAATGTGTTGAACTACTACTTGCACAAGTTGGCATAGACCCTTAGTGTTGATAATGTCTTCAATGTTTTGGTAATATTGATAATCACTCTTTGTAATTTAAGTATCTTGGATTTTTTGAGTTTAAGACACATATTGAACATAGTCAACTCAATGGTTGAAGACATCGTTTTACCCCATGATCCATGTAAGATTCATTGGATTCATATGAACCTCATTTCCATCACCTAACCCATGGTCAAGATGCCAAGATCCATCCTTAGTAGTCAAAACCTCATGTTGGCACCCATATCACACTCAAAGATAAAAAAATCTTTTAAAGGGCATGTTTGGGGGTTGATGGAAACTTGATGGATAATATCCTTAAAACATTTATATTCGATTTGAGGCCTCATATGTCCTCAACTTATCATTGTCAATACCAAAAGACCCATCCTTAGTGCACAAAACCTCCAAATGGAATCCATATCCAAAACAAAGGCCATGTATCCCGTCTAGAGAGCTTGTGTAGTGATTCAAGAACTTTTTCATGGCTCATGAGCATGCATACATTCATTTAGGTCCTAATAACCTTTATATTTTTGAATCACCATGCTCGAGGTCTAGAGACCCATCCCTTGTGTCAACTAGTGAACTAGGATAAAGAATTTACTAGATGTATACATTGTAAAAATAAATATTTGTTAGGGATTAATAAAAGGCTAATTATTGATGGCTCTAAAGTTACATTCTCCCATTTCTCACTTTCCATTTATGTGTATGAATATGTAGATATATCTTGGATAATGACACATAATGACACTTGGATAGATAGATTGGGAAAATTTTAGATGAATGCCTAGAGCTCTACACACAAGTTAAAGAAAAAAAAGAAAAACTCCTAACATTGGGAACAAATAGACAAAACCAACAATGTAACTAGAACACAATGACCAAGGGAACTTCAAAATGCAACACCACTCCACAAAAGAAGTTTCTTTAGACCTATCTCATTTGGTATGAGAGAAGCTGCTTTAGAGACCTAGAGACCTACCTACCACTTCTCTCATTTGGTATGAGAGAAGTTGCTTTTCACCTACCTCACTCATGTCAATGCTTGAGTTTTTGGAGGCCGACCTCCCACCCCACATGTCCTCTTCAACATTTTTTGTTCTCTTGGTTTTGTGCCCACCCAAACTTTTTCATTCTTTGGGTACCTTGAGGTATATCTCCAACCCAAAAACTCCTATATTATGTTGATTATGTTGGTTGTTGGCTTCAACCAACAAAATTATATTTAACAATACACATATTCATAAACTTGGTTCCCCATGCTCAATGCTCACTATATTCAACAATACACTTATATTAAATTTAATTCATGTATTGTTTAATATTTCATAATTAAATATCTATTTGAGAGCACCACCTTAGACCAAGCATACCATTAATATAAAATGTACATTAGACAAATGACCTAATTCAATTTCCTTCTATAACCCTAACCCTAAACCTCACCCAAACCCTAGCACTAAACCATATTCTTCATCATCACCATCACCATAACCATCACCATCACCATCATCATCAACCTCTTCATCATCATCACCATCATCATCATCATGAACATCTTCATCATCATTGTCATCTCTAGGTTCCTCATCAACATCTCCATCATCACATCTTCTTCATCATCACCATCACCATCACCATCATCATCAACGTCTGCATCATCATCACCATCAACACCTCCATCTTCATAATCATCATTAACTCTAACTCTAACCCTAATTCAATTTCCTTCTATAAATCTAGCCCTAACCCTCACCCGAACCCTAGAACTAAACCAAGTTCTTCATCATCACCATCACCATCACCATCACCATCACCATCGCCATCACCATCATCACCATCTTCATCATCATCATCACCATATTCATCATCATCATTAACTTCAACTCTAACCCTAATTCAATTTCCTTCTATAACTCTAGCCCTAACCCTTACCCAAACCCTAGCACTAAACTATCTTCTTCATCATCACCATCACCATCACCATCACCATCACCATCATGACCATCTTCATCATCATCACCACCATCTTCATCATCATCATTAACTCTAACTCTAACCCTAATTCAATTTAATTCTATAACTCTAGCCCTAACCATCACCCAAACCTTAGCACTAAACTATCTTCTTCATCATCACCATCGCCATCACCATCACCATCAATGTCTTCATCATCAACACCATCATCATCATCATCATTAACTGTAACTCTAACCTTAATTCAATTTCCTTCTATAACTCTAGCCCTAACCTTCACCCAAACCCTAGCACTAAACCATCTTCTTCATCATCACCATCACCATCACCATCACCATCATTACCATCTTCATCACCATCATCACCATCTTCATATCATCATTATCTCTAACTCTAACCCTAATTCAAATTCCTTCTGTAACTCTAGCCCTAACCCTCACCCAAACCCTACCACTAAACCATCTTCTTCATCATCACCATCACCATCACCATCACCATCACCATCACCATCACCATCACCATCATCACCATATTCATCATCACCATCACCATCTTCATCATCATCATTAACTCTAACTCTAACCCTAATTCAATTTACTTCTATAACTCTAGCCTTAACCCTCACCCAAACCCTAGCACTAAACCATCTTCTTCACCATCACCATCACCATCACCATCACCATCACCATCATCACCATCTTCATCATCACCATTACCACCATCGTCATCATCATTAACTCTAACTCTAAACCTAATTCAATTTCCTTCTATAGCTATAGCCCTAACCCTCACCCAAACCCTAGCACTAAACCTTCTTCTTCATCATCACCATCACCATTACCATCACCATCACGATTATCACCATCTTCATCATCACCATCACCATCTTCATCATCATGATTAACTCTAACTCTAACCCTAATTCAATTTCCTTCTATAACTCTAGCCCTAACCCTCATCCAAACCCTAGCACTAAATCATCTTCTTCATCATCACCATCACCATAACCATCACCACCATAATCAACGTCTTCACGATCATCACCATCATCATCATCATGAACATCTTCATCATTATTGTGCTCTCTACGTTCCTCATCAACATATCCATCATCGCATCTTCTTCACCATCACCATCACCATCACCATCACCGCCATATTCATCATCATCATCACCATCTTCACCATCTTCATCATCATCATTAACTCTAACTCTAGCCCTAACTCAATTTCCTTCGATAACTCTAGCCCTAACCCTCACCCAAACCCTAGCACTAAACCATCACCATCACAATCACCATCGCCATCATCATCAACGTATTCATCATCACCACCACCATCATCATCATCATTAACTCTAACTCTAACACTAATTCAATTTCCTTCTATAACTCTAGTCCTAACCCTCACCCAAACCCTAGCACTAAACCATCTTCTTCATCATCACCATCACCATCACCATCACCATCATCACAATCTTCATCACCATCTTCATCATCATCATTAACTCTAACTCTAACCCTAATTCAATTTCCTTCTATAACTCTAGCCCTAACCCTCACCCAAACCCTAGCACTAAACCATCATCTTCATCATCACCATCACCATCACAATCATCATCAATGTCTTCAAAATCATCACCATCTTCATCATCATCATTAACTCTAACTCTAATCCTAATTCAATTTACTTTTATAAATGTAGCCCTGACCCCCACCCAAACGCTAGCACTAAACCATCTTCTTCATCATCCCCATCACCATCACCATCATCATCAACGTCTTCATCATCATGAACATCTCCATCATCATTGTCATCTCTAGGTTGCAAATTTGACCCCAATGTCAAGGCCATGCAAATTCGCTCAAAGGGGCCATTTTTAGTCTGGAGGACCCCGGGCATGCATGGCCACCATGGACAGGTCCACAATGGCCACATGGACCTGTGGGAGCTGATGGAATCCAAGTCCACTCTCCGGTTTAGGTTCTGTGGCCCTGGAGCAAATCCCTGAAGTGTCCCTGAGTGGCCCCTGGGTGCCCAACTAGAATGCCCGTAGCAACCAAACCATGGCTTCGTTCATGAATCCATCGATTCTGGTGGGTCCGAGATGACAAGTTTCAGCTAGGCCCCCCCCCACAACGTGCCTCGAAGACTCAAAAGCGGTGCCAATGGGCCATCTCCGGAGCTAGGGTTTCGCTCTGTGAGGGCCATTCCAAATTCGCTCAAGGGGGCAATTTCTCGTCCGGATGCCCTTGAGCGTGCATGGCCACCGTGGACAGGTCCAAAATGGCCACGTGGACTTGTGGGAGCCGACGAAATCCAAGTCCGCTCGCTGGTTTGGGTTCCATGGCCCCAGAGCAAATCCCCAAAGTGTCCCTGAATGACCCCAGGGTGCCTGATTAAAATGCTCGTAGCAACCAAACCATGGCTCAATTTGTGAATCCGTCAATTCCAGTGGGTCCGGAGTGCCGGGTTTCATCTAGGAAACCCCCCACAGCGTGCCTCGAAGACCCAGAAGCGGTGCCAATGGGCCATCTCTGGAGGTAGGCTTTTGCTTAGTGATGGCCATTGCAAATTCGCTCAAGGGGGCCATTTCTCATCCGAAGGCCCCTGAGCGTGTGTGGTCAGTGTGGACAGGCCCACAATGGCCATGTGGACCTATGGGAGCCGATGGAATCCAAGTCTGCTCATCGGTTTGGGTTCCGTGGCCCCGAAGCAAATCCCCAAAGCATCCCTGAATGGCCCCAGGGTGCTCGACTAGAATGCCTGTAACAGCCAAACCGTGGCTCCTTTCATGAATCTGTTGATTCTGGTGGTTCCACAACACTGGGTTTCAACTAAGGGACCCCCCATAGCATGCCTCGAAGACCCGGAAGTGGTGCAAATGGGCCATCTCTAGAGCTAGGGTTTTGCTCAGTGATGGCCATTGCAATTTCGCTCAAGGGGGGCATTTCTCATCGGGAGGAACCCAGGCATGCGTGGCCACCATATACACGTCCACGATGGCCATGTGGACATGTCGGAGCCTATGAAATCCAAGTCTGCTCGATGGTTTGGGTTCTGTGCCATGGAGCAAATCCCCAAAGTGTCCCTAAATGGCCCTGGGGTGCCCAACTAGAATGCCCGAACCAACCAAACTGTGCCTCCATTCTCGAAATATGTCGATTCCGATGGGTCTAGGATGCCGGGTTTCAGGTAGGGGACCCCCACAGCGTGCCTTGAAGACCAGAAGCGGTGCCAATGGGACATCTTTGGAGCTAGGGTTTTGTTTAGTGATGGCTAATGCAAATTCGCTCAAGGGGGGAATTTCTCGTCCGGAGGCCCCCGAGCATGTGTGGACACTGTGGACAGGTCCATAATGGCCACGTGGACCCGTGGGACCCAACGGAATCCAATTCCGCTCGCTGGTTTGGGTTCCGTGGCCCTAGATTAAATCCCTAAAGTGTCCTTCAATGGCCCTACGGTGCTTGACTAGAATTTCTATAGTATCCAAACCGTGGCTCTGGTCGCGAATCCGTCGATTCCAGTGGGTCTAGGGCGCCGATTTTCAGGTAGGCCCCCCCCTGAGCATGCCTTGAAGACCCGGAAGTGGTGCCAATAGGCCATCTCCAGAGATAGAGTTTTGCTTAGTGGTGGCCAATGCAAATTCGCTCAAGGGGGCCATTTCTCGTCCGGAGGCCCCCGGGCATGCATGGACACCATGGATAGGTCCACAATGGCCACGTGGACCTTTGGGAGCCGACAGAATCCAAGTCCACTTGTGGTTTGGGTTCCGTGGCCTTAGAGAAAATCCCCAAAGTGTCCCTGAATGGCCCCTCGGTGCTCAACTAGAATGCCCATAGCAGCCACATCGTGGCTTCGTTCGTGAATTCGTCGATTCAGGTGGGCCCGAGATGCCGGTTTCAGCTAGGGGACCCCCTAAAGTGTGCCTCAAAGAATAGGACATGGTGCCAATGGGCCATCTCCGGAGCTATGGTTTTGCTCAGTGATGGCCATTCCAAATTTTCTCAATGGGGCCATTTCTCATCCAGAGGCCCCCAGGCATGCATGGAAACCGTGTACAAGTCCACGATGGCCACATGGACCTTTGGGAGCTGACGGAATCCAAGTTGACTCATCGATTTGGGTTCCGTGGCCCCGGAGCAAATCTCCAGAGTGTCCCCGAATTCCCCCGGTGTGCTCGACTAGAATGCCCGTAGCAGCCAAACCATGGCTCCGTTCGCGAATCCGTCAATTCCAGTGGGTCTGGGGTGCCGGGTTTCAGATAGGAGAGCCCCCACAGCGTGCCTCAAAGACCTAGAAGCAGTTCCAATGGGCCATCTCTAGAGATAGGGTTCTGCTCAGTGATGGCCATTCCAAATTCGCTCAAGGGGGGCATTTAGCGTCCGGATGCCCCTAGGCCTGCGTGGCCACCGTGGACAGGTCCACAATGGCCACGTGGACCTGTGGGAGTCGACGGAATCCAAGTCTGCTCTCCAGTTTGGATTCCGTGGCCCTGGAGCAAATCCCCAAAGTGTCCCTGAATGGCCCCAGGGTGCCCGACTAGAATGCCCGTAGCAGCCAAACCGTGGCTCCGTTCGTGAATTCGGTGGGCCCGGGACGTCGCGTTTCAGCTAGGTCCCCCCCATAGCATGCCTCAAAGACCCAAAAATGGTGCCAATGGACCATCTCCAGAGCTAGGATTTTGCTCAGTGACGGCCATTCCAAATTTGCTCAAGGGGGCCATTTCTCGTCCGGAGGCCCCCGGGCATGGGTGGCCATCGTGGATAGGTCCACAATGGCCATGTGGACATGTGGGAGCCGATGAAATCCAAGTTTGCTTACCGGTTTGGATTCCGTTGTCCTGGAGGAAATCCCCAAAGTGTCCTTGAATGGCCTCGGTGTGCCCGACTAGAATTCCTGTAGCAACCAAACCATGGCTCCGTTCATGAATTTTTCGATTCCGGTGGGTCCGGGACGCTAGGTTTCAGCTAGGGAGCCCCCCATAGCATGCCTCAAAGACCTGAAGGAGGTGCCAATGGGCCATCTCTGGAGCTAGGGTTTTGCTCTGTGATGGCCATTCCAAATTTGCTTAAGGGGGCCATTTCTCGTCCGGAGGCCCTCGGGCGTGCTTGGCCACCGTGGACAGGTCCACAATGGCCACGTCCACTTGTCCACAGTGGCCACGCATGCCTGGGGGCCTCTAGACGAGAAATGGCCCCCTTGAGTGAATTTGGAATGGTCATCACTTAGCAAAACCCTAGCTCTGGAGATGGCCCATCGACACCACTTTCGGGTCTTCGAGGCACGATGTGGGGGGACCCCTAGCTGAAACCCAGAGTCCCAGACCCATTGGAATCGATGGATTCACAAACGGAGCCATGGTTTTGCTGCTACGGGCATTCTACTTGGTCACCCTAGGGCCATTCAGGGACACTTTGGGGATTTGCTCTGGGGCCACGGAACCCAAACCGGCAATTGGACTTGGATTCCGTCGGCACCCATCGGTCCATGTGGCCATCATGGACTTGTCCACGGTGGCCACATGCACCCGGGGGCCTCCAGACGATAAATGGATCCCTTGAGTGAATTTGGAATAGCCCTCACTAAGCAAAACCCTAGCTCCGGAGAGGGCCCATTGGCACCGCTTTCGGGTCTTCGGTGCATGTTGTGTGGGGGGACCTAGTGGAAAGCCAGCGTCCTAGAACCACTGGAATCGATGGATTCCTAAACAAAACCACTATTTGGCTGCTACAGGCATTCTAGTTGGGCACCCCTGTGCCATTCAAGGATACTTTGGGGATTTGTTCTAAGGCCATGGAACTGAAACCGGCGAGCGGACTTGGATTCCGTCATCTCCCACAGTTCCACATGGCGATTGTGGACCTGTCCACGGTGGCCATGCATGGTCGAGGGCCACCGGATGAGAAATGGTCCCCTTGAGCGAATTTGGAATGGCCCTCACTGAGCAAAACCCTAGCTCCAGAGATGGCCCATTGGCACCGCTTCTGGGTCTTCGAGGCATGCTATGGGGGGTCCCCTAGCTAAATCTCGGCATTCCGAACTCACCGGAATCGACCGATTTGTGAACAGAGACATGGTTTGGCTGCTACGGGTAGTCTAGGTGGGCACCTCAGGGCCATTCAGCGACACTTTGTTGATTTGCTCCGGGGCCACGGAACCCAAGATGGCGAGGGGACGTGCATTCTGTCGGCTCCCACAGGTCCACGTGGCCATTGTGGATCTGTCCATGGTGGCCACGCACGCACGAGGGCCTCCAGATGAGAAATGGCCCCCTTGAGCGAACATGGAATGGTCGTCACTGAGCAAAACCCTAGCTCCAGAGATGGTCCATTGGCACCGTTTTCGGGTCTTTGAGGGACATTGTGGGGGGGGGGGGGTAGCTGAAACCTGGCCCCCTTGAGCGAATTTGAATGGCCTTCACATTGGGGTCAAATTTGCAAAATCATCGACCGGGTAGGTATGGCTAGCGTTCCTAGCTGGAACCTTCCTAGACACACTTGCAGGACTCCCCGGAACCTGGTTTTGTTGCACGGTTGTAATTCTATTCCCCCAGTAGGTATCCAACAGGTGTCCCTAAAGGCCTTTTGGATGTGAGACGTAATGATCCATAGACTGATGACCATGGATTGGATCGACAAACCGTTGACTCTGTTGGATACAAGACGTCGAGATAGTTCTAGGGTTGCCCCTCTTCTCCGGTCCCATGGCCCAAGTGTCAACTTATACGTCCATTTTGGAAACTAGGGTTTCGCTCAGTATGGGAGTGTGTAATTTTTGCACATTGGGGTCAAATTTGCAAAATTGTCGATTGGGCAGGTATGGCTAGCGTTCCTAGCTGGAACCTTCCTAGACACACTTGCAGGACTCCCCAAAACCCTGTTTTGTTACACGGTTGGAATTATATGCCCTCGGTAGGTATCTAGCAGGTGTCCCTGAAGGCCTTTTGGGTGTGAGACAAAATGAGCCATAGAATGACGACCTTGGATTCAGGACATTGAGATAGTACTAGGGATGCCCCTCTCCTCCAGTCACGTGGCCTAGGTGTCATGTTCTACATTCATTTTGGAAACTAGGGTTTTGCTCAGTACGGGAGTGTGCAATTTTTGCACAATGGGGTCAAATATGCAAAATCATCAATCGGGAAGGTATGGCTAGAGTTCCCAGCTGGAACCTTCCTAGAAACACTTGCAGGACTCCCTGAAACCCGGTTTTGTTGCATGGTTGGAATTCTATGCCCCTGGTAGGTATCCAGTAGGTGTCCCTGGAGGCCTTTTGGATGCGAGATAGAACGAGCCATAGAATGACGACCATGGCTCGGATCGACAAACCGTCAACTCTGTTGGATTCAAGACGTCGGGATAGTTCTAAGGGTGCCCCTCTCCTCTGGTCCCATGGCCCATGTGTCATCTTGTACGTCCATTTTGGAAACTGGGGTTTTGTTCAGTACGGGAGTGTGCAATTTTTGCACATTGGGGTCAAATTTGCAAAATTGTTGACCGGGAAGGTATGGCTAGTGTTCCTAGCTGGAACCTTCCTAGAAACACTTACAGGACTCCCCGAAACCTGGTTTTGTTGCATGGTTGGAATTCTTTGCCCCTGGAAGGTATCCAGTAGGTGCTCCTGAAGGCCTTTTGGATGCAAGACGGAACAAACCATAGAATGACGACCGTGGCTCGGATCGACAAACCGTCGAATCTGTTGGATTCAGGACATCGGTATAGTGCTAGGGGTGCCCCTCTCCTCAAGTCTTGTGGCCCTGGTGTCATATTGTATGTCCATTTTGTAAACTAGGGTTTTGCTCAGTACGGGAGTGTGCAATTTTTGCACATTGGGGTCAAATTTGCAAAATCGTAGACCGAGCACGTATGATGATGATGGTGGTGATGATGATGAAGATGTTGATGGTGATGGTGATGGTGATGGTGATGGTGATGAAGATGATGATGATGATGATGAAGATGATGATGATGGAGATGTTGATGAGGAACCTAGAGATGACAATGATGATGAAGATGGTGATCATGATGATGAATATGGTGATGATGATGAAGACATTGATGATGCTGTTGATGGTGATGGTGATAGTGATGGTGATGGTGATAATGAAGAAGATGTGATGATAGAGATGTTGATGAGGAACCTAGAGATGACAATGATGATGAAGATGTTCATGATTATGATGATTGTGATGATGATGAAGACGTTGATGATGATGATGATGATGGTGATGGTGATGGTGATGGTGATGAAGGTGATGATGATGAAGAAGATGATGATGATAATGGAGATGTTGATGAGGAACCTAGAGATGATAATGATGATGAAGATGTTGATGATGATGATGATGGTGATGATGATGAAGACGTTGATGATGATGGTGATGGTGATGGTGATGGTGATGGTGAAGAAGATGGTTTAGTGTTAGGGTTTGGGTGAGGGTTAGGGCTAGAGTTATAGAATGAAATTGAATTAGGGTTAGAGTTGGAGTTAACAATGATGATGAAGATGGTGATGATGATGAAGACGTTGATGATGGTGGTGATGGTGATGAAGATGATGATGATGATGATGACGAAGAAGATGTGATGATGGAGATGTTGATGAGGAACCTAGAGATGAAAATGATGATGAAGATGTTCATGATGATGATGATGGTGATGATGATGAAGACGTTGATGATGATGGTGATGGTGATGGTGATGGTGATGGTGATGAAGATGATGATGATGATGAAGATGATGATGATTGAGATGTTGATGAGAAAGCTAGATATGACAATGATGATGAAGATGTTGTTGATGATGATGATGGTGATGATGATGAAGACATTGATGGTGATGGTGATGGTGATGGTGATGGTGATGGTGATGATGAAGAAGATGGTTTAGTGATATGGTTTGGGTGAGGGTTAGGGCTAGAGTTATAGAAGGAAATTGAATTAGGATTAGAATTACAGTTAATGATGATGATGAAGATGGTGGCGATGATGAAGACGTTGATGATGATGGTGATGGTGATAGTGATGGTGATGGTGATGGTGGTGATGAAGAAGATGTGATGATGGAGATGTACCATGATGCTGATTTGGTCTGAATGGTAGTATTGACTTTCAATTTCATTTTGTGGCTGAACGGTGTAATTTTCTGCAAAATCCACAATTGACACTATGTTTCCAACAGGAAGTGTCCCTGCATTTTCTGTACTAATCATCTTTCCATCGCACTACATGCACATGTTGAACATACTGCTTTGTTTTCTCGTAGAACTCTGTTAAGAAGTCACATACTGGTACCTATTACCATGAAAACAAGGGAAATATTACAATGTGTCATTTGAAAAAATGTATAGGTCATAAATTGAATGTGTAATATGAAAAGTATGCAATATTCATTTGGACCTGTGACTTCACTAATGCAATCTTTTTACTTTCCCTGGCACTGTCTAATTGATAGGTTATGTACTTGAAGCTCTGCATCTCCATGACCATCCTGCCAAAATTGTGCTCCTTGCTTTCATGGATGCAACGGTTCAAAAGAGAATACCCACTGCACCTAGAACATGTCCCATATAGACACGATTTTTCATAATATTTTTTTCCTTCGGGCCTTGGACACATGATGTTGTGGATAAAGTCTCTTGATGCATTCGGTGGTAGTATGGATCCATTGCATCCCTACACAATGTTAGTATGCAAATCACAAAATATGTCTTTATATGTGTTATAATAATATTCATATTCTACGTGGTATCTACAACAACAAGTGTTCCGATCAATGCATATACGAACGTACCATGGTTTGCATTTATCAAAGGACCTTTGGCCTAGGTTCAGTTGTGTGTGTTCCTTCCTGAATATCTCATAGAGTTCAGTCTGTGTGGTGTTAAGTAAGTGTTTAACATGGGGTTCACGTTTCGATGAAGGTCTAGTATGATCATGCCAAAACTTTTGTACTAAATCCTTAACAGAATCAGTTAGCTTCCTATCTGCATGAGGCAACCTACCAACAAAATCCCAACAATCGTTCCCACCCGGAGTGTCAATATTTTCTCTTATAATAGAGTATTGTTTAATAGTTTGTCTATTTAATTTGAGTATGTGAGAAGTGTGTGATAGCAGGTGACATTGCCTTGTGGAATTGCTTACAATTGATTTTGCTAAAACATGACGAGCCGCACAAAGATATTTTTTACAAGACATCTTCCCAATCGCATTAAATGCGGATTGGAGATTTCTCACAATATGACTGCTAGCCTTTGAACGTTTAACCATATTTATGCCCAAAATTCTCATAACAACAGCTAAACAATGTGACTTTAACAAACATAGCAATAATTGGCATTTACCTGCATCACCTTTGGATTCAAAATATTCTTTGACAATTTTGTTGCATTGCCATTCTATAGTGCATTTTGGAAAATTGCCTTCAAGCCCTGACATAGCACTCTCATCCACATGAATACATCTAGGATTTGTTCTTCTTGCACTGGACATTCAAGGTAGGGAGGGTGGACATGAGACATGAATACGAGAGCTTGTTTGTTATGGTGCTTCGTTCACAGATTGGGCCATAATGGGAGTGTGGTCAACATGGTTCTGGTCTTCTTGGGGATATTGCAAATTAAGCAAGGCTTGTATGTCCATCTCTAAACATGCAGCATCTCCCAAAATTCTTGTGTCGTGGGGAACTTCAGCATAACTCGTTGATGGATTGTTGGTTGGAGATTGTGTTGATGTTGGAATTTGAGTTGGGTTCGTTGGACGCAACCGCTTTACTTGTGGTTCTGAACAAGAGGTTATCATGTCAATAACTGTGTTAGGATCAGTGGCAGTATCCGAGGCAATGATAGGACCATGTCTCAATCTTTCCATTCCCAACCTGGCCTTTTCTCTTAAGTCATTGACCTTTTCAATGGGAAAATTCCTTTTATATATTTTTTTTCCTTGCATGAGTTTCCCATCTCCAAAAGTCTCTTTAACACAACTATCAGGTCTACCCCTACAAAATATGTTAATATTTAATATGCTAATACATAAAATAGTAGCATTACATTCCATTTCACAATAATAGCATATACAGGATCACTGAAGAAACAACAAGCACAGCATAAACACAAGAGACAAAGATTCATCCTGGGAAACCCTCATGGGGTAGAAAACCCAGCAAAGCTTCCTCAATATAGATGACCAACAATATACAAAGATGAAACCCTGAGACATGATCTCCTTCTCCACAATAGCAGACCTCTCCTCCACAAGTGAGCTATCCTCAAGTGAGTGTATGTGTATAATGAGGAACACACCTCCTCTATTTATACACTACTCTGATATGTATTTTACACAAGTACATGTAGGCTCGTATTTAACCATTAGGTTAAATACCCCATTATAACTGACTGGGCCGACCCCCACATGGTGGGTCTAATAACCCTAGTTACCACAACCAAATCGGAGGAATAAACATCTCCGGATTTATAGTATAATCACATTGGAGGTATGGAACATCTCCGGAATAAATAATATACAAATATAATATTCTTTGAAGTTACAATATTTCAACACTCCCCCTTAATAAGAAGGATATTATAACAGTATCTGCACGAGCAAGGAGTCATCAACATCATACATGATACATCTATAAATCATTGGAAGCTTTCTCAACATCATTAGTAACTCAAGCAGTTACTAGAACATCTTCAATACTGGAACATCGACATCTTCAGTATTGAGTTTTTATCTTCTGTAGCACTTGAACAGCTACAACAATATCATCATCTGGATCCTCATGATACATGATCATCAACATCATCATCTCACGATCATCAGCATCGTCATCACACGATCATCAGCATCGTCATCACACGATCATCAGCATCGTCATCTCACAATCATCAACATCGTCACCACACGATCATCAGCATCGTCATCACACGATCATCAGCATCGTCATCACACGATCATCAGCATCGTCATCACACGATCATCAGCATCGCCATCACATGATCATCAGCATCGTCATCTCATGATCATCAGCATCGTCATCACACGATCATCAGCATCGTCATCACACGATCATCAGCATCGTCATCACACGATCATCAGCATCATCATCACATGATCATCAGTATCGTCATCATACGATCATCAGCAGTACAAGTATTCATGCCAATACAAGTGACCATATCAACAATATGAGTATCCTACCGATACAAGTAGCCACATCATCAATACAAGTATCCTACCGATACAAGTAACCACATCATCAATACAAGTATCCTACCGATACAAGTAACCACATCATCAATACAAGTATCCTACCGATACAAGTAACCACATCATCAATACAAGTAACCTACCAATACAAGTAACCACATCATCAATACAAGTATCCTACCGATACAAGTAACCACATCAAAAATCACTTTCTTGGAGACCATACGTCTACGGATCAATTCAAGGACCTAAGTCCGGGGATGATACAATCCCCACTTCTCGGAGACCTCACGTCTACGGATCAATTCAGGGACCGCAATCCGGGGATGATACAATCCCCACTTCTCGGAGACCTCACGTCTACGGATCAATTTAGGGACCGCAGTCCGGGGATGATACAATCCCCACTTCTCGGAGACCTCACGTCTACGGATCAATTCAGGGACCTAAGTCCGAGGATGATACAATCCCCACTTCTCGGAGACCTCACGTCTACGGATCAATTCAGGGACCTAAGTCCGGGGATGATACAATCCCCATCACGTACATTTTGAACTTAGTGGTTCCGGGATGATGCAATCCCCATCACTTTATTCTCGGAGACCTCACGTCTACGGATCAATTCAGGGACCTAAGTCCGGGGATGATACAATCCCCATCACGTACATTTTGAACTTAGTGGTTCCGGGATGATGCAATCCCCATCACTTTATTCTCGGAGACCTCACGTCTACGGATCAATTCAGGGACCTAAGTCCGGGGATGATACAATCCCCATCACGTACATTTTGAACTTAGTGGTTCCGGGATGATGCAATCCCCATCACTTTATTCTCGGAGACCTCACGTCTACGGCTCTCTTTAGGACTGAAAGTCCAGGGATGATCCAATCCCCTCAACTGTCCTCTAAGGACTTCATTCTCAGAGACCTCACGTCTACGGCTCTCTTTAGGACTGAAAGTCCAGGGATGATCCAATCCCCTCAACTGTCCACTAAGGACTTCATTCTCGGAGACCTCACGTCTACGGCTCTCTTTAGGACTGAAAGTCCAGGGATGATCCAATCCCCTCAACTGTCCACTAAGGACTTCATTCTCGGAGACCTCACGTCTACGGCTCTCTTTAGGACTGAAAGTCCAGGGATGATCCAATCCCCTCAACTGTCCACTAAGGACTTCATTCTCGGAGACCTCACGTCTACGGCTCTCTTTAGGACTGAAAGTCCAGGGATGATCCAATCCCCTCAACTGTCCACTAAGGACTTCATTCTCGGAGACCTCACGTCTACGGCTCTCTTTAGGACTGAAAGTCCAGGGATGATCCAATCCCCTCAACTGTCCACTAAGGACTTCATTCTCGGAGACCTCACGTCTACGGCTCTCTTTAGAACATCTGTTCAAGGATGATACAATCCCCACATGTATTCTCATCAATACAAGTACAAGTATCCTCAACCATACAAGTACATTAATCAATACATGTGTCATCAAAAGTATGTATTCTTACCAATACATCTTATCATCAAAAGCATGTATTCTTACTAATACATCTAACATCAAAAGCATGTATTCTTACTAATACATCTAACATCAAAAGCATGTATAAGTAAAACTAAGTATTCTAAGTATAAGAGTCCTAAATCTAAATATTTCTAAGTATCTAGGTGTGGAGAACAAGTTACCTCATCATCGACCTTGTTGTTCGATGAGACCAACTTATCATCAGTGACTATAATACTCCCCCTTTCGAGGAGAGTCCTTTTTTGAACTACACCAAGCTTGTCTCGGAAGTATTCAAATTTCACTCGAGACAGAGGTTTGGTTAGTATGTTGGTAACTTCTTCACTTGAGGTAAAGGTTTGGTTAGTACAAAGGTAACCTGTTACAAATTCAAACTTTATAGTTCCTTTCCGCGTCATATCTTGTTTGTTCCCTATGTTCTTTGACTTATCATGGAACACTAGATTCTATGTCATCTTGATACAACTCTAATTATCACATAGGATCTCAGTTGGTTCTATCTCTAAGTCAAACAATCCTGAAGCCAAACTTCTTCACAACTAGCGGAGCAAACAGCCATATATTCCGCTTGTGCTGAGAGCCACACTAGACTGCTTCTAGCTAAACCACGAGATCATGGCTAACCCTAGACAATAACATCCTCTCGTTGTGTTCTTCCTGTCTGATACACTTCCTGCCCAATCAGAATCTGAATAACCATCTGAAGTCATGATCTTCAAGATAGCATTCTATCGTGTCCTTTATGTGCCTTATCACATGCTTTGTAACTATCAGGTGAACACATCTAGTTTCTACTAGATACTGACTCAAGGTGTTCACAATAAGGCATATCTCTAATCTAGTATATGTTAGATACAACAATGACCCAATAATTTGACTGTACAGAGTTATATACACTAACTCTGATGAGTCATCTCCTAACAGTTTCAAGTTGGAATCCATAAGAGTGGCCATTCCATCATATCAAGTCTTCTCAAGATTTCTCAGCATACTTTCTCTGGTTGAGAAGGATTCCTACTGAGCCTTTCCATACTTCCAGACCTAGGAAGTAATACATTAATCTAAGAACTTTTATTTTCTTTTCTACAGTCATCTATCTATGCCATCTCTCATCAGATGGGTCTACTGATATGAGCCTCAATATCATTCGAACTCTGTGGTGAGTTCCTTCTTGCATCCATGTCATCTGTGTATAGAAATCATATTCAACCTTGTAGCAAAGGTTGATATCCACATCACCCATGGTGATCATTAAGCTTATCAAAACCTGATTCACATTTCTTCTTTAATTACACCATTAAGAGAATGGTCTTATCTAGCCACTTGGAGCAAACATTTCATCATGATTCTCTTCCTCTTTCTAGGAGAATCTTCTAGCCACAATCCTTCTATAGTGTGTTTGATTTGTAAATCCTTTTGTTGAACATCCATCACTTGTTCATCATTCATCATGATTTTTCCTACAAATCAAAATTAGGTACATGATTAGTAATACTTCATAATAATCAAATCATATTGACATGATAACCTATTATGCATACAGATATCATTTACATAGTTATGCAACTATTTTGACCAATACTTTGGCACAACACTTTCCCATATCCTGTATGCATACAGTGGCTATCTAGATGCCTTCCATCTCTACCAGAACATACTATCGAGAGTGTGCACAACTCTCAACATGTCAGCAAAGAGGTTTCATTCTACACAAGCAACAATGGAATGTTTGTCCAACTTACCAATCATATGCACATTAGTAGTATACTGTTCAATGCTCTATGAATGTTTACACTCAGCATCATATATTCTAGGAATACAAATATGCATACAACCTATTACAGGCAATATCATTACTATTTCAAATAACAACTCAAATACTTATCTTTTATGTTTGTGTGGTTGCCTCCCGCTTGATCTTCTATATATCTTTTGAACTTCTATTCATTCTGTACCACTGTGCATGTTCATGTGTCATCCTCATGATCTCATACACAAACATACACCCATTAGTATGTTCTAAATGTTATCAAAACATTATAGTTCTAAATAATCTTGAGAATGTATAGTCATGATTATAGTTAATAAACATTAGTATTCAAGATTTCAGGGAAGTCTTGTTTTACTCATGCATATCATCAATCAAGATAAAAGACATAATATGCATAATCCCTTGATTACTAACTTTATGAATAAGCATAACCAATCATACCAAGTATACTTATATAAGGGATCTTAACACAAAGTAAGATTCATGGGAAACATACCTGGATTAGTATACCTACTTAGTTATGTACAACATACCTAAACAATCTCTTCAATGATTTAGAGATCCTGAGCTAGAACCTACATGTCTCATAGGTTAAGCATAATACAACAAGGTCATACATACCTCGTAAGTAGAACAAAGATTATGGATGAGTCTTTGTCTTCATGTGGTCATTGTCATGGAACTTGATTTGTCTTTTGTGATGTACCTGTATCTTGTTAGCAGACAACATCAACCTCACACAACACCATAATGCATTAGTACAATCATATAATCCTAATCAATGAATGTCTTCAATCATTCACATGCATTCATACTGTTACTAGGGTGATAAGATAAGTCTAACATTAATCAAGATTGTACTAACAAATAATATGAAGACAAACACATCATGAACTTAATCAAGAATTAGATTTCAAGACATACCTGAGCCTCCTTAAGTCATACCTGTCGAGACTTCTTGTAGTCTTCTTATATAAGGCCTTAGCCTCAACTCCCCCTGAAACTTGATCTGGAGCTTAATTAGGGTTTTCTAGAGAAACCCCTAAAGATTCAACCTTTGACTTTCACACTTCTCAATGGATGAAAGAATATGTCTTGCTGAGTTGATCAAACTAGCATACTTCAACTTTGGAATTTCCAAAATTTGACCCCTCAAAATTGCCTTTGAAACTTCTGGATCTTCTGGACAGGATCCCGAACTAGGGTTTGATGAAGCCCACCCTTCTGCCCAAACAAAAGGTTCAATCCAAGGCTCTAAACTATTATTTTTCTTAGGAGTTTCCAGCCGTGGTTACAGACTTCAAAAATTCCAACTTTTGCTGAAGCCCTAATTTTCCATCTTTCCGATCAAAATCCCGAACTGGGGTTTGATCAAGCCCGGTCTTCCACCCAACCAAAAAATTCGAACTTGGTCTCTAAATTTCGATTTTTCTGAGTAGCATTCAGCCGTGGACTCCGATTCCAAAAATTCTAACTTTCTCCGAAACCCTAAATTCCGGAAGCCATGAATAAAGGTGCTCCAAAAATAATTCTGTTTTGACAGAAATATGCACCTGATTGTTTCTGCTATAAATCTGAAATTTTTGCTCCACAGGGTCTGAAACCCTTTTTTTGCAGTAGCCTGACCTTTCATCTTTCCATCCTGACAGGTCTGAACTCAATTGGGTTTTCTGAGAGAAAGTTATGCCAAGTGTCGCAACGTGACCTGTTTATGGGATAAAACAGGAGAGCGAACTTGTACAGCATGCCACGTGTCACTGTTTGAACTTCGGCCTCTGAAAAATTTTTCTGAGATAGATCGACCTGTTAGCTTTCCATCCTGATAGGTATGACCTCAATTGGACTCTCTGAGAGAGAGTTATGCCAAGTGTCGCAACGTGACCTGTTTATGGGATAAAACAGGAGAGCGCACTTGTACGGCGTGCCACGTGTCACTGATTCAATTTCGGCCTCTAAAAAAGTTTCTTGAGATAGTACAGTCTGTGTACTTCCTGTCACTTTTTACTAAATTTCATTTGGAGCTTCCTAGCCCAATTTATGACCTTTTTTCCTAGGTCACCTGAATTTGACTGAGATCTGGAAGAGGCAGAAACCCTAACTTGTACTGATCATAAATCACAAAGTACAACGAATTAGAGGTTGTCCTTTGGACACAAGGTACCTGGAGATTTAATATTCGTCCTGTAACAATTTCAGATCCGAAAACATCGCCAAAACGGATTTATAGCGAAAGTGCTACGATGACTGGTTTTTGCTATGTAAAACCCTAACCTTCAAATTGTCGTAAGTAAAGGAAGTGTCGTTAGTGCCATACCTTGTCTTCCTTCAGGTTAGCTCTGATACCATGTTAATATTTAATATGCTAAGACATAAAATAGCAGCATTACATTCCATTTCACAATAATATCATATACAGGATCACTGAAGAAACAACAAGCACAGCATAAACACAAGAGACAAAGATTTATCCTGGGAAACCCTCATGGGGTAGAAAACCCAGCAAAGCTTCCTCAATATAGATGACCAACAATATACAAAGATGAAACCCTGAGACATGATCTCCTTCTCCACAATAGCAGACCTCTCCTCCACAAGTGAGCTATCCTCAAGTGAGTGTATGTGTATAATGAGGAACACACCTCCTCTATTTATACACTACTCTGATATGTATTTTACACAAGTACATGTAGGCTCGTATTTAACCATTAGGTTAAATACCCCATTATAACTGACTAGGCCGACCCCCACATGGTGGGTCTAATAACCCTAGTTACCACAACCAAATCGGAGGAATAAACATCTCCGGATTTATAGTATAATCACATTGGAGGTATGGAACATCTACGGAATAAATAATATACAAATATAATATTCTTTGAAGTTACAATATTTCAACAAAATAAACAACAAATAAGATATTAGTGCCATTGTACAATGAACTTGACACATTCCAACATAACTTACCACATTACAAATTGACATATACAACTACAGACTATGTTGGTCTATTTGTGTTTGAATAAACATCATTATCCCTTACAATTCCAATCAATATAGATGATGGTTGGTCAAGTTTAGAGTGGAGAAACTAGTGTCTTGCCTAGCCATGAATTCATAAAAATTATGGTAGTAACACCCTACAATAAAGATGGCTAGAGATGCCTTGGGAATAGTTTGATAGTTTTTCTACATCAAATAAGGTAACCTATGAGAATAGTTTTTCTTATTGGTTTACATCATATTTTTAACCTTAATTAGTTGCATTTTTTGCTTTCTCCATTAATGTTATCCATTCTAAATTTTGCACCTAGTTTGATTGCTTTGTCTTCATAGTGGAATGGTATATCCTTCCATTTGAGGCAATTCCATTTACCATCATGAATTACTAGGTTATATAACACCTTAAGGAGTTGAATAAACAACAACAAACTATCTCCTTATCTATAAACCTTGAGATGATAGAATGTGATTTTGAGTTTAAAATACCCATGGTTGAATTCAACAATGCATCACAATAGAATGAATGTATACCTTGTATTGTGCAAAACCTTAAGGAGGATGCAAAGGTTTCTAACAAGGATCATGGTCTTGGGAAGGGTGACTAGGAGGAATATAATTTGACCTTTAAATGTGCAATATCTAGGGTGGGGAGGTGTTGGAAAGTGGGAAACTAGGGACTATACCAACAATGATCATGTTGGGTAGAGCATGAAGTGGGAAAGTCTTGGTTTTTGGAAAAAAATCATTATTAAAAGTGAGGGGATATTGTAAGGATGGTAAATATGGATGAATATTATCATATTTGGATTCATAGAGAAAGGAAATGTGCATATACTTACAGGTATCCTCATTTCATACAATGGTATTGAATAAGAGATCAGAGAGTTGAGGTTTTGTGGATGAGTTGAAGTGATATTTTTAGTCATGTTTAGTGAGTGTGTAGTATTTTTTGCTAGCATAATATGAGGTGAAAAGAACAAAATTAACCTGGGAACTAATTATACAATGAGGAGGTTGCATACTTCATCTTGTCCATTGTTCATATGAGTTTTTTTAGATGTGACCTTGGCAAATATTCTTGTCAAATTCATTTTTGTCTATGCAGGGATATTGTTGTGGGCATACGATAAAAACAAAAAGGCATGGGAGAATCTCAAATCTTGTGAATGAAAATACTTATTTACAATTCACCATACCTTTATAGAAATGATCTCCACTTGCAATGGAAACTAGTACCTTGAATGTATCAACTAGATTCCAAGACCATTGAAGATGTTTGTTAGATTCCAAGGGTGATTCTGTGTACAATAGATCAATGAGTGTCCAAAATATCAATGAGTGAGCCAATAAGAAACCTGTAAGAGCTTGAAACCCGCAAAATAAATGAACCCCATGTTTTTTGGTAGAATTCCCAAGAAACAGAGAACTCTATTTTTTTTAACTAGTAACAGGGATGCGCACGCATGCTTAAATGCGCACATGCGTGTTTTTAGCGCATACATGTCACTAGAGCGCACACGCTAAAACACGTGCACGCGCCCCTGTATAATGTTTACACCATTTATTCCCCAACGTTTACACCATTTAATGCCAAACCTTCCCCGGCTTCGAAAATATTTGCATAAATTGGACTCAGTGATGAAGTTTGAAGGGTGGTTCTTAATTTTTATTTGAAGGGCTTACTCTTTGCATCTTGACACATTTGATCATTTATGGTTGTCTATGCGCCTTGACCCAATTGATATTGTAAGGTGAGGATGTGCATGCATAACAATCCTTATTTATGACTATGCGATTTGGATTTAAATGGAAGAGGATGTAAAGACATGTTATTTTTATATGTATTTTGATGGCGAGTGTTGAAGAGAAATGTGGCAATAAACCACATATGTTTGGAAGGATAGAGGGAGGTTACATGATCATGATCATGCCACCCATCAAATTGAAAACAATTCCTGAGCGAAAAATTGTTTTTTAAAATTTTATTAATAACCATTGTGGTACTTTGGTCCAAATGTTTTTTCTAACTCATTGTTTCTCCATATTGTGTTCCTACTACCACCTCTCTATATCAATGCATAAAATCAACCTCTGCTTGGTTTGTGGTTATATTTGCATGCCATTAAGTGTTGTTTAGAGTTTTCGTGAGTCGGTGACATTCACGCAATAAATGAATTCTTGTAGAGGAGGACTCATCAAAGAGGCAATTTGAATTTCTATTTGACAAAAAACATATTTTGTAAAGATAAAATGCCATGAATGCATCCTCAGCCTACCATGAAAGACCATGGATATGTTCAAAAGCATTGAACATCATCGAAGAATGAAAATAGGTTCCTCGACATATTATTGAAGCATATTGAGCTCAATTGAATTCCACCTGGGCCTTAATTGAAAATTCTAGACCTCACGCATCATCAATAACACATAGAATCAATGACACTATCTCTCTACAAGGAGCCTTTTGCATATGAATTGAATATTGCTGCCATTATTGGTGAGCTCCCAATATGGATGCCTAATGAGTGTAGTTGTACTAAGAGCCTACTTTAATTATCAACCCGGGGGGACGTACAAACTTTAGAGGTGCAGGCACTATCTGTGGTCTTATAGGATAATATTTGTCGCGGTTGGGTGTTGTTATCAATGTTTTAAGGGTTGTCTACTCAATACGTAAAATTGTTTATACTAAGGAATTAAATACTGGAAAACAATAAATCTATTTTAAGGAATTAAAATACTAGAAGCAGTAAATCTATTTTAAAGAATTAAGAATGCTGAAAGTGAAAGAGATATTCCTATTAATTCACCTAATGCAGAATGGTGAATCTAGACTATGAAAGTGAAATGCCATAACAGATCTATTCTAAATTAAAGAAAGCAAAGTCTGCAATTACTTATGCATAAACTAGAATTCTAATCTAAACCATTTGAATATCAAAACTAAGTTTGAAATGCAATCATCTCATGCTACACATCCATTATTAAGGAATCAAAGCAATCAACCTTGAGAAGCAATTAATCATGATGGGAAACATCCATAAACCTTAGATCTAAACCATGATTTTTGAAAGCAATGCTAATACATATGGAATTATTGTTTAAAATATGCGTTGGAAGAAAGCAGCTACAGGACTACTGAAACCGTATTGCTGAACTACAGAACATGCTATAAATTACTACAAAATCAAGACATCATTCAAATGCTTCCATATACGATATAAATTTTCATCACTATAAAACACATAATCAGAAATACCTGAAAAATGGAAATCCCCTGACTTATGTGTTGGAGGGGCCCTCTCCAACCAGTACTCAGGAGGGAATGAAACTTATAGACGCTGACTGAGATTTAACATCAATCTTCTATTAAAATATAAACTCCATGTCTTCACAAAGGTCTGTAACTCAGAAGTATCTCAAGAATGTAAAAACGTAAAACAATGTTTCTCCAAAAATGTGAACAGAGACCTCTCACTACCCGAGAGGTCCATATTTATATAATTATTAATGTATAACCTAACTAAATGTCTAAATGTTGATTCTCCTTGAACAAGAGTGCGTTCTCTACAAATCAAGAAAAAGGCACCGAGCTGCATGATCCCTTAGTCTTCTACGTGTTTGTCCTTTAATGCCCCTGAACCTACTCAATCACACTTGATTTCCACAAAATTAGTTTATTGAATACACATTTTAAACATACAAGAATAATCGTCAAAAACAACTTCATTAAATAATTAAGGTAAAACATTTTTCCCACAAATGAGTGTGTTTCTTCGCCATTGCTTGAGCTTTACAGCAGGAAAAAGGTTATCAAATGCCTGAAAATTGGATTCATCAATCATAATGTCTTGGACATCAAGGATTTATCTTGGCTCCTTAGCCATGGCTAGTGGAGGGAAACAAGAGCCTCCAACACTAACTCTTGCTTCTTAGGCACAAACACCATGAATGAGTCCCTGCACCGCCACATATGAAATCTATAGGGTATTAGTCAACTTCAAGTGTGTTATGTGTGTGATGATTAGGTTAGTTGTGAACCAAAAATGGGTCTTGAGTTTTGACCAAGGTATATGGACAACAAGAAGCTTATCATGCCTTAAATGAAGCTTCTCGGGCTCAAGCACCATGAACAACACCTACAACTAAAGAAACTTCTTAGGATATGATGTTGAATGCATCTTCAAACCACCACACATAACCCTTGTGGGGTATCTCTAGCAAATCTAGAGGGATACATATACCATGATTAGGCTACATTGCATGCCTTAAACATCATCATCATCATCTTCATCATCAACATCATATTTGTCGTCATCATCATCATCATCCTCATCATCACCACCTTCTTCATCATCTTCTTCATCATCAACATCGTCATCATCGGCATCATCATCATCCATCATCTTCATCATCATCATCATCAACATCATCATCTTCTTCATCATCATCATTGATAATGATGATGATGACGAATATGATGATGATGATGATGATGATGATGATGAAGATGATGGATGATGATGACTATGAGTAGGAAGATGAAGATGCTGATGTTGATCATGATGAATATGATGATGATGATCATCATCATCATCATCATAATCATCTTCATCATCATCAGCATCAGCATCATCATCATCATCCTCATCATCATCATCCTCATCCTCGTCATCATCCTCGTCGTCATCATCATTATCAATGAAGATGATGAAGATGATGAAGAAGATGATCATATTCTTCATCATCCTCATCATCATCATCCTCATCCTCCTCCTCCTCATCATCTCCATCATCATCATCATCGTTATCACCCACTTTCTCATCATCATCCCCATCCCGATCATCATCATCATCATCATCTTGGCCATCATCTTCATCATCAACATCATCATCATTGTCATCATCATCATCATCATCAACATCATCATCATCATCTTCTTCATCATCATCATTGATAATGATGATGATGACGAAGATGATGATGATGATGACAATGACAAGAAGAAATGTTGAACTCTTGAATCATTTTGCACTCTTTCCCAAAGAATCAAACTATGAGACATCAAAATGTAAATTAAGTCAATAATAATCATTAGATAAATCTATGTAGCTAGTTTTCTCTCTACCCTATCACTTGTTGTACTTCTCATCTCTTTTAAACACCTTTGAACATGCCTTGAAGCAATGCATTGTGATGAACCCCAATTTTGTTGATCCATGGTCCTCTCTATATATTCAATTTTAAGCTTGTGATCATCCACTTTAAAAGTGTTATATGTCATGTCCCAAATTTGGCATTGGGTCACAATGGCCTAATCACATTGGCCATATTTATTAGAGTTTGTGAAATTGGTGTTAAGTGTCAAATAATTGCCAAGGAAGAAAATTACTAGTTTCCGAGGTTTGGGGTGGAATATTTGGGATTTGGAATAAGGGGGATAATAAATGATGTTTGAAAATTAGAATGGCATAAATATTTAATAAAGGAGATAAATAGATATATACAAGTGAAAATCAAAGTTGCATTTGATCATGAAGACATACGGAGGAAGTGGGACCCACATATGGCTAGATTTCCCCACTACACTTGGCATCATTCTCTCACCAATTCGAATTCATGGTGAATGGTAACATACTTGGGGGAGTTAGAAAGGTATTATTGATAGCATGACTCATCCAAGGTCGAAATATAGAGGAAGAGTAACTCCCATGGAAGAGGAAGAGGCAATTTGGAGCTAGTGGGACACTTGGGCTAGATTCCCTAGCTCTATGACAACAATGATGAAGATGCTATGAAACCTATGACACAAATCAGACATGAAGGATGAAATATGACATATATGACAATTCAAGGATAAAAGTATCCTCCAAGAGGGCTCTCAAGGGAGTTAGGGAAGCTAAGATGCTTCCACATGTGATTTGGTGGAAGTGGGAAACTAGGAATTGTTGTATGAGTGGCATTCTTTGGAATCTCTTCCCAACTTGAGTTGGAATGAGTCTCTTGGAAGGATTTCCACCTATGGAGGACATTATAAGTTTATAAAAGTCATGAACAAAGAATAATAGCATCTTTTGATTAGTTGTATAATTTGCAATTGCATCTGTGAAGAGGGAGAGCTAGTGGATGACTAGTTTCTTGCCTTATCCAATTTCGAGGGTGAAAGATTCCCATCCAAGTTGGTAATTGGAAAGGCCATTCAGAAATTTCATTTGGAGATTTAATGGAGTCTTTATTCGCAGGTGTAAGCTATAGGGCAGCTCATGGTTTCTTCTATTGCAGCTCACTCCTTCAACCATTTCCATTTTTTATGGCATATTTTGATCCTTGAGGGAGGGCATTTTTGGTGAGCTATTGTACTCTTTGGGGGAGCTTATAATGCCCCATTTATTTTGTAATATGAATTAAATACTTTTTTCTTCATCTCTAGAAATTTTCAGGTCGAAATTCCAAGTAGAAATGTATAAATCTCATTTTTAATGAAAGAACAGTGCCATTTGCCCACTACCATGTTGTGAACCAATCTAATGTTGATGGATTCTTATGGATAAGTAAAATACTGATGGTTTATTTAGGAATGGAAATTTATTTATGTATTATAGAACTTTCATGTTTAGTGCTCAAGCATTTGAAGTCATTTTACTCAGTTTATTTACATTTGGAGAAGATTTGGTGCCATTTCCCCAAGGGTCGAACTAGTGATTTTTGTTGTTGTTTGGGAGAGGTTTGGAACAAAATTAATAACTAATGAATGGTTCATTTGGGGCCTTAATAAAATACTTGAGACATCCCCTACCTCATTTCATAAATTTGAGTGGGTTTGGAGGCATTTGGGAAGCCATTTTCAGTACTTACCCCACTGGGATTTGAACCCCAAATTACTAGTAAAATTGCATACTTGGTCCAAAATCTTAAGAGAGTTTGAAGAGGCCTTTTGGTGGCAATATATCATACCTGAACATAATATTCAAGTTCTAATATCATTCATACACCTTCCTTGAATATTTGAAGGCATTTGGAGTCAATTTGAGACCTAGAGACCAATACTAGTCAAAGGGAAATTACTAGTAAAGTTCCCTACATTGGCCAGAATTGAAAGTGGATTTGAAGAAGTATTTTAAAGGTCCAAAAGTATCCCTGAAACAAATATATGTGTTATAACATAATCCATATAACTTATCAGAAGATTGGGAGCAACTGGAGCAATTTGGGGACCTAGAGCTCAAAACTAGTCAAAGGTCGAACTAGGGAAAAAAGTGAAAATTGCCATTTTAATCAAATTCCTAACAAGGGACATTATAGTGGTATCAGAGCATGGTCTTGGCACCTGATGTGGTATAACATTAATGAATACCAGAAGTCAAATAAATAATCCACCACCCTTAGAAACTGAAACTGGATGTACTTTGGTGAAAGGGAGGAAGTAGGAGAAGAAGTGCATTCCTTGGTCACCATTAGTAAGGATGAGAAAGGGACCTTGGAGGAGAATGAGGAGTTTAGAAAATTACTGAAACCATCCTTTGAAGACAAGTGGAGGAAATTCATGCAAGAGTTCGAATTGTTGGTTAAGGGACTTGGAAGCAACTTGGAAAAAAGAATGAGCAATGGTTCTCTTTTAAAGGAAAAGAAGGAAATGGATGAAATAATTTATGCCACAAAGGAGTAACCTCATGTAATGGTGGAACATGAGGTACATGATGATATGCAGGTGCTTGAAGATGCTATACTCAAAAAAGAAGAAGGACAAGCACTTGTCTTTGTTCAGAGGGATTATGAGTTGGCTCATGGAGAGAGTTGCAAAGTCTTAAAGGAGGCACATGATCTCACAACAGTTGGACTAGCCAATTATGGAGAAGATGAATTAAAGATTTCGATGGGTACGAGTTGTAAAGATTTAAGGTTGGTTCATAATTCCTTACCCCCTACTTATTTTTTAGCCACATCAATTGGGGATGAAAATTGGGTTAAAGGTTTTTTTCTAGTGGTGCCACATGATGGGTATGAAACTCCTACCTCTCCTTTTGATGATGACATGAATAGAGCACCTCATTATTTGCATTTGCAGCAGAATATTTTCTTTCCTTATGATGATACATATCTTCATGGATACACTTATGATGTTCACTTCAGTCACTTGAAGACTCATGATATTTCTTGCTCCTTGCTTAGTTCAATTGATGTTGGAGGAACTTCATTAACTACTTGGATGAAAGAATACAGTGTTGACTGTTTTGATGCATCTTACATATTTTTGGAGCAGCATTATAGGACATGGGATACTCCCCCATGTCATTGGATAAGATTTGATTGTTCACTCAATGCTTGTATGCACCTAGAAAATGGTGGTCTACTTACATGGAGGTATAAGCACTTTCATGATTCTTTGATGAAGCACCTCCTTGATGTACATTTTCATTATGTTGTTATGTACTTTGATGATATATATTTTTTACTCGTGATGTTTGGAAGAATTCATACAAGAAAATGGGATCCAGGAATCCTCTTATCTAATGGTGTGGGTTGGAGAGCACTCTTAATTGTTGGGGTGCAATACAAGCAATGGGACCCTGGAATAATTTTTATCTCATTGGTTTCAAATTTTTTGGGGAAACAAGTAGTATGGGATATGGATTTCCCACTTAATAAAGTGATTTTTATCAGCATAGTGCAACATCAAGCATGTTGGTTCCACTCTAAAATATTTATGGAAACTCCAAGACTAAAGGTTGGGCAATTCAATGGCAACTTCAAAGAATTATACATAAAGCAGGTTCTTCAACACCCATGTTTGAAATTGCTTGAGGAAAAGCAATATTGGGAAGGGAGGATTTGGCATTGGGTCACAATGGCCTAATCAAATTGGCCATATTCATTAGAGTTTGTGAAACTGGTGTTAAGGGTCAAATAATTGCCAAGGAGGAAAATTACTAGTTTCCCAGGTTTGGGGTGCAAGCTTTGGGATTGGAATAAGCGGGATAATAAATGATGTTTGAACATTAGAATGGCATAACTATTTAATAAAGGAGATAAATAAATATATACAAGTGAAAATCAAAGTGGAATTTGATCATGAAGACACATGGAGGAAGTGGGACCCACATATGGCTAGATTTCCCCACTACACTTGGCATCATTCTCTCACCAATTCCAATTCAAGGTGGATGGTAACATACTTGGGGGAGTTAAAAAGGTATTATTCATGGAATGACTCATCCAAGGTTGAAATATAGAGGAAGAGTAACTCCCATGGAAGAGGAAGAGGCAATTTGGAGCTAATGGGACACTTGGGCTAGATTCCCTAGCTCTATGACAACAATGATGAAGATGCTATGAGACCTATGAGACAAATCGGACATGAAGGATGACATATGACATATATGACATGTCAGGGATAAAAATAGCCTCCAAGAGGGCTCTCAAAAGAGTTAGGGAAGCTAGGATGCTTCCACATGTGATTTGGTGGAAGTGGGAAACTAGGAATTATTGTACAAGTGGCATTCTTTGGAATCTCTGACCAACTTGAGTTGGCATGAGTTTCTTGGAAGGAATTAGACCCATGGAGGACATTATAAGTTTATTAAATTCATTAAAAAAGAAGAATAGCATCTTTTGATCGTTTGTAGAATTTTCAATTGCATTTGTGAAGAGGGAGAACTAGTGGATGACTAGTTTCTTGCCTTATCCAATTTCGAGAGTGAAAGATTCCCATCCAAGTTGGTAATTGGAAAGGCCATTCAGAACTTTCATTTGGAGCTTTAATGGATTCTTTATTTGTAGGTGTAAGCTACAGGGAAGCTCATGGTTTCTTCTATTGCAGCTCACTCCTTCAACCATTTCCATTTTTGATGGCATATTCTTGATCCTTGAGCGAGGGCATTTTTTATGAGATATTGTACTCTTTGGGGGAGATTATAATGCCCCATTTATTTTGTAATATGAATTAAATACTCTGTTATTCATCTCCAGAAATTTTAAAGTCGAAATTCCAAGTAGAAATGTATAAATCTCATTTTTAATGAAAGAACAGTGCCATTTCCCCACTACCTTATTGTGAACCAATGTAATGTTGATGGATTCGAATGGATAAGTAAAATAATGATGGTTTATTTATGAATGAAAATTTATTTATGTATTATAAAAGTTTCGTGTTCAGTGCTCAAGCATTTGAAGTCATTTTACTCATTTATTTACATTTGGAGAAGATTTGGTGCCATTTCCCCAAGGGTTGAACTAGTGATTTTTTTGTTGTTTGGGAGAGGTTTTGAATAGACTTAATAACTAATGAATGGTTCATTTGGGACCTTAATAGAATCCTTTAGAAATACCATACCTCTGTTCAGAAATTTGAGTGGGTTTGGAGGCATTTGGGAAGCCATTTTCAGTACTTACCCCACGGGGATTTGAACCTCAAATTACTAGTAAAATTGCATACTTGGTATTGAATATTAAGAGAGTTTGAATAGGTCTTTTGGTGGCCATATCTCATCCCTGAAAATAATATTCAAGTCCTAATATCATTCATACACCTTCATTGAATATTTGAAGGCATTTGGAATCAATTTGATACCTAGAGACCAATACTAGTCAAAGGGAAATTACTAGTAAACTTCCCTATATTGGCCAGACTTGAAAGAGGATTTGAAGAAGTATTTTAAAGGTCCAAAAGAATCCTTGAAACACATTTTTTTGTTATAACATCATCCATATACCTTCTCAGAATATTTGGGATCAATTGGAGCAATTTGGGGACCTAGAGCTCAAAACTAGTCAAAGGTCAAACTAGGGAAAAAAGTGAAAATTGCCATTTTAATAAAATTCCTAAGAAGGGACATTACATTATAAACCATTCTAACATGTTCATAATTACCAAGTCTTCTTCAAGGACCAAATCTCATTGGCCACTAAACAAAGGATTGATTAGCTTTTTCCTGTTGTGTATGTAATCCTAGTCATGTAGTCTTGTTACGTTGCCACCATCATGCAATCTAGATAACCTCCACCCTTCCCAAGGGATTTGATATCGAATACCTATTGTTGAAGAATAAGCCTTCAACATAAGTTGTCTTCTTCTACTATCCCAATCAGATGAATGACCAATAATAGGTCCCAAACAATTTTCCACATGTTTCCTCCACATAACTTTTATTTTTTCCCATTGCTTGGAAACAAAATTTACATCAAACCTAATGCATGTTGGATGAACAACCACAACCAAACAGGGAAGCTTTTCATGTAAAGGGTTTGAAATAATGACATGTGCATAATGACAAATTACACCCTTCTTAAAATTTTCTGTAATAATAGCATAGCATGTAGCTCCATCTCCCACAGTCACTAAGAAATGTGATTGGCATTGATGATTTTCTTTATTACCACAAAAACCAACCAAAGTATCACTTTCTTCTATCCACCCAACATATTTTTTCACAACAGTCTCATCTTCATGAGCACGACATACATGAATCAGACCCTCTATACCATGTTTGGATTTATAAGAATCATAAACCTTTCCAAGTGCCTCAAAAATGTACTCATGCTCCCCTGGGATATATAACAATGATTTTCTCACTTGCCTTAAAGTTGTCGATATTGAAAGACCATCTAAATTCAAGCTAATGAAGCTATGCAATATAGGAACCCCCCATAACTTAATCATCTCATAAATGGATTTAGTGGATGCACCATACCTTCTCCTTGCTTTTGGATGTCTTCGGTTTTGAAAGATATCTTTAACAAATTCCCAAACGATATCTTTACCTTGTAATTTTCCTTGTCTATGTGCCTCACACACATCCTTTCAAAACCTAAATATATCTTTCCTTTTTGTAGATTTGAACAACTTGTCCTTTGGGGACCTTATTCTAATAGAGAGTATAGAAACCTTTGTCCTCTCCCACCAAAGAGCCCTCATCATTTATCTATAGCTAGTATTTGTAACCCTTGCAACATTTATGAGCTCAGTTTGAGTCAAAAAGTATAATCTTCTCCCTTTCTCTGTATCTTGTCCCTTTCTTTTAACGGGGCTCCTTGATTCACGATATAAACAAATCCTAAAGTCATCACAATCTGGAATCAACTTACAAAACTTGCATGTCAATGATTCAAAAGGGATCCATGTTTCAAAATCCCTGGACAATGAATATGCCTATATGTACGATCAATACAACATTCAGTACCATGACGACATAGCATCCTCTTGGTATGCTTCTCTATGGCCCATAATTTCCCATCCCTTTAATAATCCAAAAGGATTTTTTTGTTCAATCTCTCCCCTTTTGTAACATCCCAAAAATTCACAAAAATTTAAAATCTTTAAACGTAGCTTTTAATGCATATATTAACTATGCGGAATTGTAATAAATGCTTCATTGTCGTCTTGTTGTACTAAATGTTTGTAATGATTATAAATGTATTGTTTGCGACATGATAATTAATATCTAAATTTCGATGCTATTGAATATTCTTCTCATCTCAGCTATATTTTTATATTACTTATGTCAATGTTCAATCGATATTAATGTTTGAAAGTGCTAACTATTTTTCTTCTTTTGATGATGAAAGGGGTCCTAAGGGTACCCCGAGGCTTACTTAGCATTCATGCTAAAGCATTTGAATCATTCCTTTCGCAGATTACAGGTAAGGGTGACACATCAGATCAAGTAATACAAATATATTTTTAAAAAGTACTTTCAGTTAAATCCTCAAAGGTTCTGTATATAAGTTTCTAAGGTACTTATACAACAACTCGTCTTTAATTTGTATTTGTTTACTATGAAATTCATATGTTTCCTTTGTTCAACATTTTAAATGACGAATTAGAGTACCAAAAAATTGGTTTAGGCCCATATGCGCTATTACTGTTTGTCAAAGGTTAATGTGCCTTTATAGACATAGGTTAAAGACGTGATACATTCTCTTCTTATAACATGTGCACTATATGCAAATTGATATGCGATGTCCTAAAATAGGTGACCTCTATTTTGATTCCATGCTTTTCCTAAAGTATGAACTATATATGACTCACAATTAAATTCCTATAGTGTATACTATTTACAAGTCCTATGTATTTCTTATAGCATGCAAGTTATTGTATAGTTCCTAATGCATATAAACTATATGCAAGTTCTTTTTAATTTTTATAGCATATAAAAAATATACAAACCTTATAGCATGAAAACTATATGCATATCCTATAGTATGAGAACTATATGCAAAGTATAGATATGAGATCTTACAAAATTTGAGTATAATCGAATTTTAAACATAAGTTCGATGCTTAACAGGCTACAACACCAAGGTTGTCAACCATATGCAAGGTCCTATGCATATCCTATATGCAAAAGCTTATGCATAGTTCCTATATACAAATACTATGAAATTATAATCACTGTCGTGGACCCGTTTAAAATGTATGAATGCTATCCAGTTGATTTAATATCATAGTGTAACTATGACTTACGTTATTGTACATATAATTTGACAGGCTTGCAACATAACTATCGAACCAATGCGTGATGTGGATGGGGTAATAATGGTATAGTGGATATATGTGCTAGCAGGTGCTCGTAAACCAAACTTGGCATTTAATGCTCCTATCTACCGGTTCAGTGGAATATCACTGTGGCTTCCATCGTGGTTCTTAACATGTGAAGGTTTTGTGACAGAGCAGTCCATGTGGTCAAGTTGTACCAATCCTCTCCCTAGTTTCCTTCTGAGCTGGAATGTATGATGGAAAGTGCATTAAATGGTTTTTAATGCAATAGTTGATTGGGATTTCGATGTAGGATCTCCACCGTAGATCTGGAAATGTTCTCGGCCTTTGGGAAATAACCCTAATTTTCACTATGTTTCATCGTTGTTGTTTTCCTTTCGCATTCAATGTTTTGGACAGTGGTTCTAGGGGAGAGGCCGACTGGCCTACAAAAGCATAGGGTTTGTAACAGGTTTAGAGAGCTCTTCTCTTGTTTCGAACCCATGACCTGTGAGTGGTTACTATTACCAGTTTGATAGCTTAAGAGCCGAGCTCTAGTGTGGAAGTTTACTATGTGTTTTGGTATTTGAATTTCTATGGAACTTACGCCGGTTATAGTGGTATTTGTCTTCGAAAACTAGTTCATGAGGAATTCCTTCCTCTGGTTCGATACCACGGCTGCAGAGAAGGTTAAAAATATTCAGGGTTAAGGAGCCGAGTCACTCTTGTAATATGTGAACTGTATTCACTACAAAGAATTGCGAGTGTCTCAAGATTTGACTAGTTGCAGAAGCCATCCGTATTAGCCTTCGGTTTTAATTATCTGGCTAATATCTTAATTGTAATTTTCATATGGTTGCATTTGTCATTATTTGGTTTAGTTTTGGGATAATGTTTAACCCTCTTCATTTTTGTGGCAGGTTCTGTCATCTGCAAGGTTCTAAGCTCCAGCTGAGTGGGAACTACTACATGTAAGTGGTAACTCTCGGTGGTTCCATTGTGGGTTCTCTTGGCAACTATTTGCTGTGTTGCAAAATGGTTGAAGCCTTTGGTTTTCTGGAGATGTGGTCAATGTTGCAATGCTTACATTTTGTCAAGCTAGCGTAGGGAGAATGGATTCCTCAACCTACTCTTACAATTTATTCTACAGTTGACTTTCTATTGAAATGTAATACTTGTTATCAGGGTTTTAACCATCTACTCCTTGATAATGATGAAGGGTTTGGCCCTTAGTTTTACACCATGTTTGGAAACTATGTTATGTGTTAATCGTTTTCACTATTCGTCGATTTTGGTGTTGGCCAAGAGCCAAAACTCAATGTTTATTTTGAAACTTTAAAACCCTAACCTATTCGGTTCAGTGGTGACTGTGGAAATAGAAATCTGGTTTCGTGTACTTTAATGATTAGTTGCAGATGATGTTTATGAATGTATTCTATGATGTTGAGCATCTATACTTAAACTATATGAAACCTGGTAATAACTGAGTTAATATTTTGATTGTAAGGGTTCGGCCATAGAGTTGATCTTCTATGATTTAAGTGTCTTGCCGTAAGCTGTCTATTTGACAACCTTAGGGTTTTTAATTCAAAACCTAAAGGTGTCTGTAAACTTTGTTTATGATATGAAAATGATACCATTGTCAGATGTTAACGTTGAGATATTCCATCGTTTTAGTTTAAGCAATGTATGTGAATAAGGTTTTCGTGACAATATTTTACGATGTTGAAATGATTTCTAAAATTATCAAAGTATGGTGATAAAAGGATATTCATCCCAATAGACTTATTCTATATTTAAGAAGTTTTGACAAAGGTGATACAAGTTAACCAGTTTTGGTTACTCCATTTGACTTGTTAGTTACTTCGAATGTGGAAATCAATAATTTTTTTGACATTGAAAATAAAATATAATACAGGAATGAATAGAAGTCTTTGCAAGGTTTAGAAAAACATGGAAAAACATAAACACTAGATTATTCTATTCCTGTCAGAAGTACAAATAAATTAAAATGTTTTAAATGTTGTTACGTTAATTTTGTAGCTGTTATAATTTCATGAATGTTGACAGAAGAATTAAAATGAAAGTATAATACTATACTGTTTTGAAAGAGAAAATAAGAGAATGCATAATATATGTATCCTGAAAGGAAATAAATGATCTAAGGTGAAAAATCCTAGGTTTTGTGCAAAGATGAAATGTTTATATTACTATATAACATAAAACACTATATTCGTGTATTATGAAATGTTGTTTATAGTTCCTGAGTCTAAACATATAATTTGTATTACAGAATATAGCTAATAAGAAATATTAATGAAATACAGCAGTGTTAGTCTATTCATTCATTTGGAAGTCTACCTATCATTCATCTATCTTAATTCTCTTTCTCTACATGAGAGTACTACACAGAAAACAATATGGGGAAAAATATAGAGAAGTTTTTTGTTCGATCATTTCATTTACTTAATCATCATTACACAAAAATCATGACTAGGTCAGGATTCAAAACAAATACTTATGTATGATGATAATTTATGAATACTAAATTGACAATTTCAGAAAATAATTTAACTACTTAAAAACAGAAAAGACAAGTAAAACTTGTAACAGATGATAGGGTGGACAAACACCCAAGGAGGCCTGTTCCTCCCGGCCTTCTCCAGAAGAAGCAGCCAAACTACTTGCCTCCTTTGGACCCCTGAGCCTGTTTACTGAACCACCAGGTAGATGGACTCTGTGTAGAAGCAAGGCATTCAGTAATTGTACAGGCAACAAACTGTTAAGACTTGCTCCTCAACTTTTAGGATTATGCACTCAACAGTATAACTCTGCACTCAGCAGTATAATATGCAGACTTATACCATGATAAAAAACTAGCATATCCCCTCATCGAATCTCTTGGGTGCAAGCAGCAAAACCCCAAGGTAAATTTCCTCGTCAGGAAAAGTGATGAACCTCAGTCCAAAATTCGATGGCTCTTAAAAAGATTGCCTAGGTCTTTAGTGGTTAGTTTTCAATAAATGAGCCTCAAGCTCCAGTCCCATCTTTCAGGGCATTAAGACCATAATTCAAGGGAGTTGTTCCATACCAACAGCTAGTTACTTACCTCATGAAGCTGCCATTTGTCCATTTCCTTCTACCCCAAATTCCATTCCACCTAGTGGGTCAGTAAACTCTCTTTCAACAGTCCCCTTAGGTGTTTGTATCCTATTTTATTTATTTAATAATAAAATATTGTGCAAATTATAGTCATCCTTGGACACTTGTCCAATAGGAAACTTTACAATAAAGGTTAAGATAATGTTTTTCCAACATGAAATGTTTTTCAGCAAAAAGGGTATGTTACAAACACCCCCACTTAAGCTCAACATCATCCTCAATGTTTCTTATTCTTCATGAGAGCCTCCCTGGAACATAACTAGATATGCTTCCGGCATTTTACTTTCCAGTTCCCAGGTAGCTTCATCGGGGCTAAGGTATTTCCATTTCATGTTTACCTACCCTATGGTACAATTTCGGAGCATAATTTCCCTCCTATCGAGAATACAGTTCGGTTCCACCTGAAAATCTCCTTCAGGTTCCACCTGTATGTCATTCTAATTTAGCACATGAGTAGCATCGTGCACATACTTCTTTAAAACAGAAATGTGAAAGACATTATGGATTCTTAAATTAGATGGCAAAGCCAACTAATACGCAACAGGTCCAATCCTTGATAGGAATTAAAATCATCCACAATACCTCGGTGCTAGTTTATCACAACTCCCAAGCTTCAAAGAACATTTATTGGGTTTTACCTTTACAAAAACATGATCTTCAACCTGAAATTCTCTTTCAGTGTGTTTCAGATCTGCATAACTTTTTTGTCAATCTTGTGCAACTTTTAAGTTGCCTTGAACCTATTTCATGGTTAGCTCCATTTCTTTTAACAAATCTGGTCCTAACATTAATCTATCTACAGGGTTATCCCAATAAATAGGAGTATAACATTTTCTTCCATATAAAATCTCAAATGGACTAAGTCTAGCAGATGCTTGATAATGATTATTGTATGCAAATTCAACTAAATGCAAATAATCTTTCCACTTAGTTGGATGATCTTTAACATACATTCGTAACATGTCTTCTAAAATCTGATTAACCCTTTCAGTCCATCTGTCAGTTTGTGGATAGAAATTAGTACTGAAATTTAATTTAGTATTTAAACCCTTAAACAATGTTGTCCAAACATTTCCAGTAAACTTGGAGTCTTGATCAGAAATAATTGCGTTTGGAATTCCGTGTAAGCGAAAGATTCGTCTCATGAACACATCTACAATTTTAGCAGCTTTGAATGTAGTCTTAACAGGAATAAAATGAGCATATTTACTAAGTTTATACACAACAACCATTATTGAATCATTATGTTTCTGATTCTTAGGTAAACCTGTAATAAAATCAATACTTATAATCTCCCAGTTCCATTCTGGAATTGGCAATGGCTACAATAGGCCAGCTGGATGTTGATGTTCAGCCTTAATGGTCTAACATTCAAAACATCTAGCTATGTATTCAGCCACTTCATTCTTCATGTTGGGCCAAAAATAATCCTTTCTTAACATAGTTATCATCTTCTGATAACCTGGATGTCCTGAATAAGAACTTTTGTGCACTTCATCCAAAATCAACAATTTAACTGTCGACACATTAGGTATATAAATTATGTTTTTATATATCGTTAAGCATTTTTTCGTTAATGTTGTAATCTGTTACAAAATTTTCAGATAAATTTGCAGCAACCCTATCATGCATTTTTTTATAGTTTTCATCTTGCTTAATTCCTTCTTCAATTTGATTTTCCAGACTTGTCTTAAACATGCTAATTGCTGCCACAAAACTTAATCTGGCATTTATGCTCAAAGCATCAGCAACTTTGTTCTCTTTACCCTTAATGTGTTGGATTTCGAAATCAAACTCGCTAAGGAAAGCTAGCCATCTAGCTTTCCTTGCATTTGGATTTGTTTGATCCAACAAGTATTTTAAACCCTTATTATCTGTCATTAGTGTAAATTTTTTTCCAATCAAGTGATGGCGCCACATTTTTAGTGCATGTATCACGGCTGTCAACTCAAGATCGTAAGTTGCATAACTCTTTTCATGGATTTTTAACTTTCTAGACTCAAAAGCAATAAAATGACCTTCTTGAGTTAAGACCCCACCAAGTCCATCATTGCATGCATCAGTGCATACAACGAAGTCTTTGTTAGGATCAACAATTTTTAAAATTGGTGTGGTTGTTAATAATTCTTTTAACTTATTAAAAATTTCTTGGCAATTTTGATCCCATACGAATTTCTTACCCTTCTCCTACAAATAAGTGATGGGATTTGCAATTCGTGAGAACCCTTCAATAAACTTTTTGTAGTAACCTGTTATCCCCATAAATGACCGAACGTTAGTTATGTCTTTAGGAACAAGCCACTCATTAATTGCTTTTATCTTATCAAGGTCGACGTAAATTCCGTCTTTAGAGATTATGTGACCTAGGTACTGTATTTTATCTTTATAAAAGTCACATTGGTTGAACTTAGCATAAAGCTGATGTTCTCTTAACACTTGCAGAATTATTTTTAAATGTTCGTCAGGCTCTTCTTTAGTTTTTGAGTAAATTAGAATATCATCAATGAACACAACTACAAAGTTATCCAAGAAATATACAGAACGTTGTTCATTAAACACATGAACACTGTCGGTGCGTTAGTTATCCCAAAAGGAATAACTACGAACTCATAGTGCCTGTATCACATTCTGAAAGTAGTTTTGAACATGTCTTCGTCTTTTATTCTAAATTGATGATATCTGAACCTTAAATCAATTTTAGTGAATATCTCTTCTCTGCATACTTGATCAAATAGATCGTCAATCCGGGGCAAGGGATATCATTTTTTAATTGTCATTTTATTAAGTTGACAGTAATCTATGCACAGTCGCATGGTTTCGTCCTTCTTTTTAACAAAAATAACTGGCGCTCCCCAAGGAGACACACTTGGCCTTATGTAGTTTTAATGTATTAATTCCTTCAGTTGAGATTTTAGTTCATTTAATTCTAGAATATTTGTTCTATAGGGAGCCTTTGATTTTGGTACCACACCTGATACTAAATCAATGGTGAAATCAAGTTCCCTTTTTGGAGGTAGTCCTGGAATCTCTTCCGGGAATACATCAGAAAAGCCCCTAAGAATGGGTGTATCCTCTAGTTTTAACTTATCTTCTTTAGATGAAAATTCATCATTAATAAAATTAACAGCAAACATTTTACAACCCTTTCTTGTAGCTCTCTTAACTTGTAAATCCAAAATTTGTCTTACAAAAATCATCCTATGAATTCCTTTTACTATTTCAGTTTTGCCTTCATTATTCAAAAAAGTAAAAGATTTTTCATAACTATTAAGCACTACTCTGTGATTTTCCAGCCAGTCCATGCCAATCAACAAGTCATATGACCCTAAGGGTAAAACATTTAGATGAACTTGTGTTTTCAGCTGACTCATAAACACATCACAATTTTTAACAAAGTCTGTAACCTTTCTTTTAATTCCTGTTGCTAGTTGAACTAACCATGAATTATCAAATTTCTCTATCTTTAACTTACAACTTTTCACTAACTAAGGTGAAATATAACTCTAACTTGCACCTGGATCTATTCGAATGGAAATAGATTTGTTGTGTATCATACCTTTGATTTCAACCATAGACGTTTGATGATCTGCTTGACGATTCTGCAGTGCTGCATTTATCCTAGGCATCTCTCTTGCTACATCTCCAACTGTAGGCTCTTCTTGTATAGTGTGAATGTTGTTGACTGTCTTTCTATTGTGCGGGCATTGAGCTCTAGTATGGGGTCCACCGCAATCATAACACTTCAGAGGTGCTTTCTAATCAGCATACCTGTTGTTGTTATTATTAGGCACATTCCTTACAGTAGTAAAGTTCTGTGGTGCATTATTTCTGTAATTATTATTACTTGGAAAAAAAAATTTATTAAAGCTTTTCTTAAAATTTCTAGAATTATGATTAAAGCTTTTCTTTTTATGCTCAAAATGATTAGGCTTGTTACTTCTCCAGCCACATATTCCTTCTCTTTTTTTTTTTGGTCAAAACAGAAATTAGCTTTTCTCATAGCCTCTTCCAAAGTGGAAGGGTTATCATACTCAATCCTGTCTTTTATGTTTAAAGGTAGACAACTTAGAAACCTTTGTACCTTAGGCTTATCTTCGACCATGTAAGGTGCATACCTCAGCAAGCTAAGGAACTTGCTGCACAACGCCTTCATACTCATAGTACCCAATTTTAAATCATAAAATTCCTTGGATTTATCTTCATAGTACTGTTCTGACAAAAACTTTTTCTTAAATAAATTTTTAAACATAATCCAGGTTATGTTTCTTTCTTTTATGTTCTTAATTCTTTTAATATCTTGCCACCAAATATCTGCCTTTCTGGTCAGATTGTAAATACCCACCTTGGCTTTTAACTAAGAGGAGTAATTGTGAATATGGAAGTATTTCTTCATTCTAGACAACCATGCTTCAGTTGTCTCTCCCTTTTCATTTTCGCCATTAAAGGTTGGTGGATTAATATTTTTAAACTCTCCTGTAATTTGTTCATAATACTTATGCTTAGACTCTCTTGTAGTAGTTGAGAAGATTGATTATTTAATTTGACATCTATTCCTTCATGATTATTATTATTATTATTCTCATTACAAAGAGACCTGTCCTCTGCTGATTCCTCTAGTATATCCATACCTGCAAATTTAAACGTCAAACTGTTATGTACATAAACAAAATTTAAATAAATTCAGTAACTAAGTTTTCTGTTTTATTTTTTGTTTTGCGTGCGTGAGCCTATTTCATGCCTAGAGTTTGAACTCGTGCTCTGATACCACATATCCCAAAAATTCACAAAAATTTAAAATTTTTCAACCTAGCTTTTAATGCATATATTAACTCTGAGGAATTGTAATAAATGCTTCTACATCGTCTTGCTGTACTAAATGTTTGTAATGATCATAAATGTATTGTTTGGGACATGACAATTAATATCTAAATTTCGATGCTATTGAATATTCTTCTCATCTTAGCTATATTTTTATATTACTTATGTCAATGTTCAATCGATATTAATGTTTGAAAGTGCTAACTGTTGTTCTTCTTTTGATGATGAAAGGGGTCCTAAGGGCACCCTGAGGCTTACTTAGCATTCATGCTAAAGCATTTGAATCGTTCCTTTCGCAGATTACAGGTAAGGGTGACACATCAGATCAAGTAATACAAATATATTTTTAAAAAGTACTTTCAATTAAATCCTCAAAGGTTCTGTATATTAGTTTCTAAGGTACTTATACAACGACTCGTCTTTAATTTGTATTTGTTTACTATGCAATTCATATGTTTCCTTTGTTCAACATTTTAAATGACGAATTAGAGTACCAAAACATTGGTTTAGGACCATATGTGCTATTACTGTTTGTCACAAGGTTAATGTGCCTTTATAGACATAGGTTAAAGACGTGATACATTCTCTTCTTATAACATGTGCACTATATGCAAATTGATATGCGATGTCCTAAAATAGGTGACCTCTATTTTGCTTCCATGCCTTTCCTAAAGTATGAACTATATATGACTCACAATTAAATCAATATAGTGTATACTATTTACAAGTCCTATGTATTTCTTATAGCATGCAAGTTATTGTCTAGTTCCTAATGCATATAAACTATATGCAAGTTCTTTTAATTTTTATAGCATATACACTATATACAAACCTTATAGCATGAAAACTATATGCATATCCTATAGTATGAGAACTATATGCAAAGTATAGATATGAGATCTTACGAAATTTGAGTATAATAAAATTTTAAACATAAGTTCGATGCTTGCAAGGAAACAACACCAAGGTTGTGAACCATATGCAAGGTCCTATGCATATCCTATATGCAAAAGCTTATGCATAGTTCCTATATACAAATACTATGAATTTATAATCACTATCGTGGACCCATCTAAAATGTATGAATGCTATCTAGTTGATTTAATATCATATTGTAACTATGAGTTACGTTATTGTATGTATAAATTGACAGGATTGCAACATAACTATCGAACCAACGCGTGATGTGGACGGGGTAATAATGGTATAGTGGATGTATGTGTTGGCAGGTGTTCGCAAACCAAACTTGGCATTTAATACTCCTATCTACCGATTCAGTGGAATATCACCGTCATTGCCATTGTGGTTCTTAACATGTCAAGGTTTGGTGACAGAGAAGTCCACATGGTCGAGCTGTACCAATCCTCGCCCTAGTGTCCTTCTGAGTTGGAATGTATGATGGCAAGTGCATTAAAGGGTTTTCAATGCAATAGTTGATTGGGATTTCGATGCAGGATCTCCACCGTAGATCTAGAAATGTTCTCGGCCTTTGGGAAATAACTGTTAAATTTTGAGTATTAATTCACAATACTATAGGATCTTTGCTAAGAGAAAAACATCTATAGTATATCAATGTATGACAATCATAATATGACAAGCATCACAAGCATCACAAGAATCAAAAGCATAGAGATAAGAGACACAGAGTTTCCATGGGGAAAACCCTAAGGTGAAAAACCCCACAACTTCCTCAGAGATAGAGAGAGCAATGGCTCAACCAAAATACAACCAAATGACACTGAGATAGTCTCCTAGCAGATGATCCTCCTCCTCCTCACTAGTGCGCCACTTTTGAGGTTGAGAGTGAGTTACTTTTCCGAGTAAAATAGAGATCTCCTATCTCTATTTATACTCACCTTTTTGCCCAGTGACCTAATGGGGCCGACTTGTCTACTTAGATACATCCACATTATATTATATATAATTCCGGGCCGACCCCATAAGGTGGTCTAATAACCTATCAGCAAGTACACACACTTGCGACACTTGTCAATCCACATGAAGACACTTCCTTATAGAGGAATAACACATCTCTTATAAGGGTCCAATAAATATATATAAAATACACAGATGAAATACATTCCGAAGTTACATATACATCAACACTCCCTCTTAACTAGGAAGGTATTTCTCGACACAGATCTGCTAGACAAGTCTTCTTCTCTGGATCATCGTCATCGATGCATCGTCATCATCATCGTCACTGCTGCTATCTCAACCAATATCTGACTCTACTCGTCATAGGAATTTCTACAGAGCCAGTCCTTTTTCATAATGGATGTAGGCCCGCCATCTGCAGGTCTTCGTCATCACTGGCCATACTGTGGAATCCTCAGGACTTATTATGTGCGTCACAAAACCTGGCTGCAGCATCCCAGACTATTACGAGCACACAACTATACTTGTAGGATCTCCCAGGAGCACATTACATGTGACCCATCACAAAACCTGGCTGAAGAATCCCAGGCTATTACGAGCACACGGCTCTACCTGTTGAATCTCCCAGGAGCACATTACATGTGATCTCACCACAAAACCTAGCTGAAGCATCTGAGGCCTTTTTCATCCTGTCCAGATCTCCCAGGAGCAAATTACATGTGGTCATGGCAAAACCTGGCTGAAGCATCTGAGGCCTTTTTCATCCTGTCCAGATCTCCTAGGAGTAAATTACATGCCATAGGACAAAACCTCGCAAGAGCATCTGCCAAATATCCCAGGGCACCGAATTATATGCCATAGGAAAAACCTCAAAATACTATCTGCAGATCTCCCAGGGCACAAATTACATGTCCTTCCAAGCAAAACCTCGAAAGAGCATTTTCCAAATGTCCCAGGGCACCAAATTACATGCCATAGGAAAAACCTCGAAAGACCATCTGCAAATCTCCCAGGGCACAAATTACATGCTTACCTGCACAACCTGATCCACGGCCACAAAGTATCATCTGATACTCATCAAACATCATCCTAATGTACACATGATCATCCTGATCATCATCATTGCAACATCCTGCTGCATGTCATCTGGAGAAGCTCGTCATCCACTATCATCCTGATCATACAATGCATCCATCTGATGCACACCAAGTATCCACCTGATACATACATAAATACATGATCCACACAATGTATCCATCAGCATACATGATCTACCTGATCATACAAAGATAAATGATCCACACAATGTATCCATCAGCATCCAACATGATGTGTACATACAAAATACATAAACATGATCCAATCGATCATATCCAGCATCCAACATGATGCGTACATACATATAAATGATCCAACTGATCATATCCAGCATCCAACATGATGCATACATACATACATATAATGATCCAACTGATCATATCCAGCATCCAACATGATGCATACATACATACATATAATGATCCAACTGATCATATCCAATCAGAAACCAGAACATCATCCTGATGCTCATCATCCAACACTTACATCCATAGTCATGTGAAGGATCCCCCTTCCAACACGCTTGGAATGGCTTTAGAAAATGTGTCCATCACTTCTTCCTCGAAGTGTCCTCGATCTGAAGAATGCCAAGCCTCTCTCTGAAGTACTCGAACTTCACTCTGGCTAGTGGCTTCATCAGCACATCTGCAATCTGCTCGTCCGTCGCAACATACAGGAGCTTCACGGCTCCTCTCTGCACCATATCCTTGATATAGTGATATTTGATCTCTATGTGTTTCGACCTGTTATGAAACACTGGGTTCTCAGACAACTTCACACAACTCTGGTTATCACAGAAGATACCAGTAGCATCCAACAGGAGATCAAATAACTCAGACAGTAGCTTCCGTAGCCATACTACCTCACAACTAGCTGAATAGGCTGCAACATACTCTGCCTCAGCTGTACTCAGTGCTACGCAGGACTACTTCCTGCTAAACCATGAGATCACACCTGATCCCATACTGAAGCAGCACCCAAATGTGCTCTTTCTATCTGCAGCACTGCCAGCCCAATATGAATCAACATAACCCTGCAGGTTAAACTTTTGATTCGCTTCATACTTGAGCCCATAATCCACTGTACCCTTCAGGTACCTCAGAACATGCTTTATAGCAACCAGGTGAACACTCCTCGGATTTGTCAGGAACTGGCTCAATGTGTTCATAGCAAAGCAAATATCTGGTCTTGTGTTCATCAGGTACATCAAGGAGCCAATCATCTGACGATACAAAGAGACATCAACCGGCTCAGATGAAGCATCACATAGAAGCTTCAGATTCGATGCCATAGGTGTGGCCATGGCCTTGCAATCCATCATCCCGAATCTCTTCAGGATATCTACTATGTACTTCCCTTGACCAAGGAAGATCCCACCTGCATTCTGCCACACCTCCATACCTAGGAAATAGTGCATCATTCCCAAATCTTTCATATCAAATTCAGCAGCAAGCTTCCTCTTAGTATCTGCAATCAGTCTGTCATCTCCTGTTACAAATAAGTCATCCACATATAGGAGTAGAATCACAGGATTCCCTTCCACAACCTTGTAGTAAAGGTTGGAATCCACTTTACTCTTGGTAAAGCCCAAGCTAGATAGGAAACTGTCCATCCTACCATACCAAGTTCTGGGAGCTTGCTTCAATCCATACAAGGCTTTGTTCAATCTGCACATATATGACTCCCTATCATGTATTTCAAAACCAAGTGGCTGTTCCACATATACTTCCTCTTCAACTACACCATTCAAGAAAGCAGTCTTGACATCCATCTGGTGTATTTTCCATTTCATAGCTACATCCAGGGCAAGTACTGTTTTGATGGAAGTATACCTAGCTACAGGTGCAAAAGTTTCTCCATAATCTATTCCCTCTTTCTGAGAGAAGCCACGAGCTACGAATCTTGCTTTGTATTTCTCCACACTGCCATCTGCAGCATGCTTGATTTTGAAGATCCATTTAGAAGTCACAACAGACTTCTCTTTAGGTCTTGGGACAACATCCCAAACATCATTCTTCATTACTGATTGGTATTCCTCAACCATGGCATCCTTCCATTCTTTCTTTTCCGCTGCCTCTTCATAACTGGAAGGCTCTTTGTTCATAATGTCACAGAGTAAAGCAACATAGCTGGTCTGTGATCTGGTTCTCTTCTTTGCTCTATGTTCTTCTTCTGGAATACCAAATCTTTCTGCATCTTGAATGAGCTCTCTAGCCCATGCAGGTTTCCTCTTGTGAGAGTTATCCTCACGGGGTGGATCTACAGGTTCTTGTGGATCTTCAAACTCACGAACAGCTTCTGGAACTGCTTCAGTCATGGTAGTGTCCTGAAATCTTGTTTCCTTAGGTTCTTCATAAACTTTGGTAGGTGCCTTCCTTGATTTGATGAATGCTGAGTTTTCATCAAATGTTACATCCCTGCTGACATCAATCTTCTTGAACCCTGGAAAGTATATTCTGTAAGCCTTCGAGCCTTCACTGTAACCCACAAAGATACCCTTCTTTCCTAAAGGATCTAGTTTAGTCCTCTTTTCCTTTGGGACATGAGTGTATACTGGACAACCAAATATTCTGAGATGACTGACTTCAAGTTTCTTACCATAAAAGACCTCTTCTGGTGTCTTGTTGTCCAATATCTTGTGGGGTGTTCTGTTCTGCACATATACAGTTGTTCTAGCTGCTTCTGCCCATAGATGCATAGGAAGATCCTGGTCATGCAACATTGCCCTTGCTACTTCCATGATAGTTCTGTTCTTCCTTTCTGCAACACCATTCTGTTGAGGATTATAAGGAGCAGTCAACTCCCTCTTAATCCCTGAATCACTACAAAGCTTCTTGAAGTCACTTGAGGTGAATTCTCCACCATTGTCGGATCTAAATGTTTTGATCTTCTTGTCAGTTTGATTCTCCATCAAGGTTTTGAATTCCTTGAATTTATCAAGCACCTCATCTTTGCCCTTCAAGAAATATACCCAAGTCTTCCTGGAGAAGTCATCAATAAATGAGACATAGTAAATATACCCACTCAGGGAACCGGATGACATAGGGCCACATACATTTGAGTGGATGATTTCCAGGATGTCTTTTGCCTTGCTTTCACTGCTTGAGAAAGCCTTCTTAATGTTCTTACCATTTGCACATCCTTTGCAAACACCTTCATGTTTGGTCTTGATTTCAGGAAGACCCTCTACTGCCTTGCTTGCAATTAGAAGTGCTCTATCGTGCATGTGAGCAAGTCTTCTATGCCAAAGTTCACTTGGCTCCATGGATTCATGCACCATGGCATGTTCAGGTTGTCCCTTCAATTTATACAAGCCTCCCTCTTGCTCTCCAATTACTACTGCATCATCTATGGTCTTTCCCTTTGGCCACATTAGGACTTGGCCATCCACAAATGCAACCCTCATACCTTTTGCATCCAATGCAGAAATGGAGAGTAAGTTCTTCTTGAGCCCAGGTACATAAAATACTTCTTTCATCTTCAAGGATTTTCTAGAATCTAGGTTGTAGGAAGCTTCACCACTTCCTTTGATTGGGTATTAATAATCATCCCCAAGTTTCACCTCATGAGGTGATTCATGTTCAGATAGATTCACAAAAGATTCCTTAAACCCAGTCATGTGTTTGGAAGCCCCACTATCAATCAACCAGTCATTACAACCATGAGAGATGGTATCTGTGAGAGCAGAGATCAGAACATACTCTTCTTCACTTGATGAGTCATCATTGCTATCACTTTCTGCCCTAGCCTTCTTCTTTGGGGGTTCATCATCTTCGGCAGCATGAGCATGAAACCTTCTTTTTCTACCCTTCTTCTTCTTGTTGGAGATGTTATTGTCCTTCTTGTTCTTGGGACAGTTTATGGCAATATGTCCTTTCTCATTACAAGTGAAGCATATTCTTCTTTCTTTGAAGTGATGTGAAGATCTCTTGGAGTTAGATGGCTCTCTCTTGGACTTTCCTTTCCTGGTGTGAGCTGTGAGAGCTTGATATTCATTCCCCATCTTTTCTTCTCGTGCCACAAGCCTTGCTTCTTCTTGTGAGCATTCTTCCTGTAGTCTACTGAAAGATATCAACTTCTTCCTTGCACAAATTCCTTGGATAAAGGAATCCCATGACCTGGGTAGGCCATTTAGAGTGGTCATCACCACTTCACCATTATCCACCATTTCATCCACTGCTTCTAGTTGTTCCTTGATCTGGGAGACCCTTGAAAAATAGGATTGAATGGTTTCTCCATTCTAAAAATTTACTCCTTTCAATTGGTTCCGCAGGGTCATCTTCCGATTTATGTTCTTTCCTTCAAACAGCTTGGTCAAAGAGTCAAACATCTCCTTGGGTGTCTTAAGAGAAGACACATGGGGTATGAGATGGTCTTTGATAGAATCAACAATGATTCTCTTTGCCTTGATCAAGTTCTTCTTGTGCAATGCCTTGGCCTCTTCATCCTCTGGGATAGGGATGTCTTCTTTCACATATGAGTCCAACTCATTCTCTTCCACGATTAACCCAATCCTATACTTCCAGGCTTGGAAGTTATTAGCCCCTTCAAGCTTATCCTCAAGCTTGGTGTGGAGAGACATCTTAAAGAGTACTTCAAATGGAAATAGAAAAGATTTAGGACTTACCACTTGAAGTGCTGAAAACTGGATCTGGTCCTGGATTAGGGTTTGTTAGAGAAACCCTAAAAATTCAAAATGTGAATTTCAAATTTTTGAAAGGATAGAAAGATGCACCTTGGTGAGTTGATCAGCCTAGTACATTCAGAATTTGAGATCAGCAAAGTCTTGCCCTTCAAAATTGCCTTTTTGTCCTCTTGGGTTCACTCGGGAGAGCCCTGAATTAGGGTTTGAGTTTCCCGGAGATCTACCCAGCCAAAAATCTCGATCCAAAGCTCTAAACTTCGATTTTTGCAAGGAGCTTCCAGCTGTGTCTTCAGATTCCAGAAATTCCTATTTTTGTGGAAACCCTAATTTTTAGGGCCAAATCTGAAAATGCTCGGAACTGAATTCTGATTGGATAGATAGATGCGCCTTGATGAGTAGATTCAATCTACTATACTGATTTCCAAAAATCTATGGATAGAAACCCAATAAACAAGGAACTCAATCTTTTGTCACTGCAAAATGTCTTCTTCTCAGGTTAGCTCTGATACCATGTTAAATTTTGAGTATTAATTCACAATACTATAGGATCTTTGCTGAGAGAATAACATCTACAGTATATCAATGCATGACAATCATAATATGACAAGCATCACAAGCATCACAAGAATCAAAAGCATAGAGGCAAGAGACACAGAGTTTCCGTGGGGAAAACCCTAAGGTGAAAAACCCCACAACTTCCTCAGAGATAGAGAGAGCAATGGCTCAACCAAAATACAACCAAATAACACCGAGATAGTCTCCTAGTAGATGATCCTCCTCCTCCTAACTAGTGCGCCACTTTTGAGAGTGAGAGTGAGTTATGAGTTACTTTTCCGAGTAAAATAGAGATCTCCTATCTCTATTTATACTCACCTTTTTTCCCAGTGACCTAATGGGGATGACTTGTCTACTTAGATACATCCACATTATATTATATATAATTCCGAGCCGACCCCATAAGGTGGTCTAATAACCCATCAGCAAGTACACACACTTGCGACACTTGTCAATCCACATGAAGACACTTCCTTATAGAGGAATAACACATCTCTTATAAGGGTACAATAAATATATATAAAATACACAGATGAAATACATTCCAAAGTTACATATACATCAACAATAACCCTAATTTCCACTATGTTTCATCCTTGTTGTTTTCCTTTGGCATTCAATGTTTTGGATAGTGGTTCTGGGGGAGAGGCCGACCGGCCTATGAAAGCATAGGGTTTGTAACAAGTTTAGAGAGCTATTCTCTTGTTTCGAACCCGTGACCTATGAGTGGTTACTGTTACTACTTTGATAGCTTAAGAGCCAATCTCTAGTGTAGAAGTTTACTGTGTCTTTTGGTATTTGAATGTTTATGGAACTTATGTCGGTTATAGTGGTATTTGTCTTTGAAAACTAGTTCATGAGGAACTCCTTCCTCCGGTTCGATACCAGAGTTGTAGAGAAGGTTAAAAATATTCAGGGTTAAGGAGCCGATTCATTCTTGTAATATGTGAGCTGTATTTACTCCAAAGAATTCCGAGTGTCTCAGGATTGGACTGGTTGCAGAAGCCATCCTTTTTAACCTTCGGTTTTAATTATTCAGTTATTGTCTTAATTGTAATTTTCACATGGTTGCATTCATCATTATTTGGTTTAGTTTTGGGATAATATTTAACCCTCTTCGTTTTCATGGTAGGTTCGGTCATCTGCAAGGTTCTAAGCTCCAGCTGAGTGGGAACTACCGCGTGTAAGTGGTAAGTGTCGGTGGTTCCCTTATGGGTTATCCTGGCAACTTTTTGTTGTGTTGAAAAATGGTCGAAGCCTTTGGTTTTCTGGAGATGTGGTCGTTGTTGCAATGCTTACATTTTGTCAAGCTAGCGTAGGGAGAATGGATTCCTCAACCTACTCTTACAATGTATTCTACAGTTTAGTGTCTTTCGAAATGTAATACTTGTTATCAGGGTTTTAACCCTCGACTCCTTGATAATTATGATGAAGGGTTCAGCCCTTAGTTTTACACTGTGTCTAGAAACTATGTTATGTGTTAATGATTGTCATTGTTCGTCGATTTTGGTGTTGGCCGAGAGCCAAAACTCAATTTTTATTTTGAAACTTTAAAACCCTAACCTATTCGGTTCAGGGGTGACTTTGAAAATAGAAATCTGATTTCGTGTACTTATATGGTTAGTTGCAGATGATGTTTATGAATGTATTCTATGATGTTGAACATGTGTACTTAAACTATATGAAACCTGGTAATAACTGCGTTAATATTTTGATTGTAAGGGTTCGGCCATAGAGTTGATATTTTACGATTTAAGTGTTTGGACGTAAGGTGGCTATTTGACAACCTTAGGGTTTTTAATTCAGAACTTGAAGGTGTTTGCAAACTTTTTTTATGATATGAAAATGATACCACTGTCAGATGTTAAGGTTGAGATATTCCATCATTTTAGTTTAGGCAATGCATGTGAATAAGGTTTTTGTGACTATATTTTACGATGTTGAAATGATTTCTAAAATTATTGAAGTATGGTGATAAAAGGATATTCGTCCCAAAAGACTTTTTCTATATTTAAGAAGTTTTGACAAAGGTGATACGAGTTAACCAGTTTTGGTTACTCCATTTGACTTGTTAGTTACTTTGAATGTGGAAATCAGTAATTGTTTTGACATTGAAAATAAAATATAATACAGGAATGAATAGAAGTCTTTGCAAGGTTTTTAAAAACATGGAAAAACATAAACCCTAGATTATTCTATTCCTATCAGAAGTAGAAATAAAATAAAATGTTGTAAATGATGTTACGTTTATTTTGCAGCTATTATAATTTCATGAATGTTGACAGAAGAATTAAAATGAAAGTATAATATTATACTATTTTGAAAGGGAAAATAAGAGAATGCATAACATATGTATCCTGAAAGGAAATAAATGATTTAAGGTGAAAAACCCTAGGTTTTGTGCAGAGATGAAATTTTTATATTACTATATAACATAAAATACTATATTGCCTGTACTATTATGAAATGTTGTTTATAGTTCTTGAGTCTAAACATATAATTTGTATTGCAGAATATAGCTCATAAGAAATATTAATGAAATGCAGCAGTGTTAGTCTATTCATCCATTTGGCAATCTGCCTATCATTCATCTATCTTAATTCTCCTTCTCTACACTAGAGTACTATATAGAAAAGAGTATGGGGAAAAATACAGAGAATTTCTTTGTTCAATCATTTCATTTACTTAATCATCATTACACAAAAATCATGACTAGGTCAGGATTCAAAACAAATACTTCTATATGATGATAACTTATGAATACTAAATCAACAATTTCAGAAAATAATTTAACTACTTAAAAATAGAAAAGACAAGTAGAACTTGTAACAGATGATAGGGTGGACAAACACCCAAGGATTCATGTTCCTCCCAACCTTCTCCAAAAGAAGCAGCCAAACTACTTTCCTGCTTTGGACCCCCGAGCCTGTTTACTGAACCACCAGGTAGATGGACTCTGTGTAGAAGCAAGGCACTCAAAAATTGTACAGGAAACAAACTATTTAGACTTGCTCCTAATCTTTTAGGACTTTGCACTCAACAGTATAATATGCAGACTTACACCATGATAAAAAACTAGCATATCCCCTCATCGAATCTCTTAGGTGCAAGCAGCAAAACCCCAAGGTAAATTTTCTCATCAGGAAAAGTGATGAAGCTTAGTCCAAAATTCGATGGATCATAGAAATATTGCCTAGGTCTTTAGTGGTCATTTTTCAATAAATGAGCCTCAAGCTCCAGTCCCATCTTTCAGGGCACTAAGACCACAATTCAAGGGAGTTGTCACATACCAACAGCTAGTTACTTGCCTCATGAAGCTGCCATTTGTCCGTTGCCTTTTACCCCAGATTCCATTCCACCTAGTGGGTCAGTAAACACTCTTTCAACAGTCCCCTTAGCTGTTTGTCTCCTATTTAATTTATTTAATAATAAAATATTGTGCAAATTACAGTCATCCTTGGACACTTGTCCAATATGAAACTTTACAATAAAACTTAAGATAATGTTTTTCCAACATAAAATGTTTTTTAGCAAGTATGTTACACCTTTTCTATCAATAAATGGATACCAATACCCCCAACAATGTAGTGTCAAAGGAGATAAATGATCTACAATAAGACAATAAAAGCAAACAAATTTGAAGATAACAAATAAAATTATGTTCAATGTCATATTTAAATTAAATAAGCTTGTGAAATTAACATACCTGAATTAGAAGGATTTTCACTTGTAGAACCCCTATGTGATAATGGTGTTGATGATGGAACAAAGAACCTAGTAAAACTCTGTTGGGACTTATCACTGGTAGGATTCTTGGGTCTCCCAACTATGCCAGTCCTCAACCCAATTGTATTATGTGAAGCCACATTTGTAGTAGAAAAGTAGTTGTTTGATTTCATATGTTCATTTAGAGAAATAGCAATATTACCACTTGTTGGTACTAAATAAAACCATTTATTACACCGTGTACATTCCACTTTTACTTTTATCTTATCCTCGTATCCTGCAAGTGTTTCTTCCACCACTTTGAACAAATTTAGATCTTGTGTCTTGTTGAAATCATCTAGTATTTTGATGGCTTTATCAATCTCAAGTCGATCTCCAACCATTGATGTCTTCCTTTCTATGTTACATGAAGGAGTTTTACTACTTCCCACCCTTGAAATGTTATGTTGATGGGACCTTGTTTTCATGTGATTGTTTTTGAAGTTGCAAAGTGTCTGTGGTGCCAAAGATATTTCCCTTGTTCCATAATCAATACCACAACTTTCACAATGGATATTTATTTTAGATGTTCCTTTTTCTGAATATACTTTAAGAGTAAGATTCTCCTCAACAAACTCTTCCATTAACTATTCACTTTTTGTTCCCAAGATGCCAATATAGTAGAATCAACACCTATGTTTTTTTCTATAGAATCACACTCAACTTCAACTCTTGCTTGTTTATGCATAGGTTCCTCCATGTTCTCTTCGATGATTTCAACATTTGGTGTTCTTTCCATTACATTTAATTGCAATGCTTCAGTATCCAATGTGTCTAGTTTCCTCTTGATGCCTATAGGTTTTTTTGTAACTTTCCATTTTTCTCTTGTGTTGCATTTAAAGTATATCCTTTATTGTTGGTAAACTCAAAAGGATATCCAATGATACTATCAAGCACAATTTCTTGAAGAATTTATGCAAATGTAGCATATGATTGCACCTAACTATGCCAAGGGTAGAACGTTCTTCACCAGTTACAATAACAAAGTCAAAATCATTTTATGGATTCATCTGCATTTCCATCCACATGTACCTTTTAGTTAGATAAAAATGGATAAAGATATAGAGACATTTTTCAAAATATTGGATATAACATACATTTATCAAAGTGGTGTTGAAACATTCAAACTAAAATTGAATTTATATATAAGGAAATTGATTGAAGTAGAAAAACTGAGAAATATTTGGTTTATTCAATAGACAATTAATTGCCTCTTGTAGATATTAAATAACATTCCCAATAAACCCACTAGACATTCAACAAATGGGTGGGCCATAATAGTTCCATTCATTGGATATGCATGCCCCACTATGCCCTCATGCAAGCCTTACATAGGGATTCTTTTCCCCATAGGAATGATATGATTTCCATTTCAAGACTTGTAACACAATGGGGAGGTGACTCATAAATGAAGGTTGGGGCTTCATAGTGGAGAATGGGGATCTGATGAACCCATATTAGGAACTAGGAGAAGGACCTTTGAGGTACGGGGGGGGGACCTTCTTGATTTTATGTAAAACGGTCAACACCAAAATTTTGTTCAACAAGTCGAAATTGCAAAAGGTCATGTGTACGTATTTTTTTATGCTTAAAGTATTCCAAGTTTAGTGAACATGGATTCTTCCACAACAAATGAATCTCATTTCTCTATCTATACAAGATCAAAATTAATCCAAAATTAGAGTCGATTCTAAGGACATGAAGTTGGGATGTGTCCCATGGGGTTGGTCGATATACCACTTAGAGATAGTGCTAGTTAGGGTCCTCTAAAAAAGGTGTAGCCTAATAGAATCATCAACGATGTTGTTTGGTGATCACCATAGATGAAACGACATGATATGATTTTAGGGGTCTTCCCCAGCCTTCCCTTCAAAGTTTGGGATGTCTGGTGGGAGTTCGCTAGGCATAGGGGGGCAGTTTGGATAATGCTGGATCACATCATTGGTCAACGTCGTTAAATCAGGGAGGTTGAGGCTAGCCATAAATGGAAATTTTGCATTTTAGGACCTCCTTACGGAGGGTTTCCTGGAGGATGATTCCCTGGTGGAGGGTTCCTAGGAGGAGGATTCCCTGGTGGATGGCCCCTAGGAGGAGGGTTCCCCTTAGGCGGTTTCCTGTAGGAGGGTTCCCCGATGGAGGATTCCTCGATGGAGGATTCCTTGGAGGAGGGTTTCCTCCACTCTACGGGGGAATAACAATATCCATAATGCCACTAATGTGTGTATGTGTGGGTGATCCTAACTATGAGAAGTCGAAACATGACAATTCGAAGGAGTGATTTGGTGACCGTGTAGAGTGTTGAACTAAGATTCGGCATGAAGAGTCGTATGTATGGTATAAGATATTGTACTAAGGGGGATGGATGAAAATATGGTTTAAGAGAATGTACTGAGGAGGCTAGCCCAAAATCCTTTTAGATTACCTTGGGCACACCTTGGGGGATCAATACTGATAGAATATCAAATAAAAATAAAGCTCAAAACCTAATGCAAATGTGGCATGAGCCAATCTTGTTAAGTTGATATACCATTTGGTTTTCGTTCCGGTGAGGGTTCCTCAAAAGAGGCAAAGCCTCACTGGGTCTTCCAAAGACTGTTGGAGGAACACCATAGGTGGAAGGACATGACATGGTTGGTGGGATCATCCCCTTGCTTCCCTTTGAATTTAGGAATATCAAATGGAAGTTTATTTGGCATAGTTGGCCATGTTGGATCATGTGCAATATGGTCATTGATAATTTTGGATAAATATGGGTGATTTACGCTAGTCATGAAAGGGAGGGTAGGAGGATTTGGTCCTGCCATTGTATATTGTGTGTGGTTTCCACGAGGGGGAGACCATGGTGGTGTTGAAAATAACGAATGACCTCCTACGAGAGAGGATGGATCAAAGTAGCCAAGAGGATCTCCAAGAAGAGACTCCAAAGTAGAGCCTCTTCCAAGAGGAGGGGAGGAAAATGCATGTAGATTATATCCAAGGGGAGAAAATAAGTTGAACCTCTTCCAACAGTGGAGGAGGTAGAAGGATGAACACTCTCTCTGAGATTAGAAAATGAACTGAGAAAGGAGCGGCCTCGCCCTGATGATCCCATTAATGTGGCCTGGAAGCGACCCCCACTAGAGTATTTTCTGCATGAATCATTGTAAGATGGTGTAAAAACACCCCACGGGAGAAGGTGATGAGTGGAAGACAACCTTTAAGACAAAGGAAGGATTGTACGAGTGTCTAGTTATATCATTTGGGGTGACTAATACACCAAGTATGTTCATGAGATTGATGAATGAAGTATTGAAGCCATTTCTGGGTAAGTTCATCGTTGTTTACCTAGATGACATATTGATATTTAGTAGGTCAAGGGAAGAGCACTTGACTCATTTGAGACAAGTATTACAGAGGTTGAGTCAAGAAAAGTTGTTGGTGAACTTGCAGAAGGAGTTGGTATACTTGGTATTTATAATCTCAAGCCCGGGGTTAAAGATGGACCCAAAGAAGGTGAAGGTAATCCTGGAATGGCCTGAGCCGACGAGTTCCACCGAGGTGAGTATTTTTCATGGACTTTTCAGTTTCTATTGGAACTTCATTAGATATTTTAGTCGGATATGTGCACCATGACCAACATGCATGAAGAAGGGCGACTTCAAGTGGATGGAGGTTTCCCAAAGAGTGTTTGAGAAGTTGAAGTAGAAGGTGACATAGAGACTATTCTTATCTCTCCCATACTTCAACAAGGTATTTCATGTTTATTGCGATGTGGGTGGATTAAAAGTTGGATCTTTGTTGAGCCAAGAGGGATGACCAATTGCATTTTGTAGTGAAAAGTTGGAAGACACAAAGAAGAAATACTCAATCTATGACCAAGACTTCTATTCCATTATACAGGAGTTGAATAAGTGGAGGAACTATCTGTTTCCCAAAGAATTTGTGTTGTTTACAAATCATCAAGCTCTGAGGTATTTGAAAACTCAGACCAATTTGAACCAACGACACATGAAGTGGGTAGAGTTCTTGCAGAGCTACACTTTTATGTTGAAGCACAAGTCCAGGAAGACCAATAAAGTTGTTGACACATTGAGTTGAAGGGTCGCATTGCTAGGGAAAACAATAGTTCAATCGACGGGGTTAGAGTTAATAAATGTTGACTATGAAATTGATGAGGATTTTTTTGAGGCATGGAAAGCATTGAAGGAACCATGGAGTGTCAACCAGACACCGTACTTGTATTATTTCATCGAAGAAGGAGACATGTTCAAAGGACATCAATTATGCATCCCTAGAGGATCAATGAGGGAGAACCTGATTAAGGAATTGCATAGTGGAGGATTAGGAGGACACTTTGGCATAGACAAGACCAAGGTATTGGTCAAAGAGAAAGACTATTGGCTAGTGAGGATGACAGATGTGAATAAATTGATTCAACAGTGCCAGATATGGAAACATGCCAAAAGAATAAGTTAGAACACGAGACTATATTCACCATTACCAGTGTTGACTATCCTTGGGAAGACGTCAATGTGGATTTTGTGCTGGCATTTCCAAAGACACATCAAGTAAATGACTCCATATTTTTGGTAGTCGACATATTTTGGAATATGGCACACTTTATTCTGTGTCAAAAGACAAGTGACACCCACAGGGGCTTTACTAGAAGGAAATATAATACCACGTTCATTCATATTGCGGTATTAAATATTCATGAAAACCTAAAAATTATATTGCTTATATATTAAGGGGCAAAGGGTTTTTTTTATTTAATGTAACAATACAAAAATACTTTGTGGTCTTTTTTATATGGGTGGGCTGACAAATATCCTCCAAATGGATATGACGGGATCACGATCGGATGAGAAATTGGGTTGAGGCAAGGCTCGGGCTTACCAGTACGCAGGGAAATCGTGTTTTGAGGCATGCTTGAGGCCAAGGGGTTTCGTGGTGAAGTGGGTTTCCAGTTGATCACAGTCGAGAGACAGTGGTCATTGACACCCAATTGTTACCAATAACACTCAGCCAGTTGTTACCAATAGCCTTGGGAGGATCTAAGCCTCTAGGGCCTGTTATAGGCCCTCGATAGGCCTTGGAGGCTTGAATACCCAACCACTCGTGCCTATTACAGGCCTTGGGAGGTTTAATCAGCCTCCTAGAGCTTGTTACAGGCCCTGCGGGCTTGGATACCTAGCCCACAATAGGCTTAGTCAGTGATTGGGGAACTGTAACATGCAATCTAAATGTTGTACTATGTGCATTGGCTCTAGCGACATACAAGAAGTGATCTCCTATCTCTTCATTATACCATTAGATGTTGCAAATCATAATGATATGTGGTTGAGTAATTGCATTGTGGGTGAAGTAATGTGCATCCACAATATACATCAAAAGAAGCAAGGTGCATTGTAGAATGCATGCGGGGTCATAAGAGAGGTAGCATATCAATATACTAGGTAGCAATATAAAGGGGTATAAAAAATGTTAATGAAAAAATTTATACATAAAATATCTAGTGAAAATAGGGTTTTTTTAAAATTGGGAAGGCATATTGGGAGGGGGTTAAAAAAAAGGATTTTGGAAGGTATTTTCCAATATTTAGTGAAATTAGGGGTATTGTTTCATATGCATGAACGAACGTGCTATGATAGCGGTTTATTGAGAGAAGCCCCCGTGGTGACACCATAGGCATTGTTGTGTTATTTTTCAAGGAATTCATGAGATTGCATGGGTTTCCGAAGAGCATAACTTCAGACCAGGACACCAAGTTTACACGTCATTTCTGGAGAACCCTATGGAAGAATCTTGACACGAGGTTGAATTTTAGTTCTACATACCATCCGTAGACTAATGGGAATATTGAAGTTGTGAACAGAAGCTTGGGAACTTGTTGAGGTGTTTTACTGTTGATCGACCAAAGCAGTGGGAGGATGTGTTGGTGCAAGTGGAATTCATGTACAATAATTATATGAATAGATTAAATAGCATGATTCCATTCTAGATTGTGCAAGAGAGGAGCCTGCATGGAGTAGCCGACTTGTATAAAATACTGACATAAGTGCAGAAGAGAACATACACCGAAAACATTTTCCGACCATATGAAGGAAGTGCGTGAGAAGGTTAGATGACAGCTGAAAAAGAGTAATGATGCATACAAATTGCAGGCTGATCGAAGGAGGTGACTACATTAATTTCCAGAAGCAGATATAGTGTTTGCGCACCTAAGGAAGGAAAGGTTTCCCAAAGGAACACATCATAAATTGAATTTGAAGAAGATTGGTCTATGGAGAATCCTAAAGAAGATTTTGGACAATGCTTATGTGTTAGAGCTACCATAAGAGATGAACATTTCGTCGACATTTAATATTTCTGACTTGTACAAGTATGAGGAAGGGTCGACAAGTGGAAGTGAGACAAATGTGGATTGGACAGAGCAGATCACAATCCATCGAACAAAAGAAGTCACAAAGGTACTTTATGAGCAAGGAGTTGGAAGGATGCGCTATCAGAAGAAGAAATAATATTTGGTCCGATGGAATGACAAAAGCCTTGAGGAAGCGACGTGGATTTCAGGGGAGAAGCTCGAAGAGTTGTAGAACCTTGAGCGTAGTTTTTTTCAACCCGGGGAGGTTGATGCAAGGGAATATGGGCTCAAGACTAACAGTTGTAGATAAGCCGACCAAGGGCACATGGGGATAGTTGAAATCCCCATAAGTGCAAGAGAAGAGTTGTGGAAGTCCAACCAATTTGGTCAATTATAGATGATAGGCGATAAGCGACATACCGTTGATGAAGTAGGAAGGTTGAATGTAGTGCTAACCAGGGAACTAGGGACCGTCGCGAGTGAGCCGACAACGATGGAAATATGTCCGATGGAGAAGTTAGGATCCTGAGGAGCACAGGCACTGGGATAGTTGTAATAGTTGTAGAGCAGTTATGGTGGTAGTTGCAGAAGGCCGGATGGAAAGATGTGATAAGAGAAGGAAAACAAAGTTTTAATGAGGATGATCTATGCTTGGAAGTACATGAAGCTTCTAGAGGAAGATTGAATGAGGCCATGAACCAACAAACAACTATAAATACCAATTGTGTATTGATAAGAGGAGGTTTGTTGGTTAGTATTGTGGGTTTTGAGAGTTGCTGTGGTAGTGACTGCTAGGTTGATGATTCTTGTTGAAGTTGTAGAACCACTTGATGACCATTCCGACTGAAAAAATAAAATAAAATAAATAAAAATATATATATATAAAAATAAATAAATAAATAAAAATAAAAATAAAAATAAAAATAAAATAAATAAATAAAATAAAATAAAAAAATTGATCTCTACATGTAATTTCCTCTTGTAAAGAGATTGTTTCATTTAATTAAATGCCACAATTCTTAGCGCATCTATCTTGTGTGTGTGTTTTTCCATTTCATTTCATTGTGCACACTGATATGCAAGCTGACTACGGTCGCATTTGCATCATCCACTTTCTAAACTCCCTCCATATGTTCTTCAACCATATCCTCTTCACTAGAGAGATCATTCTTTGGGCATGTAAACTTGAGATGACCATCATATGGAAAATAGAACAATGGACAAGGTAATTTATGTATTTTATCTCCTAACGGTGAGATAAATGACCTACTTGAATATCGGCTCCATTTGGAAGATCGTATCCAACATTCATTTCTACATAGAATTTGGCCATAGATTTCCTATAAATAGACCTTGTTTTCTCATCAATATCAAGCATTATACCCACCTTGTTCCCACAAAACTTAAGCCCCCTTTCTACTGTAACTCTAACGAAAGAGAACACGACTTCACCCATAGAGGATGGATATCATCCATTTACCTAATATGATAGAATAATGGTGTAACTCTTAAGAGACAAGATATAACTACCATAGTACCATTTCCCTACTAGAATGTTATCCTTGTCCTTTGTAGGATGGAAGATAAAAGTTATGCATCCCCTATCCAAGAGTTGAAATATATATGCATAACATTTAAGTGTTGCTTACATGCCTTCCTCACGCATATACTCATATTTCTTTGAGATTAATCTAAGTTCCATGAAATTTCCCTACTACCATGGTTGCTTGACAGAGTTGCACCTGCTTTATAACCACGTCTCACCCCATGATCAACCTCACATTGTCATCTCTCCTCTTAACATACGTTGGATTCCACCTCCTTAATTTTGGTAGAAATTCCTTGACAAGTTGTGAGCACCCACCCTTCTTGACCATCTTATGAGAATTTCTAGTGACACGATACAAAGTTTTGCCATTAATCTTTCCTTAGTAATTAATATATAAGGAAATTGAGTTTGTCAAATTCACAAAAAATGAGAGTCCTCTACAATGTTCATGGACTCAAGTGGTTGTGGGGGCATCCTTGACCTCTCATAATTCGCCAATATCCTCCCTATGTTCATATAAGCCTTAAACCTTGCATTGAATTCATTTTTTGAACTATTGTTGTCCTCTTCAGAAAAAACATGCTCATCATTTCCAAAGCTCATACAAGAGAAATTGAACACCATGTTCCTCCATATTTTCTTCCCCCTATAAACTATGTGGAAGGGTTTTGTATACAAATTTGATAGGCCTCATTCTCATCAATGATCACCAAGGAAGATGCCAACCATGATTGTCTCCATCATTTCCCAAGCTCATTAAGGGAACTCGAACACCTCATGCGTCCATAGTTTCTTCCCTTATGGGAAGTATGAGGAAGGGTACTATATATTAATTTGGCAAGCCCCATTTTCATCAATGAATTCCAATGTAGATGCCATGATTATCCCCATAGAAAGTGCTTTCATTTATGTGACAAAGTAATATGTGAAATGATAACTCCTCTCTCAAGCTATAGAGTATTAGCAAGCTCAAAACCCTCCTTTAAGAAACTAACCAATAACCATGGTACAATAGGAGATAAGTCCACAGAACCTATGGCCTCCATAGTGGAACCAAACAACAAACATTAACCACCATGAATTATCCTTCAAAACCCTAACCCTCCAACCGTGCTCCACAAGGATGTCGATCCTCAATTGCAATATTTTAGAATATACATTATAAAAAATATACTTTATTTGCCTCAATTAATATTTCACCCAATCCACCTAATCCTTCATCTATTTAGTAATTCTAGTTATTTGATGATTTCCCAATTATAATGGTGACTTACAATTAACATTTTTTTAATCTTATTGATTTAATAAAAAAATTAACTTTCAAATAAAATTAACCCTTTATATATATACATATATATACACACTTACTTTTCTTCATAGTCACTCTCGAGAGGGATCAAATCCTTTTAGGTGCAAACTCTTTTCAAAATGCAAAATTTCAAGAAAAGATTGCACCTCAAGGGATTGGATCTCTTTAGGTGCTTGGTATATTTGGACTTAAGATGGATCTATATTGGTTTAATATGTAAATCTCTCAGCTGAACACGTTTTCAATTTTAATTAATTAGAATATATATCTCGTTAATTTTAATTAATTAGAATATATATCTCTTTAATTTTGAACTTTAGATTAGGGTTGACATTGTAAGAATTTTATTTACTTAAAATTTTATTATTTTATTAAAGTGTCTCGTATTGATTTTGAATTTTAAGTTATGGTGACATTGTAAACAAGTTATTTACTTAATATTTTATTATTTAATTAGTGTCACATGTTAACTCCACATTGAGTAAGGAATTACACTTCTATATGTAAGTGTCTCGTATGTACTCGAATCCTTCATATGAAAATCATAGTTTAATTATGTTTTTAACTTTAATTAATTGGAATATATATCTCTTTAGTTTGCAACTTCAAATTCTTTGTAAAAATTTTAATTCCACCTCCTCATATTGGTTTTGAATTTTAGATTTTGAGACCGACATTGTAAAACAATTATTTACTTAATATTTTATTATTTTATTAAAGTGTCACATGTCAAAAGAAAAAGAAAGTTTATTAAACATAATGATTATAATTGAAAAATATGCTCTCTCTTTGTGCAGTTTGATCCATTTCCATGCTTGTTGGATCTAGTTTTAAGATGGATCTTATTGTTTTATTTTATTTTATTTTATTAATCAAAATAGATTTTTTAATAACTTCTTATTTGGTTTTAAATTTTTTTAATGACTTTTTATTTGGTTTTAAAATTTTATTTTATGAGCGGATATGGATTTTTTAATTATTTTTTATTTGGTTTTCATTTTTTATTTTATGAACCTACATGAAATTTTCTTAATTAATTTTTATTTTTGGTACATAATGGTAAGCTTACTAGCTACTCTCCATACAACCACGTAGGATATGTTTATTAGTGAGAGTTAGTTTTTTATTTTCCTTTAAGTATTTTGTTTGTTTATTTTCTCAGTATAACATGAAGTGAGAAGAGAATAATTGTTTTACAAACTAAAATACACACCTTTTATAAATTTAAAGTTTTCCAAATCTAAATGTATATTGAAAAGTGTGTATAGAACTTATATAACATAGATATGAGTGACTTTACAAACTTTAGAGCCTCTTGTTGAGTATTCATGACATTATAGAACTGATGATCATCTATATTCATACTGAAAAAATACGTAACAAAAAAATTTAGTACTAAAAAATACTGGAATAGGTTTATATATTTTTAATTTTTAATGTTTATTAAAAACAACTTGAAATATAAATCTTAAAACGAAAATTAATAATGCATTTATAAACTTAATTATAAAAATATTAAATAATTAAAATACACAAAATAAATTATAAAACAATAAAACAAATTTCTAATAAGATATTCCACAAGATATCACCTTAATTAAAATTTAATATCTAATATTATAACTAGTTACTAAACTTTATATTTATATTATAAAATAAATCTAATATAAACAACAATCTAATATGTATAAAAAAATTTCAAGACTAAATATATTAACTAAATTCTAAAATAAAATATATATGATAAAGTTTAAAGCTTGAAACATTCTGAATGTAAAACTAACATTAACACTACCTTGATGTGGGATCAAATTACAAATAATACAATAAAATTTAAATAATTTTATATGCCAAAAATGTATAATTATTATGCATTGGTGGTCGAATTTACTATTTTTCTACTATGCCTATATATTCAACAATTTTCAAATTCTCCTAAATTCTGTAGAAGAAAGTCCAATACTGCCAAATTATACTACTATGACTCCTTAAAAAAGTTAAAAAAGTCATGACACCCTGATATAAAGTCAGCCCTGGCGCTGATCTGTCCGATTTCCTTTCTGCTGTTCAGATAGTGTCTAGAATTGCTGAAACCCTGATCAAGAGATCAAGACTCAGCGTATGACCAGAGAGCACTCTTAATATAATTTTTAAATCACACAATTCACTGTTCTATTTTTAAAGTTAAAATGATTTTAAGTTTTATTTTTTTTAATTTTATAAGTTTAAATGTTTAAAAAATAAATAAATTAGAGATTTATACTTAATTTTACAGCGGTTGCCATGGCTTAATTCCATAAGTTGAGTACTTTGTTGACTGAAGAGATCTCCTTCCACGGTCATTTTCAGCGTAAGTCGACCACTTCCAAAATTTTCATTTTAATTTTCTTTCTTTTTGTGTTTTCTTCAACGTCTTAGTTAAATCATAGTCACAAACACCACACAATTATAAAGACATGGTATTTAAAAAATTAAAATTAAATATTTTTATTTCAAAATAAGGAAATAGTTGTGTGTCCAAATCAAAGATGCACGTACATTAAAAATTCCAAAATATTATAGACATTTAAATTGGAATAGGGTTGTGTCTAAAACATCAAAAGATGAAAAAAAGAAATTAACATGTTAATAAAGTTAAAATAAACAATTATTGTGTCACAAATATTGAAATTTCAATAAAGTTAAACATTCCAATTTTGAATAGTGGTTTGTATGCACAAACCTCTATTCAATTCAAAATTCAAGATGCACAAACATTCATTCAATAAAGTTATTGGACCTTTTATTTTTAAGTATAAAGAATCATGTTCGAAACAATCAAATAAAAATAAAAATTTAACAATATTTTAATTTATAAAATAAATTTATAATATAATAATAATAATAGTGTTTTAATATTGCACCCTACTATTGAATGAATTATTAAAGGAATTTTTGTATACAATCTACAATTTTTCTAAATGACTTTAAGGATTCACTTAAAAAAAAAAATAACACTATACATAAATAAATAAAAAAATTTCACTCCTCACCAATGAATTTAATACATTTATGTGTGCATAGATAACAAGATCCTCATGCAAAATTCCAGACATAGACATAGGAACACCCTTCCCATCCAAGTTATCCACCCGAGAACCCCTACCGGAATGTCGAGAGTAGAAGACTTAGGAACAATAGGTGAAAAATACTCGGGAGTAACACCTTCCATAACCCCAGAACAAAACCCAGAGAGAGAAGTAACCCTATCAGGGGAACCGGAAGCTAATGCAGACTGTAATCCCGAGGAAGGATATTTTGCCAAGGCATCAACAGGGCCCTCATCTAATAGACCCGATAATGACTTTAAAATGTCCTCAGCTGATATAATTTTTAATATAACCGGTAGCTAGTTTGCAAACTTACCCACGAAATCCACAGCCGAAAGCTTGTCTAAGGGGAGCGGAAAATGATACCCATCTTCAATATCAGCCATAAGCCATAACGTGTTGCATCTTTGCATTGGAATCTGCTGTGCCGACGGGTTCCCGGGTTGGACAATGTGCTTCTGAGTGACCAATCTCCCTACGGAGATGACACCGAAAAAGAACGCGCCAGTAATCGAGGCGTTGTATAACTGAACCTCCCTCCCACACAATCTTCCATTCACCTGGCAAACCCTGATCTAAATGCAGCTCAACTAACATTCTAGGATATTTGCGGTCCGAGCAAAATAGATGTTCCTCTTCAATTAAGATAAAACGACCAATAGAATTTGCCACAGAAATAAAACCCTTTAGATTCTTGCGAAGAAGGGGAAATCCTGGAAGAACAACCCAAAGGTGTCAACGCGAGAGATTCTCTAAACGAGGGTCAAAACCATAATGCCAGTGAGAGAGAACAAGAGAACCGTGACCCAACACCTAAAATCTATCTTCAATTCTCTTTCTGTCATCCTCCAAGAGAAACTGGAAGACCATCCATCCATAAGTGGTTTCCAACATCTGCGAATCCAACTCAGTACCTCAGCTCTAGAGAGTTTAACGTATTCAAATTTCCTAATGAACGCTTTTTGAGTCAGAGCCAGCGTAACATCTTTACCAAGCACACACAAGGGATGCCCCGATTTTTCCCTCTCAAGAGGTATGTGTGTGTCCGATGTACCGCCCTTTTCTCCCCGGGAATCCGAGACCTAAGATATTCCTTGACCTTTTATTTATTAACGTAGCAGTGAAGTACTACAGAGTTATCATTAAAAAATAAGACTTTAAAATCTTTAACCAATGAATGGAAAGATAAATCAATTATAATATTTTCAGAAAAATATAAAGTTATATTACAGAGTTATCATTAAAAATAAGACTTTAAAATCTTTAACCAATGAATGGAAAGATAAATCAATTATAATATTTTCAGGAAAATATAAAGTTATATTACAGAGTTATCATTAAAAAATATAAGACTTATAAATCTTTAATCAATAAATAGATAGAGAAATCAATTATAATATTTTCAGAAAAATATAAATTCGTATTTGTAATATTAAACTTTGATAAATTAGAAAATATTTTTAGTCAAACCACACATTATCCAATACAATATAACCCTGCTTGCTGCAGGGATAATAATGATGCAGGCCGAATCATATGGGGATCGAACGAGTGGTAGAAAGAATTAATGTAAAAATAAACTGCCGAAATAATTAACGTTTTTTTTTCCATCAAAAGAAAAAACGTATTATTGTTATTCATTGCGAATCAAATAGTATAAAGATAGATCCCAAATACATAGAAGATTCAAGTCATCGTCTCAAGAACTTGATCTCAAAATAGCATCCAACTTGACAGCTTCTACAAAAAGAAATTTCCCAAAACAAAAATTCACATGAAGTCTTATAACCAACATTACATGATATCAAAACTAGAAGAAAAATGAGTTATCCCTGTCCATCAAAGAGGAATCCAGCCATTCTTCCCAAAACAAAGTACCTTCTGAACCTTCAAATGCCTGTTTTGAAAGCTGATCGGCTTGAGAATTGTGTTCATAAAATATATGTTCAAAAAATATTTAAGAAAAAAAAGATATCTCATGACAAGTAAGTTGACACCAATGCTTAAGAGCAAACGTTATGTATATACTTTTGTTTATATATAATTTATTAAGTAAAATATATAAAATTAAAATAATAAAAAATACATATAACTCAAAACAAATGGATCCCGAGAATCCCGATATTCCTGACTTTCTTTAGGCAAGAACTAAGAACAACGCAAAGACAATCGTGGCCATTTCTCCGTACAAACTCATATCACATATCACATACTGCATTTTTAACATTTAACAATATGGAAAACTACATAATACAAATATAAATATCGATTCTGCAACTTCTCCTGCAATATTATTATAAAAAGTACGATTAGATTCCAAGCTGTACTAATTACTTTATTACGATAGGTCCATTTCTACCTAGAATTTCTTAAAAGTGCAAACTCTTTTTTAGTTATGCTGAGGAAGTGTGTAGCTTTATGTATATCTCATTTTAAATATTTTAAATCTGATTTGAGTTGACATGATATTTTTATAATATTTCATTATTTGTAATAAAGGATAAATTGTTATCTATAGAATGAGTACAAAAAGAATTACACATCTAAATGAGTACGGAAGGAGTTACACATCTCCCCTACTACTATATTGAATATAACTCTTAGGTACAATTAGCAACAACCACATTTAAATTGAATGTGAAATAACTAAATTAAAAATAATAATAATAATAAAAATATTATTTGGAAATTAAAATTAAAAAAATACATTGAGTTAAAAAAAGTAAATAAAAATATGAAAACATATTATATATTAAATTATATAAAATAAACAATTTAATATAATTTAACTTAACTTCATTTAATTTAATTTAATTACTTTACTTAATTTAATGTAACTTAATTTTATTTAATTTAAATTTAATTTTTAATATCTTTAAAATATTTAATTTAATTTAATTTAAATAATGTAATTTAACTTAACTTAACTTAATTTAATGTCATTTTATTTAATGTAATTTAATTTAATATAATTTAAAAAATAAAATTAAATAATTAAAACATATTAAACCATATTAAAAAGTAAATTTAAATTAAATTAAATTAAGTTAAATTAAATTAAATTAAAGTAATTAAATTAAATTAAGTTAAGTTAAATTAAAATTAAATTAAATTAATTATTAATTAAATTAAATTAAATTAATTACATTAAATTAAATTAAAAAATAGATAGATAAATAAAAGCATAAAAAAGTTCAAATTAAATAAATGAAAAATAAATCAAAATAAATAAATATAAGTAAAAATGGCAATGGAAAGTAAAGTAAAGTAAATTAAATAAAAGGAAAGTAAATTAAATAAAGTAAAAAAAAAAATGTCAAATAAAGAATTAAAATAGAAAAAAAAAAAATTAAACAAGTGGAAACAAAAATAAAATAAAAATAAAGAAATTAAAGAAATTAAAAAAATAAAAGTAAATTAAAAAAACAAAGAAAATAAATAGAGTAAAATAAAGAAGTAAAACAAAAATAATAAATAAATATAAGTGAAAAAACTATTAAAAAAAAAAAAAAAGTAAGACATAAAATAAAATAGTAAAATACAGTAAATAAAAATATAAAATAAATTAAATAAATGTAAAAAATTAAAGAAAAACAAAATAAAATAGAAGATAAGTTGAGAATAAAATATTTCATTGATATTAAAGAAAATATAAATAATGGTTAGTAAAAAGAGAAAAATAAAAAAAAATATTAAATGTAAATAAAAAATAAAAGTAGTGATATTAAAAACAATTGAAAAAATATATATATAAATCGAGAACAAAATAATTGATATTAAAATTAATGAAATAAAAATAAGTAAAGAAAAATGTAGTTTACATTAAATTATAAAATGTGAAATATGGAAGAGAGTGCCCTTTAAATGTTATTAACCTTAAGGGTGTTTTTCGGAATGTAGGTTATTGTATCCTAAATGTTTTATGAATTAAATTTTTTTATAGTAGTAAGGAAAATAACTATTATTTAACATTTTATGAAATAGTTTTGTATATATCGTCATAAAAGTACGGGAACTTACCATTTTTTAATTAAACAATGACTTTGAATTTAATCAAATTGTAAATATGCATAATAACAATGCAAAATTAAATTATATATTATAAAAAAATATTTTATATTCTTGTAGTATTAAATTTACTTAAATTAAAAAAAAAAAAATAAACGTAAAATAAATAAATATTATTTTGAAAAACATTATAATCATGAAATAATTAATAATAAAAAATACTAATATTTATGGAAAATATGGGAAAGGTACCCATGAATGTAAGATGTGAAATGACATTTGTAAATGTATTTGATATTGTGAAGACATGGATGTAAAAAACATATAGTGTATACAATGAAGAAAAATAATATAAGCAAAAGTTAAATACTTTGAAATTGGAATTTCTATTGAACACATACAAAAACAACATATAGGAATAAATTTGATTTGGAAGGAAATGTACAATGAGAAAACATTAATAAACACTGCATAGAAGTTTTTATTCATAAAATTATTTATACAGGGAGAGCAAGTTAAACCTCAGTAACCACATCATCCATTGAATCCATATTAGGATAAACTCGGAAGAGCGAAATATTTTGAATGAGGTCATGCACATTTGTAGGTGTTGGAATATTAAGTCCAAAATGACTCGATTGTAATACTTCATCATTAGGCACATCACTAGAAATAGTCGTACTCAAGTTATAGAAGGAAAAGTGAAGTACACTGTACTTGCACATAAGCAAGTAGTTATGAATTGAAGAAACAACAAAATATCCAGGGTAGTTCATATTCATGGCCGAGCTCAACCCAGATAAAAACTTCCATCGCAAACCATGTCCATGCTGCAAAGAGCTGGTTGACAAGTTAGCTGGCACCAATGGAGTAGTTGCATAGGTAGTATCTTCTAATAACCATACTGTAGTCGAGCCTTAATTCATGAAATAAAGCAGTTGATTGGAATGAGTCGCTAAGCAAATAGACCATGTACCAGGTGATTGTAGAATAAAATCGAAGTCCCATTTGTTGTTGGCAACATCTATCCAATATATCTTGTGTGAACATATGGGGCCGACTAGAGAAACAACATGAGTATGCACCCAATACATTTTTCCATTATACATAATGGGATTTTTTGGAGGAAAAACATCACCCTCTGGAGGAATTGTCAATCTCCAATGCATGTGGAGGCTGCTGAAAATGAAATATTTGGATTGAAATGTGCTATAAACATGTTTGACAGCCACCCAATCATATTTTGCCTGCTGCACATTTCCTTCCACATTTTTCAGCAGTATAAAAAAACCGAAATCACCAAGATCTTGGCACCCTATATAAGCAGAAGTCATTCTAAAAGGATTAATTATGTAGTACTTCCTTCTTCTATATGAGGTCATGGGTAAGGAAACCAAAACAAGAGAACCACATGTAGATTCAACTTTATATCTATTACTAAAAAAAGGCATAGATACGGTTGAAAACTTTCCCGCTTCATTTATGTAATCTACTTGGAAATGACTATCATATTCAGAAGGAAAGTGAACCAAAACTCCAAGTTCTTCTCATCCACATTGTTTCCATGACAACCTAAAATTGTCATCTGATAATATTTGATTCCAATCATTTCAAGTATTTATGTTGGTAAGGAGCTCCATATGGCTGGCAACAAATCGATTTATATAACATAACATAAGAAAATACATTAGTATAGACGATAACATAGAAAACAATTTGCTTTAGAAATCAAAAGAACTTTTGTAAATGAGGGAATGAAAAAAAACATGATATATAAATTTGTGCTATAAAAAATGTATGATGAAATGGTATACAAAAGTAGATCACAATATTGATTATTATTATTATTTATTAAAGGGAAAAATGTACTATCTCATATATATTCAAACATAAGATGTTTATTTCAAAATCAATATCGAACCGACATAGGTGAAAAAATCACTGCGAGAAAAAGAAATACAATCTAGGGTAAAATAAAACTATGTAGAACATAAATATATTGGAAAAAGTAGAATGTGTTATGCACATTAAAAATATGAATATATGAAGGCTTTAAATCTATAAAAGTGTATATTAAAAAGTACTATAAAACTTTCAAAAAGCATACAAAAATTATTTGAATGCAAAAATGAAAGAAATATTTAAAAACTATATCCATGACAAATGCATGACCAATAGATGTTAACACCAAGACTTAGACATGTATGTTCAAGATGGACGATCGATGACTTAAGCCTAGAGAAAAAATAAAGTGTATAGTCAAAAAGATGTGCCAGAGTAGAAAGCACGCTAGAGATTGTATTGTGTATATGATTGAAAAATTGTTCTTGTTTGGAAATCTCTGAAGAAATCCAAGTAAATTTAGAAAATTCTTTGTTTTCAGGAACTCTGCATCAAGAGAAAGACAATAAATAAATATAGTTGTTGTTATATAAATAATAGAGGAAAAAAAGAAATATTAAAAATATAATAAAAAGTAAAATACATACCTAGAAGAAGAAATAGTGCTTCTATAAGAAGAGTTTGTTAATATCTCGCCATTTTCGAATCTACAACTAGATTCACGACGTATGCAACACCAATACAAATAGACTTTGACGTCTCGACCCCGTTTCCTATACAATCATTATTTTCTAACCTTTCTGGCAGCCTCTCTTTGACATATATGTTTAAATTGTTGAAGTATTGATTTAATCTTAGATAAAATATAAAGGGTATCATTGAACAAGTCGCATGGAGAACCATTTTTGATACTGATATTATTTCGAAAATAGGAAAGAAAATCCTCTTGCAAAGTTGTCTCATGGATCGCGAAGACAAATCTAGAAAGAAGAGCATTGTCCATAACTGTGGAAAAACAAAACAAACAATATGTTCTGTAATAAAATAAAATAAAAAAGTTATGTGAAATTATGAAAGAAAATCTAAAATAAAGTAAATTTTAATAAAATGTAAAAAAAAGTTGTGGGGAATTATGAAAGTAAAAATAATGTTTCACTAAAACAATGTAAGAAAATGTAAATTGCAATAATTCTAGCGGAGAGAAAACGTAAAATCGAAACTCCATTTCATTCAATCAAATGAAAGCAACGCATAAGTATGTAGATGAATATGCAACTAAAAATATGAAAAGTTGGGATACATAGCAATGAGATGTTTTTTTTCCAGAGGAATGAAGTATGTACATAATGATCGTGGTTGTGCACGGTGTGAATTTTTATGTCGTATAGGTTTATTTGGAACAAAATTTTGTTAAGTTGCAAAATGTTCAGGATTGTCGATGCTATGTACATGGAGATGGAATGCCTTATATAAAATGTTGCCATAGTTATGAAGAAATAGTTGTCCTATTTTATAATGGAAATACTGAGTATATGCATATTCTTTATAGATCTTCATCATTGATTTATTTGCATGAAAATGTGTATGTTATATAGCTTTACATTGCAATAATTCCAGCGGGCAGAAAACGAAAATCGAAACTCCATTTCATTCAATCAAATGAAAGCAATGCATAAGTATGTAGATGAGTATGCAACTAAAAATATGAAAAGTTGGGATACATAGCAATGAGATGTTTTTTTTCAAGAGGAATGAAGTATGTACATAATGATCATGGTTGTGCATGGTGTCAATTTTTATGTCGTAGAGGTTTATTTGGAACAAAATTTTGTTAAGTTGCAAAATGTTCAGGATTGTCAATGCTATGTACATGAAGATGGAATGCCTTATATAAAATGTTGCCATAGTTATGAACAAATAGTTGTCATATTTTATAATGGAAATACTCAGTATATGCATATTCTTCATAGATCTTCATCATTGTTTTATTCGCATGAAAATGTGTATGTTATATAGCTTTACATTGCAATAATTCCAGCGAGCAGAAAACGTAAAATCAAAACTCCATTTCATTCAATCAAATGAAAGCAATGCATAACTATGTAGATGAAAATGCAACTAAAACTATGAAAAGTTGGGATACATAGCAATGAGATGTTTGTTTTCAAGAGGAATGAAGTATGTACATATTGATCATGGTTGTGCATGGTGTGATTTTTTATGTCGTATAGGTTTATTTGGAACAAAATTTTGTTAAGTTGCAAAATGTTCAGGATTGTCGATGCTATATACATGAAGATGGAATGCCTTATATAAAATGTTGCCATAGTTATGAACAAATAGTTGTCGTATTTTATAATGGAAATACTCAGTATATGCATATTCTTCATAGATCTTCATCATTGATTTATTTGCATGAAAATGTGTATGTTATATAACTTTACATGAATGTGAATGTTTATGTCATATAGATTTATACGGATCTGAATGTAGTCTTGTTGCATAATATGAGGGGTTTTTAATGGTTTTTGATAAATATATTGGAATGGTATTTTCTTGGGAATGGTTTTTGATAAATTTGATTTGTGTAAAAAGCATAAATTGGAATTCAAGTCATGTAAAACATGTCGTGGAAGAGATGTTGCAGCAAGAATGGAAATGGAATACAACATATTGAATAAAAAATGTGAGAACGATATCACAACTTTATAGAAAACAATGAAAATAAATGAACATCATGGAAAACCACATGAAATGAGAAATGGTTGTCCTTAGTTACAATGTTAGCCCTTTCAACCATTCTTCTTCTTGTTTGCGCAATGTCACATAAGCAGATTTTTCCATCTTCAGATATCGTTCAAAAGAAAAAGGTGGAGATATGTGCAATCCATCAATGGATTTAACATGTGAAATGGCAGTGAAAGTCATTCCTTGTCGTTCAGTATTGCCGATATCAATAGTTGCTCATTCTAATGTGTGGCCCTGTGACTTGTGGATAGTTAAAGCCCACGCCATCTTTAGAGGAATCTATTTTCGGTTTCCTCTAACAACAGGAGGTATAGGCACAATATTAGGGTTTCTTATATCAAATGGAACACCAATGTACTTGTCAAAGAGAACATTTGCATACATTAGGATTTGAGGAGGTTTTGTTCCAGGCATATAAGAAACATTTTGAATGTAACCCAATGCACCATTTACCAAACCTGCCTCAACCCACAAGTTGCAAGTCAACATAACACGTTGTTGAGGGCAATAACAAAACCTCATGATCAAGTTGGTCATCATCAGCTCCAAGAAATTCTGTACAACGGCCATGCTCTACAATACACCTTGCAATAGGAGAATTCAAAGATTTCAACATCTTCCTATTATGCAAGGACACAAGATTGTTTGAAGGGAAAAGATGCACAGCTGCATCAAACAATTTCCTTTATGGCAAAGGAAAACAACTGTCGGATCGAGACATCAGAACATCCCAATCATCTATGGAAGGTTTTGTATTACGTATGTTACCCAATAATTGTCGAAAGGAAGCTTGACGAGGATTATTGCCCTGTTGACGAAATATTGTTTCAAGGGTGACAACAATGCTGAAGTTGTGCCATAACACTTGTGTTGTTGTTTTTCCTGCATACATTGGCTTATCTTTGACAGGTGGCAATTGACCCAAGTCACCAACAAGAATTACAGACCTACCACCAAAAAGAGAATTTCTTTTATCTGGAAATACTTCCCGGAATCGAGAATCAAGCTGCATCAATGACCTTGGCCCTATAAAACTCATCTCATTAATCAATACATAATCTATATGTTTCATTTCCTCTTGAAACACAGAAAGAGCTTGACCTTGCAGGGGTCACATGTCTCGAATAGGAATTCTCAGAGCCGAATGGATTGTGCGGCCACGTATATTAAATGCAGCTATCCCTGTTGGATCAAGCAAAAGAAAAGGATTTTTTCCATCTCCACTTGAAGCACCAAGCACATGATAAATACAATTAATTAGATAGGACTTTCCAGTTCCAACTGTACCTTGAATAATCATTTTGAATGGTTCTTTCTGTCCAACCTCCATAGAATGACGCAGAACCATGTCAAAAGCAAGTCGTTGCGTAGAAGACAACAAAGATGGATTTGGAATATTATCGTTTGCAACTTGTATTAGTTCACCATGTGAATGAGAACTTGTTATAAAAGTGGTTGCATTTTTCACAACAGCAGCATCTATCGTTAGGTCCTCCCAATTGAAACTTAAATCAAAGTCTCTTCGTCAAAGAGTGCAAAGATGTGAAATATTAATATTATGTGGAGGAACCAAATGAGACAACAACTCCCATTCATCCAAATCATCATTCACATGGACACCTTCATCATCTACATCCATATTTTCATTAATAGCATCCTCCACCATTGGTGCACGATTGACATGCCAAGGACGGTAATGAAGATGCCTCCAATTTTCAATAATTGTTTCCCTCAAAAGTCTTATATCTTGCTCTATGTCTCTGAAAGGTTTGTACAAAAGCAATTCACTCCAACAAAATGTCTCAAAATCGTTAGAATCCTCTGGAGGAATGGACAAACAACGTGGCCATACACGAATAACAACAAAGGATTTTCTAGCTTTCCAAGGCTCCTTCTTACACTTCGCATTATAGTTCCAAGATCATGCAGTTTCAATCATGCACAAATGGGCCAAGAATGCAGGACACATTCAATATAAATCTATGAAATTAGAGGACTCGGAAATATCATTCGGGTCGGTAGACACTTTTCGTAATATCTTCCTACCGAAATTCAATAAGAATATTTGTCGACTACAAATCACAAGTGGAAGTTTCAATAGCATATGGCATGTTTCCTGTGCTCCAATGTCTCGATCAACTATAGTTTCAGCAAAAAAATGTTTATAAGCCAACAGACAAGGATCTATACAGTCGGAAGTGTCTGCAATTCTTATTAGCATGTCATGATAACTTTCAGACCTTTTTTCTGTTTTAGCTGCATACTTTCCGATATACTACGAGACAACATGGGTTGAGACAACTAACTAGAAATCCACGTTTGCATGGCATATTGCAAGAATAGAAGCATTATGAACATTGAGCCTATCATCATTCCTTGCAGGCTCATATTTTTTCTCCCCTTTATCATTTTTTGTTAGGATAGATTCATCGCAAACCTCCCATGGAGTGTTGTAACGACATTTAAGCACAGAACCCTTTTTTTGTAAACAAGAATAGGGACTGCACTTTGAAAGTCTCTGAACACAATTCACTAAATGCTCATAATCTTCAAGTGGGTTGCATTCAAAGATCTACGTAGTGTTCAAGAGACAAGGATCATCATTCAAAGCTCGAGGGATAATGGTATTTCTTCTGTGAAAATCAATAGGGTTCCAAGCATTCACATATCTATCAAAATAATGTTTTGCATCTTGCATGGCAGATGCATTAGACCAATCCAACATGTCCATGTTAGGAGCATTTTCAAGCCACAAAAATCCATGTATATGTGCAGATCCTCGATGTTGCCACTCATACCTACAACAAACCCACATACTATAAGAATATAACTATATATGAAGACAAAAGGAAGAAAAAACTTTCCAATAAAAGTAGGCACATAGAAGATTGCAAACTTGTACCACAAGTCTTTTGCTCCAAGATACTTTTCGAGTATTTCCTCACGGAAAATTGTAAACCTGTGGTGCATATACAATGCAACAATATGCGGGTAATCTATAACATGTTGAATCTTTGTAACATGTTCGTTAAAAGATTTATGAGGTCGCTTGTACGGCATCAACGAATGCAAGTCGGGCCATTTGTATCAGCTGCAGACAAGGTAAAGAAAAATGTGGGGCATCCCAATTGAGTGACCATGTCCATTAACTCACCATGACACTTATTCCAATACAATCGTGTACATCTAAGCGAAGAACCAAACCTCATTAAACTCTCAGCCAACTTACTATTAGGAAGTTCAGTCAATTGTCGACGCAAATCTTGTATTGTCGTGGGAGAAGCATCATGCATATTCTTTTGAACAAACACAGAAGATGAAGCTTGGCTCCAATGATGCATAATCATGTTCAACAACAAATAACGGAATCGAGGGTGTCTCCCAAAGCGGTGGTCAGAGTACCTGAGAAGATGCAGTCCATATTCATGAAATGCAACAGTACATATTCTTGGTTGCAACCAATCAGCAGCACCTGTTGAGAACAATGTGGGGAATGCCATATCAAACAACCCTTCTATATTATATTCATTTATAGGACCAAGACCAATATCTGGCCATTGCATTTGTTGTATATCTGAACTGTCTCCATTTTAAATAAAATTTCTAATCGCTTCCATCTCTGTACGTGCATTTGGTTGGCGAGCGGCAAAATATGAAGGATGAGCATGCATGCAATGACTTTCGATGCCTTCCTCTTCCCCATCTGCAGTGTCAAAACGTTGTTCTTGAATATCAGAATCAATGAACTTTAGCCTATTTGATACATCTGTTGCAACTTCAGGCAAAGAAGCCAGAGAGTCAAGGTCAATATCAACATCCCTATAAAATTTATCCATCTGGAGCTTGTAGTGCAATGCATTTAACACTCATGATCTCTTAACATAACAATCATAAGATCTAGCTTGTGGGCCTTGTCTCCGAACAATGATGATGTCAAGGTCTTCTATGTGACGTGGAAGGGATTTCACAACCATAGATACATCCTGTGGAAAGAAAATAGTATGGCCACTATATTTATATTAGCCACCACGAGCATGTGAGACTTGCAATATAGGGTTTACACAGGCTATCAACATCTCCTCCACTTGTGTAAGGACCCTCAAAACATTAGGTTGTTCACCGGGATCCATTTCATTCCAACGAGAAAATCGATGCGACCCTCGCTCATTCTTATATCGTGAACAAGTAGGTCCATCCGACATTCTTTGCACTTTCATCCCAACATAGGATTCATGGCAGACATGACACATTTTCACAACTGAGAGGCTGTCAATCCTAGAACGAAACTTTTGATGGCATGCCAGCATTGCATCATCAAAATGGGGATAAAAATGATTATAGTGACCAACATTATGGGAATTTGTTGCACACTGTCGCTGGCGAACTGCATGATTTCCAAAATGTTGCCCAACGTTGATACCATTGGCATATGTAGGAGGGACAAACAAATTTTTTGTAGGTCCTTCAAGAGGAGTGCTTTCAAGGACGGTTTCTTTACGGACGCCCAACTGATTGCATTAGATAGTGTGCTGCATGGGCATGTGAATTGAATAAAATATCAAGGAATGGAGATATTTTACTATTGTTGCAGGCATGTAAGAAAAGAGGAACTCCTACATCTATTACTGAAAATAAATCTTAGAGATGGACCTCTTACTGGTAGAGAAAGAGGCCAATAGAATGGGGAATCATAAAAAAAAATTACAGAATCTTTACAATGTGAAGGTTCTACTTCAAAATCATCTGTACCCTGTGTCTGAGCAAATTGAATCATCTCAATATTGTCCTGTGCAACAGAAGCATAAAAGTACAACATAGCGACACTTCTCAAAGAAGTAGATAAAGGAAAGGATGTTTGCAAGTCAGAAGAAGAGAATAGATATTCATATATGGGTGACTCACAACATGGATATTATTTTATGTAGTTGATTTATGTCTAACATGTGATTCCATACAAATGGCATCGGAATGTATTTCAACAACATTTCGATGAAGCAGTCCTTTAGATCGAGGAGTGTCCTGTGATTACAGAAAGAACCAAAAAAGAATGGAGGTGATAAGGAAAAGCAAAATCATATGTAGAAGAGAAATAATTAGACAGATGGATAAAATGGAGTTGTTCAATACCTTCATTGTGCCAAGGGAAATACTATGTGGCACAACAGACTCAACCAGTGTTGGAATAATGTGTTGACATGGTTCAACTACATTATGGCGAATACTTGCATTGTTGTCTTCTATTTGGTTAACTTCATGAAACATTTGACGAACCACATTCGAGCCAGACAGAATAGAATATTGTTTTTGTTCTATTTGCAAACAATGTGGATTGAGATCAGGTATGTGCACATTTTCCCCATGTTGCAATGTTTGAGAAAGGTGCAGAGATGATTGAACGTATTCGTTGATAACAACATTTCCAGTTGCAGCACCTTATGAAGAAAAAAACACTAAGGCAAAGAAAAAGAGAAAGTCTGAACTAATATCTTATTAAACACAATATGGGAAAAGGACAAGGGAGTGAAAGAATGTTTGCATAAGAATAGTGGGAGTTTTTATACATACCATTGAAAGAAATATGAGAGGGGACTGAAGTTGTTGAACTTCTTAAAAGATACAACTCTCGACATTGTGCATTGCGCACTTCCTTAGTTTGGGCATACCTTAATCAAGCAGCTGCATTTATTTTCATTCATAATGCTACAGAACTTGAACGTTCCGGTTTATGAACCAACAAAGGGTTTTTCTAAAGACCATGTTTGTATTCTATACGGTGAACAATTCCAGTGTTCTCCTCCGAATGCTTAAATCCATCCAAAAATTGATGAAGCACATTGCTGGGAGATAAGACAAGAGATTGTTGTATTTCTCTTTGTAAATGAGATTTTCTAACAGTAGGTATCTGCAAGTTTTCCCCATGCTGCATAGTTGGAGAAAGAGGCAATGTATGTGTAACATCTCCAAAAAAATGATGTTAGGATTTAGTGAATTTAAAAAAAAAAAAATCTTTTCACAGCACATAATAATGATAAATAAAACAACCCTATGTAACACTTTGCAACATTCCACCAAGTAACATTTTCTATTGATTTATTATTCTTTTACTACATACATTTAACTGGACAAGATTGTCCTGTCGAAAAATCATGACACTTATAACTTATCATACATCTACATACAACCTTTATAATTTATCCGATACATTTAGATGCAACATTTATAATTTATCTCATACATCTAGAAGTGGACATACAAGAAATTAACACAACATCCCAATTGACAAAACAATAAGCCAAATTTTAAACACACATAACCGAGACAAGGATATAGGTGGTTCACCCCGGCTGGGCTACGTCCACAAAGGCAGGTCAATTCTTGTAATATTCAAAGTCAAGGGATACATTATGCAACTCAATGTCGCTATTCTTCCAGCTTCTCCTCTAGAGGGAGATCATTCTCAATAATCAACTATACTCTTCTCGAAAGAGATTACATCTTGCGACACAGTTGTCGCCATAAATAATCGCCACTCTCATCAAGAGCATACACATAACATTATCTTCTTATGGGATTTTCCAAGCCTATAATACGCAGAGGTTGAAATCTAAATAAGAACTTCTTCAAGCAATGCATGCAGATATTTAAATCAAGTAGAGATCATATCGCTCAAGCAACCTCTATCTGCGTAGATTTCCATTCCAAGTGAAACTCAGTTGTAAAAATATATAATACAGAGATGCAAAAATCAAGTAGTTTTCTGTCAAGCAAACAATGTTCATAGATGACTAATCAGTGGAACTACATCCACTATATTTTAACATAACAGAGTTGTAGCTGGGCATGGGTCGATTCTCCAAATGAGATTCCCCAGCCTCTCAACAGATCTATATATATAATCAATCTAGTATTAAAGGGATCGATTCTCCACAAGGAGATCACCCTCTCGACGATTTAAAATAACTATATATATAAAAACAAACAGATGGCAGAGAGGAGGACTTGTGCACAATGAAGCACCCATCTTTTCTTCTTTATTTAAACATACGATAAAAGGAAATACCGCTTATCAGTAGTGGTAGATGGTTTAGTAGCTACCCTGCAACGCTGGTTATGAAATCTAAATAAGAACTTCTTCAAGCAATGCATGCAGGTATTTAAATCAAGTAGAGATCATATCGCTCAAGCAACCTCTATCTGCGTAGATTGCCATTCCAAGTGAAAACTCAGTTGTAAAAATATATAATACAGAGATGCAAAAATCAAGTAGTTTTCTGTCAAGCAAACAATGTTCATAGATAACTAATCAGTGGAACTACATCCACTATACTTTAACATAACAGAGTTGTATGCTGGGCATGGGTCGATTCTCCAAATCAAAATGTGAAAAGCAGAGACTCTTTTCAATGCGTCCACAGGTTCATGCCAACACAGAGCTTTACTATACATAACATATGTGTTCCATAGAATTAAAACTAGGATCTAGCATTTATGCTATCCCTTCCCAATGCGTCCACGCCATAACAGAGTTCTACTATATATATAACATAGGGAAACAACTGGGATATAGCGTTTATGCTATCCCTTCCTAATGCGGCCATGCAAATCACAGAGTTCTATTATATATAACATATATATATTACAGGGGAACAACTGGGATCTAGCATTTCTGCTATCCCTTCCTTAATACGTCCACGTAAATCACACAATATGGTTTCATTCATTATATAAAACATACAGTGATCTACACCACATAAATACCAACGCAACAAAGATCTACGCCTTCCTACATCTCCACAGAGTATAGACAAAAATATATACTACACAGGGACCTACTACCACAGAATACCAACGCAGCAAAGATCTACGCCTTCCTACATCTCCACAGAGTATAGACAAAAATATATACTACACAGGGATCTACTACCACAGAATACCAACGCAGCAAAGATCTACGCCTTCCTACATCTCCACAGAGTATAGACAAAAATATATACTACACAGGGATCTACTACCACAGAATACCAACGCAGCAAGGATCTATGCCTTGCTAGCTCTTCACAGAGTATATAAAATATATTACAAAAGGATCTGCTACCACAGAAATACCCACACAGTAAGGATCTATGCTTTCCACAGAGTATAAAAATATATAATACTTGGACAGAACACGAATCAAGCCTTCGGGCTATCCCATCCCTACCTCAAACAATTTACAGAACTCAGTGGCAGAGAATATTTTATGATATAAAATATATATGACCAACAAAATTTAAGTAGGAAGCGTATACATAAACACTAGGAATCAATTAGGGATCTGACTTTTACAGCCATCCCTTCCCTACCTCAAACGATCTACAGAAATTAGTGGCAGAGTATTGTAAAATAGATATAAACAAATCAGGGATCAAGCCATTCGGATATCCCTTCCTCATAATATGATGGTAGAGTATTGTAAAATATATATAATAAATGAACAAGACAGGGATCAAGCCATTCGACTATCCCTTCCCGGAGCATCCTACTAATTTTATTGCAGAGATCGCTTCGTCCAAGAGGAAGAATGCAACCCGAATTCAAAAACTCCTTCCACTGAGTGCAAACGTCACTCATCTAAAGAAGAGACTACTCAAAACACAGATAAATATTTCTATCCATCAATCGGTTGCATATTCTTCGGATTTTGCAGGCAGATCAAAACTCCAGGTCGAACACTCCAGTCTTCGAGAGCTTACAGAACGAGATTATAGATCAAGAGATACAGAACTTCCGATCGAGATCCTATAGATCCCGATTTTCGATCGAGACTTTCCCCAGTTCTCAGATCGAGCTTCCCTTTCTCCCTCTCCCGATCCCTTTCCCCCCCAACTGCGCTTCCCCCTCTCTTAATAAATAAACAGAGGGAGTCGGTAACTCCAACTCCACTTGAGTGCCAAGTGGTGGAAGAAACCTCAATTCCCTTTCCAAGTGGACGACATGCTCGAGGAACACCTGCGAGGAGATCCTGGTAGGTAAGGAAATGTCCCCTTCACTGGAGTTTGATTCCCCCTTTTAAGGAGCACGATTGCTTAGCTACTACCACTAATAATTACATCAAGTGCCCACGTTCCTTGACATGGGAAGTTCAAGATACACTCGACTTAAATTCTATTTTAATTTGTTCAGTTATTTACGTGCTAGTTATCTCATAACACTTTTGAAGACACTATGTTATATCAATCTTTAATAATTCCATCTCCCGTGTAACACTTCCTTGGTAATTACGGAGTGAACCCTTGACAAAACAAGGTTTAGGTGCAAGTGTCAATGACCATCCAAGCATTTGTAATGTGTGTTTTCTTCTATATATATCTATATATTTATAGAAGACAACCCATGATAATTATACTCATCTCATTCCACTTTAGAATGAATGGCATTATAAGTCACATATTATGTTATTCTTTTATTCTTGGATAATTATATTATCCTCATTCTACTTAGAGATTATAAGCCCTAAATTTTTTTTTTTTTTTTAACATTCTGATAAAGATAAAAGGAGGGATATTACAGTATGCAAAGTGGGTTGTTTCATAGCACGATTATCTCGAGAACCATGTTCAACATCATGGCTATTCTTTACCTCAACATTATTTGAATATGTATGCACTTGTCGTTGCATATCGATTTGCATTGTTTGATGTAGATGATTATTGGTATTTGAAGGCCCTCCTTCCCCTCTACCACGGTGGTGTTCGAAGGGAAGTGTGGTTCGCATGATATCGGCCAAACTCTTATGCTTTCAATACTTCGTTCGTGAAGGGGCCAATTCCATGTCTTGTGCAATATTTTCATAACTCGTATCTCCCAAGTTTGACTGGTCAAGTTTGGTAAATTTCCCATGTGAGAACGGAGAACCACGTCATTTGTTTGTCGCTTTAAATAATCTATTAGATTCCATTACCAACAACTGTGGAAAGTTGAAAGGCACTTTTAGTAAGTGTAAAAGAAAGCGTCTTAAACAGAGGGTAAAAACAATGTGAACCAATGCAATTGACGACAAAAACAAAGAAAATTGGGGATGTAAAAGAAAATAACTTAAATGTGGACAATGAAATCTATTGGACAAATAAAAATGTGAAAAGTATTTTATGAATGTTGATTTAATAATGTTTAAACTCATTTAATGTGGTAATTTTAAAACAAATGTGTTATTGTATAATGGTAGAATAATGAAATTACTAAAGTTAAATATGGTTAAATTGTGAACATGAATTAAAATATGCAAATAGCAGTAATAAGTGCAATATGCAATTAGTAAAAAATCATAAGTGGATCATTTATTGGTAGCTTCGTAAGTAATGCTCAACCATATTATTGGACCAATAGATGTATTTCTAATGCCAATGTGCAATGTTTAATAATGTCAATGTGCAATGTGTTAAGTTTAATGATGATAACAATGCTAATGTGCAATGTGTAATGCTAAACTATTGATGTATAATGTCTTTCTAAGTTGTAATGCCAACTTAATGTTTTATAATGTTTACCAATGTTTTATTAATGACTTTATAAACATTTAATTTATGCAAAGATTATTTTTTAATAATCCTAATGTTTAATAATGTTATTCAATGTTTAACAATGTTTATTAATGTTTAATAATGTTATTTAACTTATTTGTACTTTAGTTATTAATGTTATCTAATGTTTACGCATGTTTAATAATGTTATTTAATTTCTTTCTAATTTATTTAATAATTTTATTTAATGTTTAACAATGGTTATTAATGTTTAATAATATTTATTAATGTTGATCAATGTTTAAAAATATTTATTAATGTTTAATAATTGGTTTAATAATGTTCTATTAATGTTTCGGAATAATTTTCTATGTTATTTAATGTATAATAATTTTTAACGATGCTATTTAATGTTTTTCAAATGTATAATGATATTTTTAATTTCTAATGACTTTTAATGTTTTTGTAATCGTTACTTAAGTAATTTTTTTTAGTGTTTATTAATGTTTTATCAATGTTTTTTAATATATTTTTAATGTTTTAGAATGTTTCTTAATGATTAGTAATGTTTATATAATGTTTTCCCAATGTTTTTTAATATATTTGTAATTTTTCTAATGTTTCTTGATGTTTACTAATGTTTATTAATGTGTACTCTTTTTCAATTGTCTAATGGCATGTGGAAGAACATTTGAAGCAACAAATAAATGTTTTATGTCAATGTTGAATGTACTAAGTTTAATCATGGTAATAATGCTAATGTTCAATGTGTAATGCTAAAATGCTGATGTTGAATGTCTTTCTAAGTTGTAATAGCAACTTAATGTTTTCAAATGTTTACCAATGGTTGATCAATGTTTTATTAATGATTTTATAAACATTAAATTTATGTATAAATTATTTTTTAATAATCTTAATGTTTAATAATGTTATTCAATGTTTAACAATGTTTCTTAATGTTTAGTAATGTTTAGTATATTGTTCAAATGTGTAAAGGCATGTGGAAGAACATTCTAAGTAACAAACAAATGTTAATATTAATATTTGAAATTCGATTAGCAATTCATAGCTTATGAAAATGTGTAAACACACATGAAAAGAACAAAATATTTATATTTCAAATTCAATTATCAATTCACAACTTAATAAAAAGTGTTTAACCATATCATTCGAGAAATAATGAAGAGATGAAAACAGGTCAATCAAAAACATATTAGTAATTTTTTTTTTGTGATATTTTCAAAGACCAATCCACGGAGAAGAAAGTAAGAGAGAAAGATGTTCCATCAATATTAAAAAAAGTATTTATTTACTTACATGGTTCAAAGTTGAAAAATTTTTGAACAATCATTCAGTTGAAGCAAGGAAAGGAATGTGAAGGAAGGGAATGCCAGATGCAGAGTCAAGACCTAGGGATAGAGGGAAAAATTCCCACTAAGAATGAAATCGGTACAGGTATGGTCTTTGGCCATGGGAAGATGAATATGTCTAGATAGTGATAAGGGATCAACCCCAACATATTTTGTTGTCCGACTTGTCAAATCATAATATAGCAAATATCTTTGAGAAAAATTGCACATAAGTATCATGTTTCCAATTGCACAGAAAGGAAGATATCCACTGCACTTGTTGTTAATATAAGATGTGAGATCTTCCACAAGATTCCAACTCAATCCGGTACCATCTTCCCAATATTCATTTCTACGTTTCGGAGGGCACTTCAGACGATTAAAATCTGGTATGATAGTACAAGACCAAACAACTGCGTAACGGTGATGTACAATCCATAGCAATCGATTTTCATGAAGTGTTAGGCACATAGATACCCTACTAAATGCATGATGTACAAAATGGATACTCCATTTCTTATTCTTGATATCAAGAGAAAATAACCTGTGCTTGATTCTTGGATATCCACCAGAGAACATCTTAGCATGTAACCAATATATTTTTCCCTTATAGAATACCACATCCCCGAGAGTTGCGGGTTCTGCATCATATAAGTCTATAGCTGTCCATGTCATATTAATACTGCTACAAACACTATATCTTGACACATGATCTTCATCAAAATTTTGTTTGAGTTGTATCCAATCATATTTGTGTTCACTAATATTACTCAAGATGGTGAAGAAACCAAAATACCTTGTTTCAATACAACCTATGAATGTGCAGACCTTGGTAAAAGGGTTCAAGACATAATATTCTGGACATGATGGATTTGGACCAGGGACAGATAACAACATAAGGAAACCACAAGAACGTTCAATGGTATACATTGGGTATGGGAAAGGGATACAAAAATCCGATAGCACACCTTTTCTATTAATGTATGAACATATGGAATGATTCGGATATGGATTCCATTCATCAATAAAGAAACCAATTTCTTCTCTGCAACTTATGTGACGTCTTTGAATAAGATGATGGTTGCGTATTATTAGATTCCACATCTTCGACAAAGTTTGAAACCAAAACAAAGCTGAGAGAGGGAGCCACATAAATATCAATTCAAGCAACTCAACTGGCAAGAAACTCCATATAGTTGGATCCATATCGAATGTACTATACATTGAAAAAAAAAAAGAGTTAATGATAGAAAAATATTTGTATATGGCAAATAAAACAAAGTGTATTTAAGAAGGAAGTATGTAATAATACATAGAAAACAACCACACATGTATATAGTTATAGAAGCAAAAATTAAACATTGTGCGAATTTCAGAAGTAAATTCACATGTTTTAAGGCTAAGCATAAGGTTTCATTTTTGAGCCCACCCCTTGTAACAATAATCTTTAACCATATTATTGGACTAATAGTCGTATTTCTAATGCAAATGTGCAATGTTTAATAATGCCATTGTGTAATATGTTAAGTTAAACAAAGCTAATAATGCTAATGTGTAATGTGTAATGCTAAACTATTCATGTGTAATGTATTTCTAAGTTGTAATGGAAACTGTTTGTATTAAAAATGACACAAATATTATTACTATATCACTTAAATAATAAACACACTTACTAGGCCTTCCTCATTTTTCAATCTTAACACCAACTGTCCTCATTTCAATATTGTGTGGTAATCAAGATCATTTCCTCCTCTCATATCTATTTTGTAATGCATGTCTTTCATAACTAACACAAATATATATGTCATTTATATAAAGCCCATCTTTGAAATAACATCAATCGATGATCCCACTATGACTTTAAAATCATATGGTTGATTATAATTTGGCTATTTTATTACTATACTTCACTTTGACTATAATCCCACTATTGTTTGATTATAATTCCACTACTCTTTAACTATAAAATAAATATTAACTTTGTAAAACACATCTATAATAATATGTTTAAAAGTTGATATTATTATTTCATAATAATAATGTTAACACTCTATAATAACATTATTAATATTTATGTTATTGTTTTTATAATGTCATTAATAATAATAACAATAATAATAATAATAATAATAATCTTATTAATATCTTATTTGTTAAAAACAATTTAAGTATCAACAAATCTAGAATTTAGACATAATTATTAATAGTAATATTACTATTACATAATTATTTATAAAAACTAAATTTTGCACTATAATGTTATTTAAACAATATGTTCTTTATGGAGCTCAAATCCCTAACATAGTAATATAAAACTTAGTAATATATGAGAATCCATAGCTCTTAGGTATTTCTAACAATTTGATATGTATTGATTTTAATATAAAAGTAATTGTGTTATTGTAATAGTATAATGGTGTTACAACCTATGTGTTGTTGAATCGTATAATGGTATTAGAATCTATGTATTATGCAATCTTTAGATTGATTTTATTATTGACATATATTAATATTTTTAATAAATTTATATTGAATTTGACATTACTATTAAGTCATCATTGATTTTTATAATTAATTTTAATAATTATATAGTTGAAATGTTTTTTATTTAATTTTATAAATAATATAAATTTACAAATTCTTTTATAAAATTATTTTAATTTTTAATAAAAATAAATTTATTTATATGAAAACAACATATATTTTATTTTTTTAATAAATATATATACTTTATATTTTAATTTTAGAATGATAACACGACAGGAAGACAATAAGAGTTGTTCTATTATGAGGCTATAATTTGAAGCACTAAATTACAATAAGACAAACTAATACTTGGGAGTTTGCACCTTGGCTATTTGTATGAGAATACTTTAACTTCATGTATTAAAACACGGCCAGGGCAATAAACATCTACCAAAAATCTGAACTAAATTGTTGTTCAAGCAACACATGCATTACTACACATGATATTAAATACAATATGAAACTAATTTGTGGCCGATGGCGATCAACCACTATATATATGTTTATATAGCATTAATTAAAGAATAGTATACTAATTGATCAAATATATGTTGAAATAACATTTAAAATTTCAAGCCCATATAACATAGAATAGATGGTGAATAGATATAATATTAAGGCACTCCTTGTATTAAGTAACTTGTTAAATTATTTATTTATAAAAAATTAAAATCTTGAAAAATAATAAAAATAAATATTTACACAACAAACATAATAATTAAATACTTATTTTACATTAAGCTACCATATAAAATCGATCTAAAATTTTAAACAACATTAAAAACATTTTTATTTATAAATATTAAAACATATATTTTATTTCTAAATATTTTTTTAATTTTTAAGAAATTTGAAACAATATCTAATCACATTTTTTTTCTTAAATCCAATGAATCCAAATGTTTATTGTTTTACTATTATAAAAAATATATATATTCAATACTATTTAAATACAATAAAATGAATCAATTTATATAAAAAAAAATACCAAAATTTTCTAAATATTTTTTTAATTTTTTAGAAATTTCAAACAATATTTAATCACAATTTTTTTCTTAAATCCAATGGATCCAAATGTTAGTTATTTTATTGTATTAAAATAATATTGAATATATTTTTTTTATAATACTAAAATAATGAATTATGGAGGACAATGAATTACGAAATTGATAAAATAGAATTGTTCCCAATATGCACTCAGCAAATGTTCTCAACATAAGAGCGCATTCCAACTCCATTAAAACAATGAACCCGCCTTAAATTATAATGCCACAAACGTTTGTTATTGGCTACACATGATTGTTGTCATAAATTTCCGGTTATTCTGCAATTTTATGTTTTTTTTTCATAGCTAGCATTGTTTTTTGGGTTTTCTTATATTTTATATTTTATAAAACCTGTTATAACCATTGTTACATATTGAAGAATCAATTTTATAGAGCCTTGAATCATGTTGTCAAACTACAGATCCAAGAATAGTATAAAATTCATGCTCGGCAGTTCCGCATTGCGCTTTGAGCGGTTTGCAAAAACATTTTTCCACATGCGGATGTATCACAAAAGGACGCGTGTGACAGTGGTTTCATACCGCAACCACCCATCATCGTTATCTTCGTGCATGTAGACGATGCGGGATGAACCGAGAATTGTCGATCCCTTCTTTATGGCTCTTGCAATGGCGGAGATGATCCACAAAACAATAAACGGCGATCGTGGAGCGCCGCAGCGTGGGCCATGGCACGTGGCAGATGTAGAGGCAGGTGGGAAATGCATCCACTTATTTGACGATGATCGGACGGTAGAGGGATGTAATATGGGAGATCAAAGGACGAGATCATCTCCGCATCATGGAAAGTGCAAACTCAGTAAAGGGGAAGGTGGTCGCGAAGGCGAAACCACCTTAAAAGGTGTCAATTGATAGTTGATCCGCATGGACTTGTGAGCCAGAAAGAAAACCACTGTTAGAGGTCGTGGATACCGCCAAAGAGCTAAAGGACACGTGATCTAATGGCCTCAATTTCAACACGTGCGATCAACGGCTGAAAATAGGGCACGTTTGGAAAGGTGCAAGAAAGATAAAAAAAACTGTATATAAAATAAAAAGGGCATTCAAACTCAACATATTTTCTATGTGTCGCTGTTGTCAGAAGCTTCGAAGACCGGTGGAAACTTCAAGTCGCGGCAGAAGAATAAAGGATGTGTCTACAACAGGTAGGGTCTGGTGACCTGGCTTGTATATTTCAAAGAAATTTGTTTTTAAAAGGAGTTTAAATGGAAACTGTGCACAAGGTAGACCCCTTTAAAGCTAAAGACACCCTACAAGACAGGGATGTAGATGTTTATGATACCGTAATTACGTTGTCGGTCGCTGTAATTTAACTTAAAGTAACGAAATTACTTGAAGAAGGTTTAGACATTCATAGAATTCACCAGTCCTCCCTATTGTCTTTTTGCCCAGACCAAACCTCATCTTTTCCACAGTTTGTATCGTGGTGTGTTGTTAATTACTCCAGAGATGAGAGGACTATCTTAAATGGTCAGAAAACCAGAGTTGTCTGCAAAATAGAACCGTCAATTGTAATGGAAGCCCTAGACATTAATTTATCACAAACCCTTCAACCTGAAAGTTTGAGCCTATGAAGGATACTTTCGCTCAGTGGGCATAGATTGTGACCAAAAATTTGCAGACAAACACATTTCGAAGGTAGGAAAACGTATATACAAATTCTAACCTAGATGGATAACAACCAGGAGGTCAAAAACCTTGACAGATAGGGCAAACATAGGCCGAATATTGGACATCTTTTCATATCAATCAAAAGACACTGAAGATAGTCAACATAAAAAAAATTTCCATACAGGGCAATCCATACGTGATCAATTTTCATATAAATGAAAATATAGTGAAGATATCGACTATCCACAACTACAGGATTTTAAAGTTCAAAAAGGATTAGAAATTATGCACGTGCTGATGCTGTTGCACTGCTAGTGCTGCTAGCGCTACTAGTTCACTAATGCTGCTGCTGCTGTTGGTGAGGATGTTGTTCTGCTGTGCCACGGTTTTAAAGGAGAGTGTGCGAACAACAAAGGGCAGGGAGGCGTTACAAAGAATGGATGGACCGGTTTGAATGCAACGCGTCCATTCATCCATAATGTATAGTAACTCCTACTGCAAGAAGGCGTTTTCATATGGAAGTATTCTATGTTGCAACAGAGCTGTTGTCATATTGCAACAGAGCCGTTTTCTATGTTGATAGATTTACTTGTTCATTCACTATCTTATTAATCACTATCAACAGAGCCATTACTTGTTGTATGTTCATTCACTATCTTATTAATCATTATCTTATTAATCACTGTGCATTAAACATTTGATTATACTGTACATTATCATTAAAACTGTATCCCTGATGGAAGTGACCCGCCCGCCCCCAAAATTTGGTCTTCGTGTATCCTTGAGGGAAGTGACCATGAAAAGTCCATTGAAATTGCAATAAAACCGGTACTGCTAGTTTTACAACATATATTCAAATGGGAAATGAGAATCATTCATGTGCTTCTATTGCACTACTTCTTGGCAATGGGAATCATTCATTCATCTACATGTGGGTATTAGGATTCTGGTTATCTTCCTTAGCAGGAGGCGTTCACGCTCGTATTTCTAGCAAGAACGCCTGGTTATCGATATCGAATACCTGGAGGTAACCTACTCGCGCTACCTAGTACAGAGAGTGCAATCAGTGAAGGATTCAGGTCTATATATGCGCAACCCTAATAGGCATCTAAGTACCCTTTCTGGTAGTCTCAATATTCATTTCACCGTCTATATAGTATGTTTGGCTATGGTAAGTATTGTACTGTATGCTATTTTTTTTTGTCTTTTTTGGATATTGATAGATTATATTGATTTTGTATTGGTTTTTAACATATAAGGACGTAGTTGAAGTTGAAGGAAAACCGGAAAGTCCATGGAGACTTTGAACGTTGACTGAAGTGGAAGAAGTAAAATGCATGCTTAGGTTGCTTCCCATCTGGTTGTGCACAATCAAGTTGCTTCAATGTCCCAGCTGTTGCAATGTCCATGTTTGATTTTTTCCATGTAGTAAACAATTTTTTAATAATATTAATACCCTTCAGATATAGCACCTATTTGTTATTAAGATAATACCATATTGACAATCAAAGTAGTGCCAGAGTAATGAAGAGATTTATCTTTATTTGAGATTTATCTTGCGTTCTGCATTTTGCAGTTGTCATTCTGCAGTTGTAGGTTAAGACTCTGTATCTTACATTGCATATTTTTATCACCATTATGGAGTGAACCTCTATTGAAATTTGATGCATGTTTGTGAGTATTTCAGCAAGCAAGTTTAAGTTCCTTCGAGTCCATACTTTTTTTTAACAAGTTTATTTCATTTATTTTTAAATGAAATAAACTTGTTTGTAAATTCTTAGGACTCCAACAAACATGTTTGTAAATTTGTAAATTTTTTTATATTTCTATAGTTAGTATATTTATTTCAAATTAGTTTAGTCTTTAGTTTATTTGGATTACTTCTAGTATTTTACTTACTTAGATTATTTTAAACCATTAGTTGTAGGTTAAACAATAAAAATACAGGAGAAATTGATCGCTACTCTATGTGGTATATATCACCATTAACATACACCAATCATATTAAAAAAAGAAACATTGTTTACAATTCCACTAATACCAAAAAATTCAAGGTAATAGACTAATACAAAATAATTTCAATTTCAAGTTGGACAAACTTTGGCACCCATACTTCTAAACTTAGTTGATATCGTAGGTTTGTATTTAAGCTCCTTGTATGACTAATGTGCATTCCAAACTTCATCTTGTTACTGAATGATTGTTGAAGAAAACTTGTCAAGAAATGCATCGTGTTGGTAAGAAGGTGAATTAATATTCTCAATAGTGCATTTGCAAAGATATATCAAATTTGATCAAATGTGTTAAAACAACAATGATTAAGTCCACTACTGTGCCAAATTCAACCTAATTAGGGTATGATAAGCATCTCCATCCCTGTCTTATAGGGCGTCTTTAGCTTTAAAGGGGTTTACATCGTGCACAGTTTACAAGCCAAGTCACCAGACCCTACCTTTTGTAGACATGTCGTTTATTCTTCTGGCGTGACTGGAAATTTCCACCGGTCTTCGAAGCTTCTAAGAACAGTGACACATAGACAATATGTCGATTTTGAATGCCCTTTTTATTTTATATAGACTTTTTCCCTTATCTTTTTTGCAACTTTCCAAACTTACCCTATTTTCAACCATTGATCGCACGTGTTGAAATTCAGGCCATCAGATCACCTGTCCTTTACCTTTATGGTGCTTTCCGCGACATTTAACAATGGTTTTCTTTCCCGGTCACATGCCCATGCGGATCAACTATCAATTGACACCTATTAAGGTGGTTTCGCCTCCGCAACCACCTTCCGCTTTACCGAGTGTGCACTGTCCAAGATGCGGAAAGGATCTCGTCCTTTGATCTCCCATATTACATCCCTCTACCATCTGTTCATCGTCAAATACGTGGGTGCATTTCCCACCTGCCTTTACATCTGCCACATGCCATGGCCCACACATCTCCCATAGTTAAGCTCCTTGGTGGTTTCCGCATGCCACATAGTGGATTGTGATACCACCATTGTGTTGATGCGATGCAATACAATTGCACCACGTATGCTGATGGTTTCTTTACCGCAACCACTGACAACATATTGCAAATGTGCTTTTTGGCGATGCGGCGTTCCACGATAGCCGTTTATTCTTTCTATCATCTCCGCCGTTAGATTTTGCCGAGCATTAACCATTCCAAACTATTGTGCCTTTGGGATTCAGATTTAGATCCGTTTCTAGATCGATTACTTCTATCTCTCGATCGATTACTTCAAACTGACACAGATAAATAATTAATTACAATAATGCAATTTATTTAGGTAAAATCTTTGCGTGCACCTGCACGGAAATGCCACAGAGTGAGTGCTGAATTCATAAAATATCTGGATTTTAGTTTTAACGCCCTTACAGTTTTAAAGCATTTCTCTTCAGGTGACGAATGCTTTACATTTTGTTGCATGTCAATGTTGATCTAGAAGAAAGTACACATTGATAGAGTTGATTCGATTTGATTGTTGAGCAAAATTTTAAAAGTATATATTGCAAATTGACAGACTAACACAACAATTGTAGCTAGATTTGGTAGATTGAGGAGGCCCTCCTCATGTCCTTGTCAATTTATTTTATTACTTGCAAGACTCAGAGTCATGCCTATACCTATGGATTCAATCATGTATCTGAGTCAAATCATATTATTAGCCGGATTAGACAGAGTCCTCGATGCGTTGACATTATAAAATTGCTCTACCATTACCGCCCTCATGAGCCTGCAATACACAAACAAAACAATATAAGGGAACGAATATAAAGTGCAAACAATCCATATAGTCTCAACTTCGAGAGGCCGCATAGAATGAGAGCTTCAGCCGAGGATTGAAATCTTGGAGAACCCGTCCGATGACTCCGATTCCACCAACTTCCCCTTTATCTCTTCCAATGGTCATGGCCATTCTTTCTGATGGCGATGCGATCAGAAATCTCCGAAGCTATATTTTATGAAAGAACTGGATCAAAAATCTCCGAAGCTAGATCAGAAATCAATGAAATCTATCAAACTATATTTTATGAAAGAATTGGATGGCGATTCAGAAACGATTCACCCTTTCGTTTAAACAAACGGACTCCCGCATGGCAGGATCAACCTTTATCTCTTCCAAAAAGACTCCCGCGTGGCAGGATCAACCTTTAGTTCTCGCACAGGCTCAACCTTTCATTCTCCCATTCGATTAAACAAAACAACCGTTGATTATTGTTAATCTGATCAAACCTTTGGCTTACCTTTCAGCAAACTGCAAATCTGTGTCGTTGGATATATGTGCTTGAGGAAGAATATACCTAGATTTCCCGTCTTAGCCTTCCATCCTTAATCTCCATTAAAAAGCTGCAATCGCCCTCCATATACACACAAAAGCTCATTGAAGCGCCTATCGGCAAAAAAAATATGTAAAATTAAAAATAATAACTTAAAACAAATGGATTCATGTATTCTTGCTCTGCTTTAGCCAAGAAATAATAATACTGCAAAAGTCAAACACAGACATGCCCATGCCCATGATCATGAAATATACAGATATTTATACAAACTCATATCACATACTGGAGTATTGACATTTAATAACAATATGGCGAACTACACAATACAAGGCTATGGCCCATATAAATATCAATTCTACAACCTCTTAATGCTATATTCTAATTGGCCCTCTACAGCGGCGATGCCAATACTATCAAACTTACGATTGGGCTTGAAGCTGTGATTGAATTATCATAAGATAGTGCAGGTATTGGTCGGATACTCCTCTCTGACAAAAGCATACCTGTATCCTTCATCATAAGGCCAGTAGCTACTGGGATACACATGAACTGTCGGAGTTACGACTGCCTCTGCATCCTTTTTCGACTCCTGTTTTTTCTTTTCGGCTTCCTTCTTCTCTTCCTTGCCAGCGCCCTCATCGCCTTTCTTCTCTTCCTTGGCAGGGCCCACGCTCACCAACTTTGCTTTGAACCCTATTTTCCTTAGTTTTGTTGTCAGGCTCACAGGATCTGCTTCTCCGATCACTGTAATCTTCCCCTCTTTGATGTCCACTGCAATAGAGTCCACTGAAACAGAGCATGGTTGGCGTTAGTAAGCCTAAATCACAAATTTAATATATTGTAAATGGTGATAAAAGACAGCGGAGAAAGCAGGGAATGGAGATTGATGCCTCCGACTTCTGCAACGGCCTTCATGGCTCTTCTCTTGCTTCTCTCATCCTTCATTGTCGATTTCAACACTATTTTCTGCACTTTCAAATAGTGGTTAATCGGAGAATCTTTCAAATAATTAACCCAACATAAAAATTGGAAGAAGTTAAGAGACGCTTATAATATACCTTCATTTAATGATAGCCGATGAAGAATAGCAGCCTTTGTTATGATCCCACCAAGACAAAATGAACCAACCGGAGCTTCAGCGGCCTTTTTCAGTATTCCAAATTCTTGTGATGAAGCCACAATGGCTTCCGTAAGCGAAATAAATAGAGCAGACTACCAAAATATGACCCGTGAGTGTGTGGTTGGGCAAGTTCCCGGAAATTGTTGTGCAAGCTGGAAGTTCACTTCCGGGAAAGATGAAAGAAATTGTTGTGCAATCTGGAAGTTCAAGAAAGTAGCTACAGTGTTTGAGAGGATGCCAGCTAATAATTATTAACAGTGTTTGTCGACGCCCGCAACCGCGCGTACACAATTTTTTTGCATGGCTGAAATGAAAGATAGCAATGGGGAGTTTCTGGCGGACGAAGATGCGTAGCCAAAGTTATTGTTGCAGATCACCCACGTGTTTGAGTAGTGAATAATAAAGATTGTTACCCCATTAACATGGTTTACAGAATTGGGTTGCAGTGTACTTTGACACATTTATAGCTGGATACAGTAGCCAATACAGATCAGCGGTTGTCTTTAGCTTTTTGGACTGTGTGACTAAAATGGGAAATTGTTCCCAAATATCGGAGTTAAAACGCATCATTTCCTTGGTTGGCATACATGGTATGGTATATCACCACGTGTTTCGATTATTGACGAATTGTATGATTTTTTAAGAGAGATATTTATGTGTAAACGATGTATTTTGTTTTATCTGTTAATTTTTTTTAAATGGTAAAACCTGTAATATAAATAAACTACGTCACTTCAAATAAATTTTTGTAAGGGCGTAGATTTCCGTTTTTCCAAGTTGTCTTTGTTATCTAAGGATGTAGACTTCCATTCATATAAAGATGTTTCTGTTTAACGTTTTAAAAAATATGTTGAAATATTTGTGTTTGATTATTTAAATTATTGATAAAAATCTTGCTTAAGCTTTTACTTTATTTTATGTGATTTTTATAATAGGATAGTTAAAGAAATATTACATAATCAAAGGTCGAGATAAATTAAAATAAATCTAAATTAAACTTTGATATCATGTAAATTCTACTTGAATAGATTTTCTTCACTGATAATCATTTTAAGTTAATAGAAAAACACATTTTTTAAGGGGAATTTTCCCGATCTACTCAATTTTAAAAACCTTATCCGTGAAGATAATGTATCCTAGTACAGCTGCTGAAAAGATGTTTGTTTTATTTTTTTTAATACTTATTAGTTTAATACATTTTAAGCATAGCCCATTATCTATCTATCTATCTATATATATTAAATTCCTAGTAACCACTGAAAACATTATTCAAGGGGATATGAACAATCAGTATATTATCATCAACAATCTATTATATATACAATGACAGAGTTAAAACTTGTGATTGTACAACAATGAATAATCTGCGAAATAAAATAAAAAATGTACTTTGAATCTTAATAGTTGAGAAAATTTTGTGCCAAAACACACATGTTGTCATTAAATTACCATCGGTAGTACATTCCTAAGATGAGACTTGGAGGAACCAAAATACAATATTTCCTTGTCATTCTGCTTACCATAGCCATGCACTAGTTGCCAGACCAAGTATAGAAAATGGTTCGGCCTCCAAATACTACACTGAATATTTCAACAACCATATTATTAATCTTTAATGACTTGATACTCTATGGCCAAATAATTATAAAAGCAATAATTATAAAAAAACAATAATGAAGATTGAACAAGAAATAATGAGCTTTTTTCGAGGCTTATGGAGGTATTTGGCACATATCTTCTGGCGGTTTTCAAAGAATCTTGGATAAAAGGTAGGGTTTTAGCTGTTTACAACTCCACTTTATTACTTTAATTCCAAATCTTGACAAAGTGGACCGTATCGAGGACTACAGGCCCATATCGCTCTGCAACTGTGTTTATAAGATTAATATAGAAAATATTATTGCCAGAAGAGTTCAGGGCATCCTCTCGAAGGCCATCTCGCCTGAACAATTTTCCTTTTTGGAGGGCCATCACATCCATGATGCCAATGGTATAAAATAGGAAGTTCTTCACTCGGCAAAAGTAAAAAAGCTACTGGTTGTGGTTATAAAACCTGATTTATCAAAGGCTTACGATTGAGTTAATTAGATATTTCTTCGAATGGTCTTATCACAGATTGGTTTGGAACTCCATTTTATTAATTGGATCATGTCCCTTGTCCAGACTGTGAGCCTTGTTGTACGGATTAATGGGATTCACCAAGGTTTTCCGTTAACCCCTCCGTTGTTTTGGTGATGGAGGGTCTTAGCAGGTCAATCATTCATGCAAGGATTAATGGCAACATCCGTGGTGTGCATATGGGAGAAGTAATATACATCTCTCGTCTTTTGTTCATAAATGAAAATTTTCTATTTTCTAGTGGTTCTCGAAGGGATATATGCAAGTTAAAACGATCTTCAAGAATTTCATGGAGGCTACATGTATGTCTTGCAACCCAAGAAAGTCTTTTGTTTAGTGTAGTAACCAACCGGAGGATGTCATGCAATGCGTGGAAGCCCAATTCAACTTTCTAATTAATGACCCTTTTGTGGTTTAAAATAGGCGAGGTTCATTCTAACTACTCTAGTAAAACAGTAAAATAGTTATTGGTTTTGAATTTTAGGTTTTGGAGCGTACATTACAAAACAATTATTTACTTAATATTTTATTAATTATTAAAGTGCTACACGTCAAAAATTAAAAGAAAAATTATTATCAACCTGTAAAACATAATGTTTATAATTGAAAAATATATTCTGTAGTTTGATCCCATCTCATGCTTGATGTATCCTGTTTTAAGATGGATATATTGTTTTTATATTTTTTATTTTTATTAATCAATATGTATTTTTAAATAACTTTTTATTTGGTTTTAAATTTTTTTAATGACTTTTTATTTTGTTTTAAAATTTTATTTTATAAGTGGATATGGATTTTTTAATTATTTTTTATTTAGTTTTCATTTTTTATTTTATGAATTTACATGAATTTTTTTAATTCATTTTTATTTTTGGTACATAATGGTAAGCTTATGTTATGTGACAACATCTCCCTAATACTAGGTTCTAGCTTACCTTGCTACTCTCCATGCAACTAGATAGAATAAATTTGTTAGCAAGAATTAATTTTTTTCTTTTCCTTTAAGTATTTTAGAAGAAGTTACAAAAGAATCAATGTTAACAACTCGTACAATGATAATTGAAAGCAACAAAGTAATAAATGTTTTACAAACTAAAATACACACTTTTTATAAATTTAAAGTTTTTCAAATCTAAATGTATATTGTAAAGTCGGTATAGAACTTATATAACATATATATGAGTGAGTTTACAAACTTTAGAGCCTCTCATTGAGTATTCATCACCTATTGTAGTTGTTCATCCTTATAGGTATATGGCAAGTGCGATTTGTAATGCAATATATATATATATATATATATAAAATAAAGGCCCGTGGCTTCATTTTCCCAATCTACACAGTGAAGGCCGGCGATATCGGGAAGGCGAAAAAACACACAGTCAATTTGCGTTTGAGAGAAGGAGTAGGCAAGCCAATTCACAATTCGGATAAAATGGAAGGTAGGTGGCAAGATTTACTAGTTTGTTAATTCCTTATGAAATTTTTGTTATTGTGTTTGTTAATTTACTAGTTTTTGTTTTTTTAAAAACCAATTTAATAAAATTTGTTACATGTATTAAAAAATAAACAATGAAATTTATTAATTAAATTTTGAAATTGTTGTTTTATTCTTAACAGAGAACACAAACCCAAACCCAAACACAAACCCAAACCCAAACCAAAATCCAGAGACAAACCCACACACTGAGGAGGAACACGACCGTAATTTAGAGATTCTGGCTCGTTTGGGTTCATTGAGGTGCCTTAGCTCACTCTTTAGGGGGGGGGGCACTTAAGAGAATCATTAGCCGAAGCATTAGACTCCATAACAAATACAATTGCCAATGCCCATGGAGCACTGTACAACATTAGCTCATACTGAGATTCCCAGAGGCAATACTATTCCACTGGGTTGAGCTACAAAGATGTCAAAAAACTAAAGATAACCAAAGACCAATTGTTTTCATTATTCGAGGACCCTAGCACCGGATTGGTTCCACCCACTAGTCGACCACACATTTTCATAGACTGGTGCATGGAACCAAATATTAAAGCCAATTGGATGGGTCGTTGGTACATGGTCTTCGATGTAGACCCTCACGAGAATAGAGACATCCCATTTTATTTCCTTAGGAAGCTGTATGCAAAATTTATCCTGGGAAAACATGTGAACTATTTTGACATTCTAGAGTTCCATGGTGTAGGTCATGGAATGCCCCAAGATAGGGAAGGGGCTAGCACCTATCCTAACCATTTGTGACACCCTCCACGCACACCAAACCCCACTCGGGTATATCCTCCAGCGGGTCCCATTCTTGATGATATGCAGGAGGCCTTATTCGATTTGGCTGATACATTGCTTCGACATGGGACTGCCGTCGAAGGAAATGTAGGCCAAGGGGTTGGCACTTCCGAGGCTAGCCCATATGGGGTTGGACCATCTCAGAGTCAGGATCCACCTTTTAGGTCCCCAGACCAAACCAGAGCTACACATCGCACTGGTGACGTAGAGTCTTCAGAGCATCGGGTTATTCCACACCCTTACACATCATGTTAAAGCATATGCTATGGGCCTGCTTCAGAGTTTCGGGGTGATGGATTACTCCCATATGTAAGTAAAATTCATTCTTTACATAGTATATATATTTTGTTTTATATCACAGTTTTCAATTGTTTCATAATTTATTTCTATTTAGATAATTATCTGACAATTTACGTGAACAAATATAAAACTGGTGTCCAATGGCACCCAGGATTCAAATAATCCAGTCGTTGATGCTGATGTCATTGATGCAGCGGTCAATGCTGCATATGATTTTGGTGCTTCACCATTAGTTGTAAGAACTTTCCTTTATAATTTTTCATCGAGTGATTTACATATTTATAATTTAGAGATTGCAACATTCAATACGTCTTCAAATCGATACAATATGTTTTATGCAGGGTGGGCACGATGAGTTTGTGGAATCCCAGGTCGGTCCCTCCCATGTAGAGGAAGATTCCCAAACTCAGGTATTCTTTTAATTATGCTTTTAATTATATGCTTTTAATGATTTGAAACATGTATGCGTTTAATTATTAGAAATTTTCTAATTGTATCTTTATGTTTTGTTACGTAGCATGGTTACCAGGCTATGCTTGGCCGTCTATTTAGGCCACTGTCATGTATTCCACCCACCGGTGACCCTCTTTTCCCCCCCGAAGGTACATGTACATGTATCGCTTTCTTTGAAAAAGTCATTGTCCATCCATGTAGTATATATATAGTCTTGTTCTCTTTGTATTTGCTGACATTGACATATATGTTACTTTATGTAGGCATCTAGTGATGCAATGGTGCTTGAAGAGCACCCAATCAACGTTGGTGGTGACCCACCTCTCCCCCCCCCACAGGTACGTGTATATCTCTCTTTCTTTGAAAAGGTCATTGTACGTCCATATATAGTATATATACAGTCTCATTTTCTTTGTATTTGCTGACATTAGTCCATATGTTACTTTATGCAGGCATCTAGTGATGCAGTGGTGCTTGAAGAGCACCAAATCGACGTTGTTGGTGACCCACCTCTCCCCCCCCAAGTACGTGTGTACATGTCGAGCTCTTTCTTTGAAAAGGTCATTGTACGTCCATAGCTATTATATACAGTCTCATTTTCTTTGTATTTGCTGACATTGGTCCATATGTTACTTTATGTTCAGGCATCTAGTGATGCAATGGTGCCTGAAGAGCACCCAACCAAGGTTGTTGGTGACCCACCTTTGCCCACCCCAGGTACGTGTATGTCTCGCTTTCTTTGAAAGAGTCACTGTCCATCCATGTAGTATATATGTCTTGTTTTCTTTGTATTTGCTGACATTGACATGTATGTTACTTTATTCAGGCATCTACTGAGCTAGTGGTGCCTGAAGAGCACCCAACTGAGGTTGTTGGTGACCCACCTCTGCCCCCCCAGGTACGTGTATGTTTTTCTTTCTTTGAAAGTGTCATTGTCCATCCATGTAGTATATATGTCTTGTTTTCTTTGTATTTGCTGACGTTGACATGTATGTTACTTTATGCAGGCATCTACTCAGCTAGTGGTGCCTGAAGAGCACCCAACCGAGGTTGTTGGTGACCCACCTCTGCCCCCCTAGGTACGTGTATGTCTCGATTTCTTTGAAAGAGTCATTGTCCATCCATGTAGTATATATATGTCTTGTTTTCTTTGTATTGTTGACATTGACATGTATGTTGCTTTATGCAGGCATCTACTGAGCTAATGGTGCCTGAAGAGCACCCAATTGGGGCCACTAATGACCCTGCATGCCCCCCCACCCAAGTACATGCACTTTCAGTGCCGAGGACTTACACACATATGGTAAGTAAAAATGTTATATTTGCTTGGAATTTGAACAAATATACATAGAGTTGTATTTATTTTTATAGCTTGGTAAACTAACTTACAAATTTTGGTTTATGTGCAGTCTTCGATATTGAGAATGTGTCCTCTTGTGGATCATTGGGGAATGCCATCGAGCAGCCACAAAAGAAAGATAGAATTCTCATTAGCCACTGACATTGGCAGTTAAAAGGGGGATAAATAGAATTCATGTATAGGGGGGGTACATATAGAATCCATGTATAAGGGGAATACATACATGTGTACTGTTTTGTTTGTATGTACACACAGATGTACAGTATGCTCCACAATTATGTATTATGGCCATGGCATGCCATTTTTTAAAACATTATACATGTACATATAATATAAAGCAACGTTCAGATTTACCTATATGGTTGACTTGATATGGGATGGAGATGTGTATTATATGCCTTGCAGATATATGCTTGAATATGTTTTTAGGTTTATGGCTTTGTCTTTGTTTGATGTTGTTGTTTCCTTAAATGTTTAAAATTTGAAAAAAACTCGTCCCAAGAAAGCCTTGAAAATTAAAAGAGATAAATTATGAAATAGTTAGTTACAAGGAAATAGTGTAACCAATAAATTATTAAAATAAACTCATGAGGGTACATTTCAGTTGTAAATGGACAAGTTTCCATCCAAGTACATGGCTTCTTATGGAATATTATGTCTTGATTTTTAAGCAAAATTCTTCCTGTGAGTGTCGTTTGCTTCCCAACTTAATCAAGACTCTTGTAAATAGTAATAACTAATTCCATTCACCGCTTAGCTTTCATTTAATGAAGAAGAAACTTGGAGAGGGATCAAGCACCTTGGGGGGAGAGTTGGCATTGCAAATAATGATTGTAATGTGTTCGGTATAGAAAGGAAGGCTCTAGATGCCTTAGTGTATGGAGAAATCCTCTTTGTAAAACTATGTAATTTCATTTTTGGTAATTCTTCAATGTTGTACTATGATTACCAATGCTTTAATGAATGAGTATAAATGTGCTAAATGAGACAAGGAATTCTTAGTTGTAAAGAATCATGTTTGATAAATGTATTTGTATACTTCAAGTTGACAATGCAGTTTTGAATGTAAATTTGGGCATATTGTCATAAGACCTAAAAAGGGCATGCATACCCCCATTTATTTATTGATGATTTTTTTTTGTAAATCTTTGTTATTCAAAGCTAGGTATGTACCTCAATTTCTATGAATGATTGATTTTTAGGCATGTTATTAACTTATTAGCTATGTAAACATGCTAAGTGTTTCTTCCATAAGGGATGTAGCAATATAGTTGGAATAAGATTTCTAGTACTTCTAGAGCCATGAAACGAATTGTTTGGAATAATGCAATGTTGCAAGTGTACCTGTACTAGAATTCAATAGCGACATGATATTTTCCAAGAGTTGTGGAATGTGATGGGTCATTAGATTGTAGGATTTCACGGCCCATCTAGCAATATAAGAGATATGTTTTACTCCTTAGAAAACTAGGGTTTTGCTCAGTTTCCATCAATGCAATCTCGCATTGTTGGGTCAACTTCGCAAAACACTCCACCGAGCTAGTGTTGGTAGCGGTCCCACATCAGCATTACCCATACACGCTTGCAAGAGCCCACGCCATGCAATCTTGCTCCTCCATTTGTTTTTTTGCTCCCGGACTGAATGTAACCAAGTGTCCCTGAATGACATTTTCATGCGACTTGCAAATCGACATAACTCAGCAACCAGAGGTCAGATCGACGAACCGTCAAATCCGTTGGTATCCTGGCATGCGATTACCTTTAGGTAGCCCTCTCCCCCGTGTTTTCATGGCCTAGTGACTTCATTGTGCATTCATTTTGTAAACTAGGGTTTTGCTCAATTTCCATCAATGCAATCTCGCATTGTTGGGTCAACTCCGCAAAACACTCCACCAAGCCAGTGTTGGTAGCAGTCCCACGTCGGCATTTCCCATACACACTTGCAGGAGCCAACGACATGCAATCTTGCTGCTCCATTTGTTTTTTTGCTCCTGGAACGAAAGTCACCAAGTGTCCCTGAATGACATTTTCATGTGACTTGCAACTCGACATAACTCGGCAACCAGAGGTCGGATCGACGACTGTTGAATCCATTGGTCTCCTAGCATGCGATTACCTCTAGGTAGCCCTCTCCCTCATGTTTTCATGGCCCAATGGCTTTATTGTGCATTCATTTCGTAAACTAGGGTTTTGCTCAGTTTCCATCAATGCAATCTCACATTGTTGGGTCAACTCCGCAAAACATGTTGCAGCATTAAGAAAACAGTATGTGTTTGGAGATCACAGGATATATTATTCTTGTGCTAAAGTATAATCCAACAAGCATATGCCTAAGCTACACTTACAAATTACAAACAAACTAGGGTTTCATGAACTAGACAGCGCATAATAAAACTAGGGTTCACAAATTGAGACATGGAACTACAAACTAGGGTTTTATGAACTCTCTAGGCTTAGATCATGTACCTAGGCTATGCACATACATGAAACAAAAAGGCCATATACCTAGGCTATGCACATACATGAAACAAAATGAATAAAGTTGAACATGGATCACAAGTGGAATTTCACATGCATGCATGACTTAGAAGTAGAAACACATGTACATGATTTATATGCACATACATGAAACAAAATGCTATATACCTAAGCTATGCACATACATGAAACGAAAAGGCCATATACCTAGGCTATGCACATACATGAAACAAAATGAATAGGGTTGAACATGGCTTACACGTGGAATTTCACATGCATGCATGACTTAGAAGTAGAAACACATGTACATGAATTATATGCATATACATGAAACAAAATGCCATATACCTAGGCTATGGACATACATGAAACAAAAAGGCCATATACCTAGGATATGCACATACATGAAATAAAATGAATAGGGTTGAACATGGATTACAAGTGGAATTTCACATGCATGCATGACTTAGAAGTAGAAATACATGTACATGAATTATATGCACATACATGAAACAAAATTCCATATACCTAGGCTATGCACATACATGAAACAAAATGAATAGGGTTGAACATGGATCAGTAGTGGAATTTCACATGCATGCATGACTTAGAAGTAGAAACAAATGTACATGAATTATATTCACATACATGAAACAAAATGCCATATAACTAGGCTATGCACATACATGAAACAAAAAGGCCATATACCTAGGCTATGCACATACATGAAACAAAATGAGGTATCGAGAGAAGTTAGAAGAGAACTATCATAGTTGTTGATAATTGTTAGTTTTAAGGTTTATTGGTCATATGTAAAAATTGGCATAAATATTCATAAACTTGGCATACAAGAGAACTTTTGGCATATGAAGATAATGAAGATAAACTTGACTCGAGAGCATGTTATTTTGCAATTTCTATTTGGTGGTGTCTAAAGACACCGATTGTTCTTGGCGCCTCCAATGTGCCATAAATAGTGTTTGTATCCTAGGCACACGAAAGGCTAAAAATTAATACTCTCATAAGAAATAAAGAAAATGTGCAAACATTATTTATAGATAACTCACATGAGGTTGTAGGATCGTGTTTATAACTTGTCCAATATCCTCTGAATAGTAAATTATGTCTGTGAATGGTATCCGACAATCACAAATTAGTACATTGGGAATAAACAGAAGGTTAAATAATTGAAATTGTGCTTCAACACACACTTTAAGGATTAAATTTAACGCACCTGACAATCTAGCCACACTGGACAATCTAATAACACTTGACAATGTACTCACTCGAGTAGGCCATCTGGATCATCTCTGCTGCTGATGGTGTCCATCAATCTCTCATGCTCTAAATGAGGTAGCAAGTATCGTACATGTGACCTATTTTTTTTCGAAATTTTGCGCAGCTTGATGTTTATACCAACTACCAGGTTGGTGAAGTGGTATACAATAGCTCCTGGTTTATAATCCTGATATACATACCCAACCTTCCTTTTTTGTTGTGCTGCTAGTGTCAATTACTCCCCTTTTATAACCATCGAGCAAGTTGGGAATTCAATATTTTCATCATCTGTAATAGGTTCGAGAATGGTTTGTTTCCCCTCTAAGCAACATGCCAACCAATAGTCAAAACCCCATTCATTATTTTTTGGGGCATCCATTGCATATATCTGACCTGTGAAAGGAAATAAAAAAAGGTTAAAAATACATAAATATTAAAAAAGGTCTTGCATGTAACATAAATAAAATTTCTTTCAATGTAAAGGCTTGTAGTGATTTAGGTACTACTAATTTACTTTTTTGTACCTTCCTATATGAGATCCGATATGTGATCATAGTCTATAGAAATATATGTCTGATCATCTTTCAAATGGTCTATTTCATTAACCTCCTTGAAATCGGTGCCAAGTGTCACTCGATCCCATGTATCAACTGTATCTGTATACTTACAATCATCCCATTCATCTATGCTACACGAACTGCAAAAGCAAGCCTTCAATCTTGTCCAAATTTGTAGGGCCGAGTTGTCTGAGCTTCTAATTGAATGAAAACCTTGAGTTCCATGCACTGTGTTCACCCGATGTGTTTGGGATCGGTCCACATCTGTCACCTCCCAGAATATTCTCCACACTAGGTGTTTCTTTGTTTCTTGTTCTCCCATCACATATGCACACCATTTGACTATAGATGAGTGTCTCGAAGGTGAGCACGTGTAAAATTTATCTCTTCCCTTCGAAGGGAATTTTTTATGCATGCACCAACACCATCGTGCTCTCCTTTGCCATGACCTGTTTCAAATTAGTTCCATGTATGTGGAACCTTGTATTTTATGTGCAACAAACACAACCATTGAAATACATGTGCATTCTTGAACTGTCCAGCACAACCATCTGACCAAATCAAATGACAATAAAATGGTATATCCATAGCTATCACATGCTCATAGAACAACTGAAAGAAATGTTGCACGTAATGGATGTCATGGGTCCGGTCCTCACTAATCTAAAAGTGACTCTCTTTCAATATCACACGTTTCTCTTCATTGCTATCTAGCCCATGTCGATAAGTGATATGGACCATTATGCTCACCTACTCTCAGTGATAGTATTGACTTTGTATTTCATTTTGTGGTTCTAGGGTGTAATTTTCCGCAAAGTCAACCACTGATAGTATTGTTTTGAGAGGGAAGGTGTCCTGACATATTCTGAGTTTCTCATCTTGCCACTGTGCCATATCGACATGTTGAATGTACTGTTGGATCTTTCCACGGAACTCTGGAATAAAATCACATACTGTAATATCCCAACTTTTTGACTAACTATGTTATGAGGTTATATCAGGTCATGGCCCCAGTATGTGTGATTTTATTATGTTGACATAGCAGTAGTTTGTTTTGATTTATTCCTTCGTGAGTTGATGTATTGGGCATGGACCCTGATTTGTTTCATTATTGATATATGCGGGGCAGAAAATCCCGAATGAATAAACTATGTTGTATTATGAGAATTGATTACAAATTATGATATACTGAGATTATTCTTTTTGTGACATTATACTGTGCAGAGCATGATTTACATAGTTGATTATTTAGTGTGTTGAGCGTGGACTAAGAAACACACGAAAGACCTATGTACTGGGCTTAAGCCCTAATGTATTTAGAGGATTCTATTTCATACTGGGCCTAAGCCCCGATGTACGTTGAGTGTTGGGCATGAGCCCTGGAGCACTCCAAGCTTGAAAGAAATGATTACCGGATCCAAGGCCACTTAATATCCTAGATGTGTCTCACAACCACATTCTAGCTCTAGTGTTGAGCAGAGGCTCTGGAATTGCACTAGCGTAATGCCCATGTGAGAGTGTTGAGTTAAAAGGCTTTGAAGAGAACTTGGGGTTACTAAATTTCAGGTGTTGAGTCGAGAGGACTCTGAATAGCACTTACGTGTCTTATCACAACTATTTTCGACCTGATTAAACAAATCTTATTATCATCATCTACTGCGGGAACTACCATGTTAAAACGAGGGAATCTGACATGCGAAAGGAGAGATTAGAGGTGCCCTACCAGCTACCGAAGCCGTCCACAGAAGTGGACCCCCTTTCATTAAAAAGAATTAAAAGAAGCATTATGTGAAAACGAATGCTTAAAGTATCCCAAAGCTAAGTATTAGTAATTAGGAGTTTCAATATATATATTATTAATTAGTTTTATTATATATACTTATGCTTAAGTGGGCTTCTAATTACAATTTATTATTGATTAATACTTGAATAGGATTGTAATTATTATTATTATAAAAAGATTAAAGATCAAAAACACTTTGGTAAAAACAAAGTGAGACCTCCTAGTTTCCAAAATAACTAGCAGTTAAATAAACAAATATTTTTTTTTATAAATTAAATTATTTTAAAGAAACCAGTAATTTCCAACAGTCATAATTCAAGATTTGTCTTACTTAAGGAGGACAGACCGCAAAGTTTGGGGGATCTTTTCCTTTTGGTATTATTATTATGCCAAGAAGAACTCTCTGCTGAAGGAAGTGAATTCTACCCATAGATTTGGAGATCTAAACTAGCTACACACCTAGGGCCTCTACTTCTCAGTTTGCATGTCAGAACCAGCTCGGGGGATTCATACTGAACCAGGAATAGTTGTAGAATCATGGTTGGGAGGAACATGGTAGTCCCAAATTCATCCAATCCAAGATAAATTCTTAGGTCAGCTAAGAGCTCAGGAGGTTTTAATTAATTAGTGGTTGAGTGTACAGGTCATTATCAGCAGGAAGAAGCTACAAGGATCAACAGGACATTAATAGCTAGAACAAGCTACAGGGATCAACAGGTATGAGAGCTGTATAAAACCCTCTTATAATTTATACATTGTTTGTTTATGAATGAAACTTTAAATTAGTAATGTTCTCAATTTATGTTTTAAAACAAGTTTTCCCAGAGTCAAATGGCATTCTTAGCAGGACTAGCCAACTAGTACTTTGCTAGTCATTGTATTGCTTACTAGAATATCAGAATCGTTGATCTAATTCAACGAAAATCTTTTGTGTTTATTTTCTCTCATCTTAAACCTTAGCTGTAAACTTCATTAAGACATTTTAGATACTGAGATCTAGTTTTTCTTTAAACAGAAAAATATTTAGTCCAGACATTTTGAATACCTAACAATACCAAATCTGAAGTAAGAAAAACATAGCATCATTCTTTATATGAATTCTTTTCTATCTACTTCATTTCTTGAAAAGCGACATGAATTTGCAGAAACTACATTTGTTTTAAAACGATGACAATAGGAAGGACAAGAATCATCGTTTTCTTTTATACATTCCTCTTTTCCAATACAAAACACACATAATATTCTACCATCGCTACCACCATCGATCTAGTCTTCAAAGTGCATAGAGTTTTAAAATTTCCCAGATCGATACCCTACTCAGACTCAATCTAACCCTAACAACTTTACATTATAATTTGAGAGTGTTTAGAAATGCCAGAAAGTCACAAACGCAGATGCATAAACGAAAACAGAGATCAAAGGTCAAACCCCATGATTATCTCACGCCCCAAAAGTTGTAGGAATTCCCTACAGGGGTCATGGTCATCAACCCCAGGTATGCTAACCGAGTACAGAGACAGAGGCGTAGAAAATCCTCATTTATATCCTATATTCCTTTACAGTCAATACATTATTTACACCGCAACATCCTAGCAAATTTTCAATACAGTAACAAATGCAAATTAAATTAACACGCAACTCACAACTATATTTCCCAAACTGAAGGCACTAAGACTTGTTATCATTGAATGATTACTGTACAAACAAATTTCCAAAATACCCAAGAACCCCATAATAGTAGCATCAGTAAGTTTCGGCTTAAAGCCTTGTATTCAAGCAAAGAAATTTGAAATGTCCCACTGGGACCATTGCAACTGTACAGGAGTCATACTCAGACAAAATAGCATTCCATTTTACAAGATTTCGTATAATCAAATGGCTAGTAAGACCCAGTTACTAAAACAAGTTCTTTTACTCTTCCACTATTAAAATTACAGTGAGAACCCCATCCTTTCTGGGCTAGCCAGTAGACAAATAACAACTTCCAAAGGTGAATTAGTAAGCCCAAGCCTTACGAAAGCCTCCATGCTAGACCAGGCTAAACGCATACATACAAACACCAGAGGTACGAGAGGCAGCGCCCAAGTGGGTAAGTCAGACTTACCATTACCCTAGCCATGACACCATGAACCATCATAGCTCCCTGACCAAAGCTTTATCACTTGTCATTTTTCAACAAGTTTAATAGTTAGACAAAGATCGATACAAAAAGATGAAAGTGTCAAAGGCAAATAGGAACCATTCGTTCCTTACCTGTAAGAAGTAGGAACGCCTTACGCCATAGTCCACTCCAATACCTACCAAGGGTACTGACCACAAGTAGGGCTCGGGTCAGTATACAATGCAGCCACCATACAATGAAGTGTAGAGCCAGAGATGGAGAAAGTCGACTACAAGGAACACTGATATCAAACCCCAACTCATTATCCAAACCCTTGTGGGACAGGCTATCACCCATACTCATTAAAAGCGCATTTAAGAATATACCAGTCTCTTTATAGTGGAGGTTCGATTTTAATTACAAAGTCTATAGTGAATTCATGGGTGTAACCACACTTGCTTTTAAATTCCAACGACCTCGATTTTTGTACAAAGTCTATAGTTGTTGAAATATTGTAACTTCAAAGAATATTATATTTGTATATTATTTATTCCGGAGATGTTCCATACCTCTGATGTGATTATACTATAAATCCGGAGATGTTTATTCCTCCGAGTTGGCTGTGGTAACTAGGGTTATTAGACCCACCATGTGGGGGTCGGCCCAGTCAGTTATAATGGGGTATTTAACCTAATGGTTAAATACGAGCCTACATGTACTTGTGTAAAATACATATCAGAGTAGTGTATAAATAGAGGAGGTGTGTTCCTCATTTGATACACTCACTCACTTGAGGATAGCGCACTTGTGGAGGAGAGGTCTGCTATTATGGAGGAGGAGATCATGTCTCAGGGTTTCATCTTTGTATATTGCTGGTCATCTATATTGAGGAAGCTTTGCTGGGTTTTCTACCCCATGAGGGTTTCCCAGGATAAATCTCTGTCTCTTGTGTTTATGCTGTGCTTGTTGTTTCTTCAGTGATCCTGTATATGCTATTATTGTGAAATGGAATGTAATGCTGATATTTTATGTCTTAGCATATTGAATTCTAACATGGTATTAGAGCTAACCTAAAGGAAGACAAGGCATGGCACTAACGACACTTGCTTTACTTACGACAATTTGAAGGATAGGGTTTTACATAGAAAAAACCAGTCATCGTAGCACTTTCGCTATAAATCCGTTTTGGAGAAGTTTTCGGATCTGAAATTGTTACAGGACGAAGATTAAATCTCCAGGTACCTTATGTCCAAAGGACAACCTCTAATTCGTTGTACTTTGTGATTTATGATCTGTACAATATAGGGTTTCTGCCTCTTCCAGATTTGAGTCAAAATCAGGTGACCTTGGGAAAAAGGTCATATCTTGGGCTAGGAAGCTCCAAATGAAATTTCATAAAAAGTGACAGGTAGTACACAGTCTGTACTATCTCAGAAAACTTTTTCAGAGGCCGAAGTTGAACCAGTGACACGTGGAACTCCGTACAAGTTCTCTCTCCTGTATTATCCCATAAACAGGTCATGTTGCGACACTTGGCATAACTCTCTCTCAGAGAGTCCAATTGAGGTCAGAACTGTCAGGATGGAAATATAACAGGCCGAGCTACCTCAGGAAAGTTTTTCAGAGGCCGAAGTTCAAACAGTGACACGTGGCACACCGTACAAGTTCGCTCTTCTGTTTTATCCCAAAACAGGTCACGTTGCGACATTTGACATAACTCTCTCTCAGAGAATCCAATTGAGGTCAGACCTATCAGGATGGAAAGATAACATGTCAGGCTATCTCAGAAAAAATTTTCAGACCCTGTGGATTGAAAAGTTTGGAGTTACACCAGAAACAATCAGGTACATATTTCTGTCAAAACAGAATTATTTTTGAGTACCTTCATTCATGGCTTCCGGAATTTAGGGCTTTGAAGAAAGTTAGAATTTTTGTAAACGGAGACCACGGCTGAATGCTACTCATCAAAATAGAAATTTAGAGACCAAGATCAGATTTTTTTGGTTGGGCAGAAGGCGGGCTTGATCAAACCCTAGTTCGGGACTTTGATCAGAAAAGTGGAAAATTAGGGCTTCTGTAAAAATGGGAATTTTTGAAATCTGTGGCCATGGCTGGAAGCTCCTCAGAAAAATAGAAGCTTAGAGCTTTGGATCAAACATTTCGATTGGGCAGAAGAGTGGGATTCATCAAACCCCAGTTCAGGGTCACGTCCAGTGAATCCGGAAGTTTCAAAGGCAAAATTGAGGAGTGAAACTTTGCAGTTTTCAAATTCTGAATATATCAGTTTGATCAGCTCATCAAGGCGCATATTTCTATCCTTTCGGAAGTTTGAAATTCAAAGTTTGAATTTTTGGGGTTTCTCTGACAAACCCATATCCAGCTCGAGGTCCAGTTCTTGCAAATCAAGTGGATAGGGTTAATCCTAGAAGAAGATGGATTGGTCACCTACATAAGTGAAGGAGTTCCTATTTTAGAGGGAGATGAGGCTAAGGCTTTACATAAGGAGATTACAAGCGATCTCGACAGGTATGACTCATCGAGGTATGTTTTGAGATTTGTTCATGATTAAGTTTATGGTATGTTTGTCTTCATGTTATTACGGTTAGTACAATATTGATTTTAGATTTGTTGTATCACCTTAACAAAATTATGAATGCATGATAGAAGATATTCATTGGTTAGGGTGTTGACACTTATGATTGTACTAATGCATTATGATGTTGTGTGAGATTGATGTTGTCTGCTAACAAGATACAGGTACATCACAAAAGACAAATCAGGTTCCATGATCATGAAAACATGAAGATAAAGACTCATCCATAATCTTTGTTCTACTTACGAGGTATGTATGACTTTGTTATATTATGCTTAACCTATGAGACATGCAGGTTCTAGCTCAAGATCTCTAAATCATTGAAGAGATTGTTTAGGTATGTTGTACATAACCAAGTAGGTATACTAATCCAGGTATGTTTCCCATGAATCTTACCTTGTGTTAGGATCCCTTATATAAGTATACTTGGAATGATTGGTTATGCTTATTCATAAAGTTAGTAATCAAGGGATTATGCATATTATATCTTTTATCTTGATTGATGATATGCATGAGTAAAAGAAGACTTCCCTGAAATCTTGAATACTAATGTTTATTAACTATAATCATGACTATACATTTTCAAGATTATTTAGTACTATAATGTTTTGATAGCATTTAGAATATACTAATGAGTGTATGTTTGTGTATGAGATCATGAGGATGACTCTTGAGCATGCACAGTGGTACAGAATGAATAGAAGTTCAAAAGACATACAGAAGATCAAGCGGGAGGCAACCACACAAACATAAAAGATAAGTATTTGAGTTGTTATTTGAAATAGTAATGATATTGCCTGTAATAGGTTGTATGCATATTTGTATTCCTAGAATATATAATGCTGAGTGTAAACATTCATAGAGCATTGAACAGTATACTACTAATGTGCATATGATTGGTAAGTTGGACAAACATTCCATTGTTGCTTTTCTAGAATGAAACCTCTTTGCTGACATGCTGAGAGCTGTGCACACTCTCGATAGTATGTTCTGGTAGAGATGGAAGGCATCTAGATAGCCACTGTATGCATACAGGATATGGGAAAGTGTTGTGCCAAAGTATTGGTCAAAATAGTTGCATCACTATGTAAATGATATCTGTATGCATAATAGGTTATCATGTCAATATGATTTGATGGTTATGAAGTATTACTAATCATGTACTTAATTTTGATTTGTAGGAAAGGTCATGAAGAATGATGGACACCGTACAAGTGGTGGATGTTCAAACAAGAAGATTTACAAATCAAACAAAATATAGAAGGCTCATGGCTAAAAGATTCTCTTAGAAAGGGGAAGAGAATCACGACAAGATGTTTGCTCCAAGTATGGTGTAATTAAAGAAGAAGTGTGAATCAGGTTCTGTATAGGTACCTAGGATCGATAATAAATTGATAAGCTTAATGATCACCATGGGTGATGTGGATCTCAACCTTTGCTACAAGGTTGAATATGATTTCTATACACAAATGACATGGATGCAAGAAGGAACTCACCACAGAGTTCGAATGATATTAAGGCTCATATTAGTAGACCCATCTAACGAGAGATGGCACAGATAGATATGCAGAATATCATTCAATGCAGAAATGAAAATGAAAGATCTCAATTTGACGCTTTACTTCCTAGGTCTGGAAGTATGGCAAGGCTCAGAAGGAATATTTCTCAACCAGGGAAAGTATGATGAGAAATATGACTTGAGGTGTTGGAATGGCCACTCTTATGGATTCCAACTTGAAGCTGTTAGGGGATAACTCATCAGAGTTAGTGGATATAACTCTGTACAGTCAAATTATTGGGTCATTGATGTATCTAACATATACTAGATTAGATATATGCTTTGTTGTGAACACCTTGAGTCAGTATCTAGTGGAAACTAGATGTGTTCACCTGATAGTTGCAAAGCATGTGATGAGGCACATAAAGGACACGGTAGAATTTGATCTATGCTATCTTGAAGATCATGACTTCAGATGGTTATTCAGATTCTGATTGGGCAGGAAGTGTATCAGACAGGAAGAACACATCGAGAGGATGTTATTGTCTGGGATTAGCCATGATCTCATGGTTTAACTGGAAGCAGTCTAGTGTGGCTCTCAGCACAAGCAGAATATATGGCTGCTTGCTCTGCTAGTTGTGAAGAAGTTTGGCTTCAGGATTGCTTGACTTAGAGATAGAACCAACTGTGATCCTATGTGACAAAAAGAGTTGTATCAAGATGACATAGAATCCAGTGTTCCATGATAAGTCAAAGATCATAGGGATCTAACAAGATATGACACAGAAAGGAACTATAAAGTTTGAATTTGTAACAGGTTACCGATGTACTGACCAAACCTCTACCTCAAGTGAAGAAGTTACCAACATACTAACCAAGCCTCTGTCTCGAGTGAAATTTGAATACTTTCGAGACAAGCTTGGTGTAGCTCAAAAGGACCCTCCTCGAAAGGGGGAGTAGTATAGTCACTGATGATGAAGATTGTCTCATCGAACAACAAGGTCGATGATGAGGTAACCTGTCCTCTACACCTAGATACTTAGAAATATTTAGATTTAGGACTCGTATACTTAGAATACTTAGTTTTACTTATACATGCTTTTGATGTTATATGTATTAGTAAGAATACATGCTTTTGATGATAGATGTATTGGTGAGAATACATTCTTTTGATGATAAGATGTATTGGTAAGAATACATACTTTTGATGATACATGTATTGATTAATGTACTTGTATGGTTGAGGATACTTGTACTTGTATTGATGAGAATACATGTGAGGATTGTATCATCCTTGAACACTTGTTCTAAAGAGAGCCGTAGACGTATGGTCTTCGAAAATGAAGTCCTTAGTGGATAGATAGGGATTGTATCATCCCTGGACCTTGGTCCCTGAATTGAGCCGTAGACGTGAGGTCTCCGAGAATGAAGTCCTTAGTGGACAGTTGAGGGGATTGGATCATCCCTGGACTTTCAGTCCTAAAGAGAGCTGTAGACGTGAGGTCTCCGAGAATGAAGTCCTTAGTGGACAGTTGAGGGGATTGGATCATCCCTGGACTTTCAGTCCTAAAGAGAGCCGTAGACGTGAGGTCTCTGAGAATGAAGTCCTTAGCGGACAGTTGAGGGGATTGGATCATCCCTGGACTTTCAGTCCTATAGAGAGTCGTAGACGTGAGGTCTCCGAGAATGAAGTCCTTAGCGGACAGTTGAGGGGATTGGATCATCCCTGGACTTTCAGTCCTAAAGAGAGCCGTAGACGTGAGGTCTCCGAGAATGAAGTCCTTAGCGGACAGTTGAGGGGATTGGATCATCCCTGGACTTTCAGTCCTAAAGAGAGCCGTAGACGTGAGGTCTCCGAGAAGTGGGGATTGTATCATCCCCGGACTTCGGTCCCTGAATTGATCCGTAGACGTGTGGTCTCCGAGAAGTGGGGATTGTATCATCCCCGGACTTCAGTCCCTGAATTGATCCGTAGACGTGTGCTCTCCGAGAAGTGGGGATTGTATCATCCCTGGACTTCGGTCCCTGAATTGATCCGTAGACGTGTGGTCTCCGATAAGTAGGGATTGTATCATCCCCGGACTTCGGTCCCTGAATTGATCCGTAGACGTGTGGTCTCCGAGAAGTGGGGATTGTATCATCCCCGGACTTCGGTCCCTGAATTGATCCGTAGATGTGTGGTCTCCGAGAAGTGGGGATTGTATCATCCCCGGACTTCGGTCCCTGAATTGATCCGTAGACGTGTGGTCTCCGATAAGTGGGGATTGTATCATCCCCGGACTTCGGTCCCTGAATTGATCCGTAGACGTGTGGTCTCCGAGAAGTGGGGATTGTATCATCCCCGGACTTCGGTCCCTGAATTGATCCGTAGACGTGTGGTCTCCGAGAAAGTGATTTTTTTTTGTGGTTACTTGTATCGGTAGGATACTTGTATTGATGATGTGGTTACTTGTATCGGTAGGATACTTGTATTGATGATGTGGTTACTTGTATCGGTAGGATACTAGTATTGATGACGTGGTTACTTGTATCGGTATGGATACTTGTATTGATGATGTGGTTACTTGTATCGGTAGGATACATGTATTGATGACATGATTACTTGTATCAGTATGGATACTTGTATTGATGATATGTATACTTGTATTGGCATGAATACTTGTACTAATGATGTGGATACTTGTATTGTTATGGATACCTGTGTTGATGACAATGCTGACGATCATGTGATGACGATACTGATGATCGTGTGATGACGATGCTGATGATCATGTGATGACGATGCTGATGATCGTGAGATGACGATGCTGATGATCGTGTGATGACGATGCTGATGATCGTGAGATGACGATGCTGATGATCGTGTGATGATGATGTTGATGATCGTGTGATGACGATGCTGATGATCGTGTGATGACGATGCTAATGATCGTGAGATGACGATACTGATGATCGTGAGGATCCAGATGTTGATGTTGTTGTAGCTGTTCGAGTGCTGCAGAAGATAAAGACTCAGTACTGAAGATGTTGATGTTCCAGTAACTGCTTGAGTTACTGATGATGTTGAGAAAGCTTCCAATGATTTATAGATGTATCATGTATGATGTTGATGACTCCTTGCTCGTGCAGATACTGTTATAATATCCTTCTCGTTAAGGGGGAGTGTTGAAATATTGTAACTTCAAAGAATATTATATTTGTATATTATTTATTCCGGAGATGTTCCATACCTCCGATGTGATTATACTATAAATCCGGAGATGTTTATTCCTCCGAGTTGGCTGTGGTAACTAGGGTTATTAGACCCACCATGTGGGGGTCGGCCCAGTCAGTTATAATGGGGTATTTAACCTAATGGTTAAATACGAGCCTACATGTACTTGTGTAAAATACATATCAGAGTAGTGTATAAATAGAGGAGGTGTGTTCCTCATTTGATACACTCACTCACTTAAGGATAGCGCACTTGTGGAGGAGAGGTCTGCTATTATGGAGGAGGAGATCATGTCTCAGGGTTTCATCTTTGTATATTGCTAGTCATCTATATTGAGGAAGCTTTGCTGGGTTTTCTACCCCATGAGGGTTTCCCAGGATAAATCTCTGTCTCTTGTGTTTATGCTGTGCTTGTTGTTTCTTCAGTGATCCTGTATATGCTATTATTGTGAAATGGAATGTAATCCTGATATTTTCTGTCTTAGCATATTGAATTCTAACAATAGTGAGACTATGACCCACCCCATGTTTCATTCAAATTACTTTAAACTTCTAGTTGTGCACCTTACATTGGGGAGACCTTTATGTATGAAACCCCATGGTAATGGGATCCTCACTTTATTTAAAATTATCATTATCCTGGTGAGATAGGACCAGTAGTAAAATGTGAACCCACTATTTAGAGATAGCACTCTCAGATAGAATAGACCTGCAAACACAGAAGTACGAAATAGCATTAGCATTTTTCTAAGTAAGTCTGACCACCACAACATTCACCCATACCTCTTGGAAACCCTGAGAGGTAATCTCCTGGAACAGGATAGTACCACCATATGAATAACATACCGACGTCATAGAAGTCTATCACCTGAAGGTGACATTAGACATCAAAATTTAGACCATATATCTCTTAAAACAATAATGAGTGTTATTTATGACCAATAGTTATAATTGCAATGAAAACATGACCTCATAGTATCTTTCCACACCGCTTCGGGAACTCAAAAACTTATACATAGCAGAGACCATGTAACACAAAGGAGATTGGATTACATTGGTTCGTACAAGTAGGAATGTTTTGACAAAATTAAATATAAAGTATACAGTTTGTTATTATAAACTAATGTTTATTGGAGACAACAAAAATTTTAATTTTTTGTTATTTTTGGGACATTACAAGTGGTATCAGAGCAAGTTACAAACACTAAGTGACCTATTGGGCTCACTACCAAACCCAGCTGCAGAAACAGGAAGGTGTTTAAATTATTGTATTATGTTTTTACGAAAAGAATTAACTAACACATTGTTTTCCCATCAACAGATACTTATATAAATTTCAGATGCAAGCAGTAGCAGAAAAATGAGTGCAGAACAAGGCAGTAGTATACGAGACAACCTAAATTCCCCACCACGAGAGCAAGAAATTGTGGTGGAGCTCAACTTAGATTTAGATAAATCCATGCAGCAACTATAGGCAAAATTCAAGAGTTTCAGGGATGCAAATATGCAAGAGAGAAGAGAACAACGGGCTATAAATGAAGCCTTACTCCAAATCCTAACCGGGGCAAAACCCCATGGACAGCCTACTCTTTCTGTCAACACTCTTAACATGGGGAAAGCAGCCAACTACAAAATAGGAGAACACGAAGATCATAAATCAGAACCATTGGAAGACAATTGTAAGAGCTCTTCCAATGACAACGGCTCCCCACCTCCTTGCAAGAAAAGGAGGAAGAGTGAGGAAGAGTGATGACAGCTTACAAGGAGAGTTCAGAAAGATCAGATCCCCAACATATGATGGAGAAGTTAACTCGGGGGAAAAAGTTGAAGAATGGTTGTTAGGGATGAATAAATACTTTAAGGTTCATAATTATTCTAGTGAAATGCAAGCCCGACTAGCCATATACAACCTAAATGGAAAAGCTGCCAGATGGTGGCAGGACCTAAAGCACCTTAAGGGACAAGAGCTGCGAGACATAAGCTCGGACACTTTCAGCAGAATCTTTCAAGACAAATACATGTATGAAATATTCTTCGACAAAAAGATAAAAGAATTTCATGAGCTGAAAATGGGCTCCCTAACTATGGAAGCTTTCATAAATCGGTTCTTAGACTTGTTGCACTATGTACCTTACATCAAGGATGAGAAGGTGAAAATCCAACAGTTCTTGGGTGGGATGCCACCAAACTTTAGAGAGAATATAGAATTTGACATGCCCAAGGCCCTTGACATAACCCTACATAAAGTGAGGCTTTGCTATGAGCACGGGCAGCCAAGGAACGACAACATAAACAGAAATAGGGACAGATTCAGGACCTTCTCAGACAACCGCAGGCCGGGTTTTAGACCCCCACCTTTCTGGAAACATAACAACAGTTTCCCACCCAATAGAAGCTTTAGCTGACCCTAAGCTCGACCTAATGCACCCCCACCACTAGCCAATAGGCCACCCTTCAACAAAGGGGCTAAGACAATCCAAACAACTGTTTCTTGTTGGAAATTCCAGGGACCACATTACTACAGAGATTGCCCCAACAAAATAGATGGGACTTTGCACAACATCCAAGCAGAACCTACAGTGGGAGACATGGCAAAGACACCTAGGATTTATGCCGCCCTTGATGTCCGGCAGGCAGATCATCAAGCCATCATGGTAGAAATTGAGGGTAAGATATCTAACAATAGCATTTCAGTTTTAATAGACCCCGGTGTTTGCCGGAGCTACATCTCTCCTAGAATAGTAGAGTCTTTCAAATTAAACTGAGAGAGTCACAAAGCACCATGGTTGGTACAATTAGCCACAGGTACCAAACGGAAGGTGTCCAAACTAGTTAAGAGTTGTGAGATAGATTTGAATGGCTTTTTAACTAAGATAGATTTGAACATTTTACCGCTAGGATCTTGTGACGTAATAATAGGCATGGATTGGTTGGAAGGACATCATGCCTTGTTGGATTGCTTGAATAATTCAATCCTATGCATCGATGGTCAAGGGAACCAAAGAACCATCCAAGGTATACCTAAGGAAGTATTAGTACGACAAATATCGGCATTAAAAGCAAATAAATGCTTAAGAAAGGGTCGTAAACTATTTGCAATCCACCTTCAATTGGTAGAAGCCGATAGAGATCAAAAGATCGAGGATTTCCCGATACTAGTGGAATTCAGAGATGTATTTCCTGAGGAGATACCAGGGTTACCACCCAGGTAGGACTTCAACTTTTCCATAGAACTAACCCCCGGATCTGTACCCATCTCTAGGACTCTGCACCGTATGAGTACACCCGAGCTGGTAGAGCTCAAGATACAGTTACAAGAACTAATAGACAAGGGTTACATTCAACTGAGTGTGCCTCCCTGGGGAGCACCGATCCTCTTTGTTAAAAAGAAGGATGGCACGATGCGTATGTGCATCGATTACCACCAACTGAACAAGTTAACCATCAAGAACCATTATCCACTCCCTAGGATCGATGACTTGTTTGACCAAGTCGGAGGAGCAAAGATCTTCTCGAAGATCTACCTGCGATCCGGATATCACTAGGTGAGAATCCGTGATGAGGACATCAGTAAGACCGCGTTTCGCACCCGATACAGCCACTACGAATTTGTAGTAATGCCTTTCGGTCTAAGGAATGCACCCGCAAACTTCATGTGCATGATGAACAATGTTTTCAGCAAGTACCTTGACAAGTTTGTTTTAGTCTTCATAGACGATATCCTGATCTATTCCAAGAATGAGGAAGAACATGAGGAACACCTCCGAATAGTTCTACGGATATTACGAGAATATCAGCTGTACGCAAAATTTAGCAAGTGTGATTTCTATAGACCTCAGATACAGTACTTAGGGCACATCATTTCCGAGAAGGGAAAAGCAGTTGATCCCGAAAAGATCAAAGCTATCGAAGAATGGCCCACACCTACGTCTGTCTTCGACATACGATCATTCCTAGGTTTAGCCGGTTCGAGAACTTCTCTCGGATCGCTTGCCCCATGACCGCTTTACACAAGAAAACTAGTAAGTTCATATGGACAAACAAGTGCGAAGAAACATTCAGAAGTTAAAACAACTTCTAATTAGCGCACCAATACTACGAATTGCCAACCCCAATGGGGACTTCGTAGTTTGCACCGATGCAAGCAAGGAAGGACTCGATGGAGTCATGTTGGCCCAATTTTATGACTGAGGCCAATGAAGGAGAGATAGCCCACACAGGTCGCTTACAGCAGCTTCCGATGTGTTTGAAATAGCTAACTCTCACATGAATAAAGGCCCTGCTGCCTGTAAGAAGTGCTCTCAAAATAAAGAGTCTCTCAAACCACCTATCTAAATGCCTAAAACTACAATTGAAATCTTAAAATGCAAATTAATCTAATCTATGATGCAAATTAAAAAAAAATGAAACAGAAAATTTAGTAGCTCCTAAACATTCTAGAAATTACTGCTAAAATAAAACCTAATTCTGATTTTTTTAAACCCTATTCTATTCTAACTATCCTCATGAGGAGCAAGTTTAAAAGAATAATTTATGATCCATAAAGAGTATGATTTAATAGCTGGCTTATCGAAACAAGGTTAAATAAGCAGTCATTTTGAATAAAAACAACAATCATTTCAAAGATAAATAATAGAGAACACTAATTATTCAATTTCAAATAAATTGTTTATGCAATCAAAAACCTATGAATATTTCAAACAATCTATATAATAATCCAAACACAAAAGTGAGCCAAGAAGATTATATTTGGTTCATAATCAATTCTGAAGAAGAAAAGTCTTATGGTCATGACTGATTATCTGAAAATAATCACTGAGCAAAGAAGAATACAGAGTGGAGAGAAGTTCTTCCATTCTGCTCAGTCTCTATTCCCCCTCACCTGCCTTCAGATTCTGCTGGTTTTATATTCAAAACGAACCCATAACAATCTTCTATACAACAGGTATGCGAATAAATTTCTCTAACAGATTAGTCAGTCGAATCCCCAACTTCTCATACTGTTTCGATCAACAAATAGCGCGATCCTCCTCCATCTTCTCAACCAATAATTCTCGCCTGTCTCTATCTCCTCAGTAATTCGGTAATTACCAATGGCTTTCAATTTCAACTGGAGCCAACTGCTACCTCCCGTAAACAAAAATTTTACTCAACTGGCGTGTCTTGCATGGTCATACAATCATGTGATATGATTTTACATAACCTGCACAATCAAATCGATAGTAAAAATATGAAACTATGATCATAATAAAATAACATTTCTCTTATTCGATCAACACAATAGTTCACATATTGATAATTAAATGATTGCGATCTGATCATGTATGCATGGTTATCAAATAGTGGACCAAATGACAACTGAGAGACAAAGATTATGATGACAATGATCAAAGCTTCACATTATTGACATTATAGCATCCGCATAACTCATCAGTCGACTGTAAATAATATTAATTTTAAAATGTCAAAAAGAACTTTTAGGTTAAGAGTGCACCGTCCTGGTAAAAGAGATCTTTCGACGCGCTGTCATTTACTGTGGTTGGGTGTCTTTATCTATCTGTAGTGAATTCATAACAAGAAGCCTGCTATTTCGGTGGATCCTTCAACAATTTCATACTTTTAATGACGTGCTCCTGACAATTCTCATCGTGGAACCTGCATATCAAAAGATACAACATAAAAAATATGCAGACGGATATGAAAAAAACGTTCAAATGATGAAACAAGAAGATAAAGAATCTTCCCTTTCACTTCATTGACTGACCCTATATTTTCTATCTCCAAGTAATCGTCGTCACATTACTATGGTGAATTAGCCGAAATGAAAATGTTTGTCATAGTTTTACTGTGCCTGCATTTACATAATCCCAAGGATAACTTCAAAACTCTCGTCGGTAAAATACTACTTTCACAAGTATGAAGGGAGGTCATTTTACAAATTCTACAATCAGCCGGTGATTGTTATAACTGTATCCTCCTTTATCGAGATATAGATGTGGTAAGCTTCTGCGATCAATGCAGCAGTAAATTCAACAAACCGATGTCACGTTCTCATGGAGCAGAAACCTTCTGTCCTTTATTGAAATCCGTTGCTCTTATGAATGCATCTGCGATCATTTCTCACTGAATAACCGAAATATGGCAATAAATGAAAATCTACAACAACATATCTCAGTGATCTGGGGAGCGGTTATCTCAACGATCTATTTTCCTAGTGGACTAGTATGATGTTTGTAAGCAAATTCCCAACAATTTCTGAAGTGGAGCGTTCTTGTAGAAGACATTTGGTTCTTATCTACAGTTAACCGATACTCTCTCACAGCTGCTACATTCTTTGCATTACGGTTGACCATTTAAAGGAATGTGCCGATGTCTTGTTCTTTCTTCTTTATGAACAAGTGATCAATTTCCAATATGTCGTAAGTTCCTGGCAAAAAAGTTCAACCATAAAATACAACATAATCTTATTAATTTGAGAAAGACAAAACTTAAATTATTCAATTCATATGGGAGACTATATTTTATTGAATATATATACTCACATGAAATAGATAAAAGATATTTAAAAGAGACAAAATATAAATTAATTTTGTTGATTATGTTCTTTTATTTCTAATTCTCTTTTTTTTTTTGAATTATTCAAATATAAATAATTAAAAATCATTCTAACTTTGTCATAAGTTTGATATATATATATGAATTCAAAACAAACTTTAAGGTTTAGTTAGGAAATGAAAATTATTTATTTATTTTTCACATTTGCTAATATTAATGAAATGAGTAAAAGAGAATAAACATGAATGGAAATTTTTTCTGTTTCAATGAAGATTTATAATAATAAATGTTTTGAATATTAATTAACTATGTAGAAACAATGATTATATAGTTAATTATATGAGATAAAATATATTTAATCTTCATCATCAAAATGCAAATCAATAGTTTGATTTCACGAACTCTTTCAAAATGTAGATCACAATCACAAAAAGTAGACGATTTATTGCCAAAATGATCATTAAAGAGAAAGCCAAATTTCAAGAGATGTCGAAATATAATACTAATACAACTTATCCAAATTGAAACATGTGATCATCTTGGATAAGCTTGGATAAGGGTACGCAATCATCATTAAGTAATCATGAAACCAAGAGAATCAAATAAAAAATCACCAAAATCCTTGTGAAATGAAAACCTAGCCAAAGAAAAAACAAGCAGCATGGGAAGTGTAGGATGTACAAGGAGAAAGCTATTAGATTGTCTACCAAATCAAACTAAATAAATAAAAACTAAAGGCTAAGTATTTACAAAAGTTTAATGAGGACCCCCTTTATTTGCAAAATGAAGGGGAGTTGTTGAGGTGCCAAGAAATGACGACATGCTGGGTGAACTAGTTATCTCTGTTTACTTCAAACAATTGAGTAAAATATGGTATAAGACTCACTCTGAGAAATCAGGTAATCTCAATCTAGTACAAACCTGTGTTTAATGATTTTCACGTTTGCAAATACTTTCAAAAAAATTTCCCGTGTGCTCCTAATAAAAATTTCCGCATATAGACAAACCAGATAAGATAATCTCGTCAAAACCAAATACTCAGAATAAAAGGTAACCCAAACTTCCAGTATAAAAATATAACCGACTTATTCCTCTCAAAACACAAGAAACCTGTTCCATATTATTATAGATAAATTTTGCTATTGTATTTAAGACTTTATAAAACAAGGAATCATTGTCCTAGCTAAGTAACCATAAGACAATGTCACTCACAAATATCATCAGAAATGAATCAGCTGGCTCATTACTCAGACCCCTTATCTTTTAATCCTAAGACTAAAAGCCATTACCACACTTTGGTGACTGATTTTAGGTAACGTCATACTGGTGATATCCACGATCCTCATAGAACTATCTCATTACTGAGACCTTTTGTTCCTAATTTCATAAAATCAAAAATTATAAACAGAACATATCCAAGTATTTCCAAGATTGTAAGCAGTTTAAAAAATGACTGTTAGTTCGGATTGATAAAGATTTCCAAGTACCAAGTTTTGAAAAGACAAATTATCAGTCATCTTTACTATAAAGATAATAGACAGCAAGAGATCAACTCTGATAGTAATCACAAACTTCTAAAAGTTTACGACAGATCCGTTTCAAATTCGAGAAACCTGATTAGCCTTAGCGAGAAAAAGACCATATTTTATAACAATTACTCAAAATTAACGAACAAACTGGAATTCGAACCCGACAGATTTATTTATTTACGCTAACCCCTTTAAATCAAACAAAACCAAACAAAATAAAAATAAAATCAAACCCTATTTACATATGTACAAAAAAAATATCAAATTGAAATAAAAATCAAGTGAAATCATATAACCAGTGTGTAGCCAGTCATATAAACTCAAACCAATGAACACATGTACATCGCAAATCAAAAATGAAAATCATGAAATAAAGAAAACAAAACTATCTAGAATTATTTCTAACAAGCGCAAGATCAGAAAATTATTATTTACAAGGAACCTTGTATGAAATGATTCTTCTAACCAAACTTCTATTGGATCATGATATGTACAATGATCAATATTTACATATTGTGATGATTCTTTCGTAAAAGGAAAATTATTCGTAAAATCATTCATTGTTACCACCCCTTCTTTCGATGTGATAGATTGGTAAGGTACAAAACTGAAACATTCATGTGAAGAGATTTGATCTTCTTTTAGTTCCTCATTCCAAATTTGATTTACAAAGTGTGAATCTGAAATTTGCTCTGATCGTGTATGATGTGCAATCTTTTCCTTATGAATATTCTCTTGTAAACAAATACATCTTTCATAAAGATCGTCAAATTGAGACACAATTTCGTTTAATTCATCATCGAGAGTACTTGTTACATCTTCAGAATTGGGAGGAAAAGAACATTCAGGTAAAATTTGTTCTGTATAAAATTCTTGTGAGTAGATTGAGTAATTAAAGAAATCTTCTAAATCAGAAGACAAATTATCTCCTAAAATTTTCCCCTCACCATCTTCTAAACATTGTTTAATGGTGAGAAGGCTTTTGTTATTTGGTTTGTGTTCTTTTAAGACTTGAAATTTAGATTCAACACAAACTTGAGTTTTAGGAGTGTGAGATACTTCTGCTTAACATTCGTAATTATTACCCAATATCTCCATAGTATGTGAGTTTGTATAATCATCCAATAAGTTGTCACTACTCACATAATCATATGAAACATAACTTTGGTTTGAAGTTGAAGAGTTAGCTTGAGGAGAACTTGATATTGAAATATTATGATCACATTTATTGATTGAATTCAGAATTATCTCTCTCTCAGATTTTGAACTTTCAATATCATCTTCAAACTTGTAATTTGGATCAAGGAAATATTTATGATCAAAAGATTCAAATTCTAAATAGTTATGAACTTTAGAAAATGGTAAACTATGAAAGGAACTTGATTCCTTCACAAAGCTATTAGTATCTGGAGTAGAATCACTAGTTTGCAAATCAGTTTTAGATTCATGACATAATTGATCAAAGTGATTAAATGATATACTTGAATTATGATCTACTTCAAGGGTTTCCGATGTGGATTCAAAGCCATGAGAATATGTCGCAAGACATTCCTTATATTCAATTTCAAGTGGAGGATAGTTATAATCAAGATTTTGCAATGAATTTGCAGCTAAGTTATGATCTTCTTGTAAACCTATTGATGTCATACACATAGCTGCAATGTTTTCTTCATTATGCATAATAGATTTATTTTTATGATTATGCAAAGACATAATTTCATCATGCGAAATCTCAACTTGTTGATATAACCTAGAAATTTCAGATTTGTTATCGTCTTCACCTTTATATGTATTATCATTGTTATCGAAAAATAAAGAGGAAGAAAGGTCATGGGAATACCCCTTAAAATCTTTCTCAAGAGCTTGTGCGTGGTCGCATGCTTGATCAAATTCAATTACACCCTTTTGTGCAACAAACATAGATATAGATTTGGGTAAGGAACGCACATACCACTCATAAAGAATGTCACTTGAAGGTTTATGATTGTCTTTGAGTTGATGATAAACCTGTCGAAAGCGTGTGTTGAAATCATGTATGGATTCGCCTTCTTTGACCTGTATTTCATCCAACTCCACGTATATATTAGTCGCATTATAAACATCAAAAGCATTTCGAAAAACCATTTTAAAATCATACCAACCATGAATTGAATATGTTTGCAAAACAATGAACCAATTAAGAGCCTTACCTTCGAATGTGAGTGGAAACAACGTCCAAACAACATCTTCGTACAAAACATTAAGCAAACAGATGATTGATTCAAATTTTCTATGCTCATTAGCAGAAGCATTTCCATTACCATCGAATTTCGGCAAAAGATCTACTGCCTTTCTTGGAAGTTCATGCAAAGGGCCTTGCAGGCCTAATGCAAAATTGGACTCCCATGTAGGGATGTGAGCAAAAGTCATAAATATTAATTCATGAAAACATTGACTCCTAAGAGGTTAGTTTGCCATCTAACCAGCTCTATACTGCATACATGAAAACTAAAAGAATAATGAATAAAAACAACAAAAACCAAGAACCGGAGGTTAAATGTTTTATGAAACAAAACTAGTTGTTTACCTCAAGCCCTCCTTCTAGCTCCATTTGTTGGCCCGATTTTATGATTGGGCCAACGAAGGAGAGATAGCCCACACAGGTCGCTTATAGCAGCTTCCGATGTGTTTGAAATAGCTAACTCTCATAGAAATAAAGACCCTCGTGACTGTAAGATGTGCTCTCAAAATAGAGAGTCTCTCAAACCACCTATCTAAATGCCTAAAACTGCAATTGAAATCTTAAAATGCAAATTAATCTGATGCAATTAAAAAAAACTGAAACAGAAAATTTAGTAGCTCCTGAACTGTAAACAAAAGTTTAGTAGCTCCTAGACATTTTGGAAATTTCGACTACTAAAATAAAACCTAATTCTGATTTTTTTTAACCCTATTCTATCCTAACTATTGAGGAGCAAGTTTAAAAGAATAATTTCTGATCCATAAAGAGTATTATTTAATAGCTGGCTTATCTAAACAAGGTTAAATAATCAGTCATTTTGAATGAGAACAACAATCATTTCAAAGATAAATAATAGAGAACACTAATTATTCAACTTCAAATAAATTGTTTATCCAATTAGAAACCTGTAAATATTTCAAACAATCTATATAATAATCCAAACACAAAAGTGAGCCAAGAAGATTGTATTTGGTTCATAATCAATTCTGCAGAAGAAAAGTCTTACATACAATCCACTAATCATGACTGATTATCTGAAAATAATCACTGAGCATCCCTGGTTCTCAGTTACATGCTTGTAAAAAGTTACAAAGTATGAAAACTGACTCTAGGAAAACTGGTTGGGCAAAAGTTACAAAGTATGAAAACTGACTCTAGGAAAACTGGTTGGGCAACAGTGCCTCCTTCTTGTATATTGAATATTCCAAAGAAGAATACAGAGTGGAGAGAAGAAGTTCTTCCATTCTGCTCAGTCAATTTTAACTGGAGCCAACTGCTACCTCCCGTAAACAAAAATTTTACTCAGCTGGCGTGTATTGCATGTTCATACAATCATGTGATATGATTTTACATAACCTGCACAATCAAATCGATAATAAAAATATGAAACTATGATCGTAATAAAATAACATTTCTCTTATTCGATCAACACAATAGTTCACATATTGATAATTAAATGATTGCGATCTGATCATGTATGCATGGTTATCAAATAGTGGACCAAATGACAACTGAGAGAGAAAGATTATGATGACAATGATCAAAGCTTCACATTATTGACATTATAGCATCCGCATAACTCACCAGTCGACTGTAAATAATATTAATTTTAAAATGTCAAAATAAACTTTTAGGTTAAGAGTGCACCGTCCTGGTAAAAGAGATCTTTCGACGCGCTGTCATTTACTGTGGTTGGGTGTCTTTATCTATCTGTAGTGAATTCATAACAAGAAGCCTGCTATTTCGGTGGATCCTTCAACAATTTCATACTTTTAATGACGTGCTCCTGACAATTCTGACGTGCTCCTGACAATTCTCATCGTGGAACCTGCATATAAAAAGATACAACATAAAAAATATGCATGGATATGAAAAAAACGTTCAAATGATGAAACAAGAAGATAAAGAATCTTCCCTTTCACTTCATTGCTTGACCATATATTTTCTATCTCCAAGTAATCGTCGTCACATTACTGTGGTGAATTAGCCGAAATGAAAATGTTTGTCATAGTTTTACTGTACCTGCATTTACATAATCCCAAGGATAACTTCAAAACTCTGGTCGGTAAAATACTACTTTGACAAGTATGCAGGGAGGTCATTGTACAAATTCTACAATCAGCCGGTCATTGTTATAATTGTATCCTCCTTTATCGAGATATAGATGTGGTAAGCTTCTGCAGTAAATTCAACAAACCGATCTCACGTTCTCATGGAGCAGAAACCTTCCGTCCTTTATTGAAATCCGTTGCTCTTATGAATGCATCTGCGATCATTTCTCACTTAATAACCGAAATATGGCAATAAATGAAAATCTACAACAACATATCTTAGTGATCTGGGGAGCGATTATCTCAACGATCTATTTTCCTTGTGGACTAGTATGATGTTTGTAAGCAAATTCCCAACAATTTCTGCAAGTGGAGCGTTCTTGTAGAAGACATTTGGTTCTTATCTGCAGTTAACGGATACTCTCTCACAGCTGCTACATTCTTTGCATTACGGTTGAGCATTTAAAAGAATGTGCCGATGTCTTGTTCTTTCTTCTTTATGAGCGACTGATCAATTTCCAATATGTCGTAAGTTCCTGGCAAAAAAGATCAACCATAAAATACAACATAATCTTATTAATTTGAGAAAGACAAAACCAAAAGTGAAGCGTATACTTTATCTCTTAAATTATTCAATTCATATGGGAGACTATATTTTATTGAATATATATACTCACATGAAATAGATAAAAGATATTTAAAAGAGACAAAATATAAATTACTTTTGTTGATTATGTTCTTTTATTTCTAATTCTCTTTTTTCATTTTTTAAAATTATGGAAATATAAATAATTAAAAATCATTCTAACTTTGTCATAAGTTTGATATATATATATGAATTCAAAACAAACTTTAAGGTTTAGTTAGGAAATGAAAATTATTTATTTATTTTTCACATTTGCTAATATTAATGAAATGAGTAAAAGAGAATAAACATGAATGGAATTTTTTTTGTTTCAATGAAGATTTATAATAATAAATATTTTGAATATTAATTATGTAGAAACAATGACTATATAGTTAATAATATGAGATAAAATATATTTAATCTTCATGATCAAAATGCAAATCAATAGTTTGATTCCATGAACTCTTTCAAAATGTAGATCACAATCACAAAAAGTAGACAATATATTGAGATCAGCCAAAATGATCATTAAAGAGAAAGCCAAATTTCAAGAGATGTCGAAATATAATACTAATCCAACTTATCCAAATTGAAACATGTGATCATCTTGGATAAGCTTGGATAACGGTACGCAATCATCATTAAGTAATCATGAAACCAAGATAATCAAATAAAAATCACCAAAATCCTTCTGAAATGAAAACGTAGCCAAAGAAAAAACAAGCAGCATGGGAAGTGTAGGATGTACAAGGAGAAAGCTATTAGATCGTCTACCAAATCAAACTAAATAAATGAAAACTAAAGGCTAAGTATTTACAAAAGTTTAATGAGGGCCCCCTTTATTTGCAAAATGAAGGGGAGTTGTTGGGGTGCCAACAAGTCCTTATGCAAGATGATTTTGCCATCTGCTACGAGTCAAGAAAGCTAAAAGAACATGAGAAAAACTATCCTACTCATGACCTCGAATTGGCCACCATTATCCATGCTCTAAAGATGTGGAGACATTACCTCATGGGTAAGAAATTCCTACTAAAAACGGACAACATGAGTCTAAAATATCTATTCGATCACCAGACCTGAATGCTAAACAGGCTAGTTGGTTAGCCTTTCTTAGTGAGTATCACTTTGAACTAAAACACATCAAGGGGAAAGAAAACAAGATCGCCGACGCCTTAAGTCGACGAGCCCATATGTTATATGAGGTAATGAAAAGTCGAACGAACTCCGACTTACACAACAAGATTAGAACGACATGCCAAAATGACCGGTTCTATGTCGAAATCCTTAAAAAGATCCAGGAAGATAGGCTTTTTCAACAACAAAAAGAATACAAGATAGATGAATCCTGATTTTTGTGGTCGAAGGATAGACTTTAGGTTCCTGAGGGAGGAGACATTAGACTTAACATACTCACAGAATTCTATCGGAGTCCCTACTCAGGACACCCCGGATATCAAAAGATGATTTCAGCCGTAAAGAAACACTATTTTTGGCCCAAATTGAAAGTTGACATCGCATTATTCATCGCGAAATGTCAAGAATGTTAGTTGGTCAAAGCAGAACACCAACACCCCTCCAGACTACTTCAACCATTACCCATTCCAGCATGGAAGTGGGAGGTAATAAGTATGGATTTCATTACTGGTCTACCCAAGAGCAAGAAACAAAATGACTCCATCTTCGTAGTAGTAGACAAGCTATCGAAAGCCCCACATTTTATACCAGTGAAATCTACCTACAAGGCAGTTCACATCGTGGAAATCTTCCTGAAAGAGATTTTCCTTTTACACAGGTTAACCAAAGCAATTATCTCTGACCGAGACACAATGTTCACTAATAACTTTTGGAGAGCACTGTTCTCCGAGTTAGAAACGTAGTTACAATTTAGTACCGCATATCACCCCAAACCGACGGACAGACGGAATGAGTAAACCAAATTCTAGAGGATATGCTAAGGATGTATGTCATGAACAATCCCAATAAGTGGGAAGATTACTTACACCTTGCAGAGTTTGCATACAACAACAGTTATCAAACCTCGACCAAAATGAGTCCTTTCGAAGTACTCTACGGTCGAAAGTGTCAGACCCCCATCACCTAGGATAGCCCAGCGGACAGGCTTACGCTAGGGAAGACTTACTAAAAGACTTGTAAAAATTAGTCTCCAAGGTACAACTAAATTTAAAAGACGCCGAAGACCGCCAAAAGAGTTACGCAGACAAGAAAAGGAAGGACAAGGACTACGAGATCGGTGAACATGTTTTCCTAAGAATAAAGGCGAAACAAAGCTCATTGAGCTTGGGACGTTGTGGTAAACTAGCCCCAAGGTTTTGTGGACCGTTTGAAATACTGGGCAAGAAGGGTCCAGTAGCATATGAGTTAGCCCTACCAGCACACATAAAAGTTCATAATGTTTTTCATGCGTCTTTATTAAATAAATATGTATACGATACTAAACATGTTATTGATTGGTCCTTATTACAGGTGGAGCCCGAAGGGGAGTTCACACCAGAACCACTCTACATTCTGGACAAGAGAGAGGTCCAGCTTAGGAGGAGGACTATTACTCAGCTAAAAGTGCAATGGAGGCACTTTGGACCAGATGAGGCCACTTGGGAGAATGAGGCTACCATGAGAGAGGCATACCCCACCTTGTTTCATGAGCTTATTCCTAGTCCCTAGAAACACCGGGACGATGTTGTTCTAAGCGGGGAGGGATGTAATATCCCAACCTTTTTAATAACTATGTTATGAGGTTATATCGGGTCATGGCCCCAGTATGTGTGATTTTATTATGTTGACATAGCAGTAGTTTGTTTTGATTTATTCCTTCGTGAGTTGATGTATTGGGCATGGACACTGATTTCTTTCATTATTGATATATGTGGGGCAAGAAAGCCCAAATGAATAAACTATGTTGTATTATGAGAATTGATTACAAATTATGATATACTGAGATTATTCTTTTTGTGACATTATACTGTGCAGAGCATGATTTACATAGTTGTTTATTTAGTGTGTTGAGCGTGGACTCAGAAACACATGAATGACCTATGTACTGGGCTTAAGCCCCAATGTATTTAGAGGATTCTATTTCATACCGGGCCTAAGCCCCGATGTACATTGAGTGTTGGGCATGAGCCCTAGAGCAATCCAAGCTTGAAAGAAATGATTACTGGATTCGAGGCCACTTAATATCCTAGATGTGTCTCACAACCACATTCTAGCTCTAGTGTTGACAGAGGCTCTGGAATCGCACTAGCGTAATGCCCATGTGAGAGTGTTGAGTTAAAAGGCTCTGAGGAGCACTCAGGGTTACTAAATTTCAAGTGTTGAGTCGAGAGGACTCTGAATAGCACTTACGTGTCTTATCACAACTATTTTTGACTTTATTAAACAAATCTTATTATCATCATCTACTGCGGGAACTACCATGTTTAAACGAGGGAATCTGACATGCAAAAGGAGAGACTAGAGGTGCCCTACCAGCTACCGAAGCTGTCCACAGAAGTGGGCCCCCTTTCATTAAAAAGAATTAAAAGAAGCATTATGTGAAACCGAATGCTTAAAGTATCCCAAAGCTAAGTATTAGTAATTAGGAGTTTCAATATATATATTATTGATTAGTTTTATTATATATACTTATGCTTAAGTGGGCTTCCAATTACAATTTATTATTTATAAATACTTGAATAGGATTGTAATTATTATTATTATAAAAATATTAAAGATCAAAAACACTTTGGTAAAAACAAAGTGAGACCTCCTAGTTTCCAAAATAACTAGCAGTTAAATAAACAAATATTGTTCTTTTACAAATTATATTATTTTAAAGAAACCAGTAATTTCCAATAGTCATAATTCAATATTTGTCCTCCTTAAGGAGGACAGACCCCAAAGTTTGGGGGATCTTTTCCTTTTGGTATTATTATTATTCCAAGAAGAAATCTCTACTGAAGGAAGTGAATTCTACCCATAGATTTGGAGATCTAAACCAGCGACACACCTAGGGCCTCTACTTCTCATTTTGCATGTCAAAACCAGCTCGGGGGGATTCATACTGAACCAGGAACGGTTGTAGAATCATGGTTGGGAGGAACGTGGTAGTCCCAAAGTCATCCAATCCAAGATAAATTCTCAGGTCAGCTAAGAGCTCAGGATGTTTTCATTAATTAGTGGTTCAGTGTGCAGGTCATTATCAGCAGGAACAAGCTACAGGGATCAGCACGACATTAATAGCTGGAACAAGCTACAGGGATCAACAGGTATGAGAGCTGTATAAAACCCTCTTATAATTTATACATTGTTTTTTTATGAATGAAACTTTAAATTAGTAATGTTCTCAAATTTTGTTTTAAAACAAGTTTTCCCAGAGTCAAATGGCATTCCTAGCAGGACTAGCTAGCTAGTGTTTGCTAGTCATTGTATTGCTTACTAGAATATCATAATCATTGATCTAATTCAACCAAAATATTTTTTGTTTATTTTCTCTCATCTTAAACCTTAGCTGTAAACAGAAAAATCTTTAGTCCAGACATTTCGAATACCTAACAATACCAAATTTGAACTAAGAAAAACATAGCATCATTCTTTGTATGAATTCTTTTCTATCTACTTCGTTTCTTGAAAAGCCACACGAATTTATACACACTACATTTGTTTTAAAATGATGACAATAGGAAGGACAGGAATCATCATTTTATTTTATACCTTCCTCTTTTCTAGTACAAAACACACATAATATTATGCCATCGCTACCACCATTGATCTAGTCTTCAAAGAGCATAGAGTTTTAAAATTTCCCAGATCGATACCCTACTCAGACTCGATCTAACCCTAACAACTTTACATTATAGTTTGACAGTGTTTAGAAATGCCAGAAAGTCACAAATGCAAATGCATAAACGAAAACAAAGATCAAAGGTCAAACCCCACGACTATCTCACGCCCCAAAACTGGTAGGAATTCCCTACAGGGGTCGTGGTCATCAACAACAAAGAAACAAAATGCTGAGTGCAACTTGGAAACCCTCCTCATGTCAGCAACCATTATATCCATGCCATTAGTAAGATAAGCGAGGTATGCTAACCCCAGTACAGAGACAGAGGCGTAGAAAATCCTCATTTATATCCTATATTCCTTTACAGGCACTACATTATTTACACCGCAACATCCTAGCAAATTTTCTATACAATAACAAATGCAAATTAAATTAACACACAAATCACAGCTATATTTCTCAAACTGAAGGCACTAAGACCAGTTATCATTGAATGATTTCTGTACAAACATATTGCCAAAATACCCAAGAACCCCATAATAGTAGCATCAGTAAGTTTCGGCTTAAAGCCTTATATTCAAACAAAGAAATTTGAAATGTCCCACTGGGACCATTGCAACTGTACAGGATTCATACTCAGACAAAATAGCATTCCATTTTACAAGATTTCACAGAATCGAATGGCCAGTAAGACCCAGTTACTAAAACAAGTTCTTTTACTCTTCCACTATTAAAATTATAGTGAGAACGCCATCCTCTCTGGGCTAGCCAGTAGACAAATAACGACTTCCAAAGGTGAATTAGTAAGCCCAAGGCTTACGAAAGCCTCCATGCTAGACCAGGCTAAATGCATAAATACAAACACCAGAGGTGCGAGAGGCAGGGCCCAAGTGGGTAAGTCAGACTTACCATTACCCTAGCCATGACACCATGAACCATCGTAGCTCCCTGACCAAAGCTTTATCACCTGTCATTTTTCAACAAGTTTAACAGTTAGACAAATATAGATACAGAAAGATGAAAGTGTCAAAGGCAAATAGGAACCATTCGTTCCTTACATATAAGAAGTAGGAACGCCTTACGCCATAGTCCACTCCAATACCTACCAAGGGTATTGACCACGAGCAGGGCTCGGGTCAGTATACAATGCAGCCACCATACAACGAAGTGTAGAGCCAGAGATGGAGAAAGTCAACTACAAGGAACACTGATAGCAAACCCTAACTCATTATCCAAACCCTCGTGGGACAGGCTATCACCCATACTCATTAAAAGCGCATTTAAGAATATACCAGTCTCTTTATAGTGGAGGTTCGATTTTAATTACAAAGTCTATAGTGAATTGGTGGGTGTAACCACACTTGCTTTTAAATTCCAACAGGATCGATTTTTGTACAAAGTCTATAGTGAGACTATGACCCACCCCATGTTTCATTCAAATTACTTTAAACTTCTAGTTGTGCACCTTACATTGGGGAGACCTTTATGTATGAACCCCCATGGTAATGGGATCCTCACTTTATTTAAAATTATCATTATCGTGGTGAGATAGGACCAGTAGTAAAATGTGAACCCACTACTTAGAGATAGCACTCTCAGATAGAATAGATCTGCAAACACAGAAGTACGAAATAGCATTAGTGTTTTGCTAATTAAGTCCGACCACCACAACATTCACCCGTACCTCTTGGAAACCCTGCCGAGGTGTGTAATTACCTCTCCTGGAGCAAGATAGTACCACCATATGAATAACATATCGATGTCACAGAATTCTATCACCTGAAGGTGACATTAGACATCAAAATTTAGACCATATATCTCTTAAAACAATAATGAGTGTTATTTACGACCAGTAGTTATAATTGCAATGAAAACATGACCTCATAGTATTTTTCCACTCCGCTTCCGCAACTCAAAAACTTATACATAGCAAAGACCATGTAACACAAAGGAGACTGGCTTACATTGGTTCGTACAAGTAGGAATGTTTTGACAAAATTAAATCTAAAGTATGCAATTTGTTATTATAAACTAATGTTTATTGCAGACAGCAAAAATTTTAAATTTTTGTTATTTTGGGGTTATTACACATACTTGCACCTGGTGGAAAAAAATAAACAATGTTATAAAACAACATAAAAATATTTACATGAATATTAATATACATCAATATTTAACAATGTTATAAAACAACATATAAACAATGTACACTTAGTTAAATGAACATTCGTGTAGATTGTCACCTGTGAAGTCACCAATTTAATATTATTGCTTCCTGTCCCATCACGTAGTTGATATGTCTCATACTAAAAGTTCTGCTTCTCGACAATTGCATTCTCGAATGCTTGATCTTCACTCTCATGGATGCAATCGGACCATAATGATATCCCACCACAATTGTTGCAAGAACCCTCTACACATTGTTTTCAGTAATGTGTCTGCCCATCTTGCCTTGGACACATTATGTTATCGATGAAATCTGTAGATGACATTGGCGGTACTGTACTTGAGCATTCCTGCACATGGTTAGGATGCAAAAAATGACGTATATGTGCAAATGTATGATAATATAGATCAAACTCTATGTGGTATCTACAACAACAAGTGTTCTAGATTCTATTGATTCTAACATACCAAGGCTTGCATTTTTCAAAAGATCTTTTCCCGAGCCTTAGCTCTACGTGGGAAACTTTAAACATATCGAATAGTTGAGTTTGTGTCATGTCAAAATAATGTTTAACATGCTTTTCATTGTTTATAAAACCCCTACAGCGTTTTAACATGTCCTTTGTGTCAGAAGAAGGCCTAGTGTTACCGTGCCAAAAAGTGTGCACTAGTCCCTTCACTGCTTTGACCAACTTCATGTCTTTGCATGGCAATGTACCGCTAAATGCCCATAATGTTTCCATTTGTCCCTCTAAATCAAGGTTGTCTCTTCTTACTAAATATTTTTTAAGTGTATTTGGATGTAAAGGGACAATTTCTAATGTGCATTTAAGTAAACGACGTTGTCTTGTGGATCTAGATACAATTGATTCAGCCAATACGCGGTGAGCCACATTATAGTCTTTTGAACGAGTCCTTTTACCAATTGATGTGAATGCATCAGCAAGAGATTTAACAATGTGATTACTTGATTCGGTATTCTTCAATGTTCTTATGCCTAATGTTTTTCTAACAATTGCCATACTTCTAGATTTAATCAAAGCTAAAAACAATTGACATTTACTTGCTTCAGATTTTTCTTCAAAATATTGTTTCATTATTTGAGAACAATGATGAAGGATTGTGCGTTTAGCCACCTTACCTTTCATGGAAGTCAATTTGCTCTCGTCCACTTGTATGCATTTAGGAGTTCTCTTTCATTTTGATGCGATATTTCTTGTTGTTTGAAATGCTGTAGAGACGTTTACATCCACTGCAGGCTGACAACTTCGATTAGGAGATTGAACCACCTGTCATGGTTTTTGCAGAGTCTCGTCAAGAACATAATGATTGAACTCTTCAGAGGGTTGTCCGGTTAATAATGGACCAATATTTTCATCTTGGTTATAACCAACTTGCATTAAAATTGCAATATCTTCCTCAGCCTCTTCGACAGGTATCTATTGAGCAGGGATGGGAAGTATTTGCTCTTCCAATGAATGTCGACGATTTCTTGAATGTTCCCTCTTCTTTTCTTTTTTAATTTCAACTTCTTCGGGTGTAAGCACCTTCCTCGCTAACTTCCGAACTCTATTACGTGGATTCCCCATTGAAATCCACCCAAAATTGTACAAAACCTATGGATCTGTGTAATAAATGATTAAATTACAGTTGAACAATACGCTCTACATGGGTTTCAAAAGAATTCTGTCTTTTCATGTATAGTAAAACTGGCGCACGGCCTGCAACCCAAGATTATTTATTAAACAAATATCGCATATGCGATATAACGCATCTCAGTTTTAACGCATATGCGATATGAACTCTATGCTTTTTACTAATGGCCAATTTGTTTTAAACGTGATCACTAAATTGCATATGCGATTTATTGCATATCAACTATTGAAACCTCATTTAACCATGAACTATAAAAACATCATTTAATCCCTAGAAGATTGGATTTATCCTTGGACCATGGTAGTGTCTTCAGAACTATGTTTTGTCTGGAAATATTCGTAATGGTTCCTATATGACCATGGTCAACGCCTCGAGAACAATCTTCAATGCATAAAATAGTCTAATGGCATATATATCCCATGTTAAGGCTAAATATCCCCTTTAAAGGTCATGTGTAGTGGTTTAAGATTTGTTTATGTTACACTTTTGTCCCATTACCATGGTTAAGACCCTGAGACCCATCCTTAGTGCATAAAACCTCATAATGACACCCATATCCCACTAAAGGCCAAATATTCCATCTATAGTGCATGTGTGTTGATTTAGAGACTCATTGGATCATCTTTTCTTCCATGACTATGGTCAATGCACAGAGACCCATCCCTACCATCCAAAACCCTATAATGTCACCCTTATCCCCTTATAATACAATTTAGACTCCCAAGATTCCATCAAGACGATCTATCAGGTGGCTCATGCCCCAACATTACATTGATTAAGCTAAAAGAGGTGTGGGGGGAGTCAAAGGAGGGAGAGGAAGTTGTAGAGCAAATCATGGGAGGGAGGGATGGGTAGGGGAGAGATATGGGGGGGGATGAAGGGTGCAAAAATATAAGGGGAAGGGAGGGATTGGTCTCTAGACATTGATATGAGGGGGGACTAAAGGGAGGAGAAATATAAAGGGAAGGGAATAAATATAAGTGGGAGGGAGGGAGAGATATAGGGGGGATGGAAGAGGGTCATATATAAAAGGGAGGGATGATTGGGTTCAAGAAATATATAGGATAATGGATGGAGGAAAGACATAGCATAATGGATGGAGGGACAAATGGGGGGGGTCATTAAAGAGAGAGGGAGGAGAGAGATGGATGGAGTGGTGGTATAGATAGAGGTATAAAGTGACTGAATGAGAGAGACAAATGAGGGGTGGTTAAAGAGTGAGAGGGGGAGAGTCAGAGAGAGAGAGAGAGTGAGTGATGGATGGAGGGATTGTTAAAGGGTGAGAGAGTGGGATAATAACAATGAGCGAGTAGGGATTTAGGGAAATCAAGGATGGTCAAGGATGGTTACACTGAGGGATATAGATGAGGGATTGTGTGTGTGTGTGAGAGAGAGAGAGAGAGAGAGAGGGAGAGGGAGAGATCATGGATATTAAGGAAAGGAGAGAAAGATGTAGAGATGAAGGAGGGATGAAGGCTTGAAGGTGGAGAGAGGAGGTAGGGGGAGAAAGTGAGGGATGTAGTGAGTGATAGGATGGAACACATGGAGGGAGGGAGGGACGGAGGGAGGGACAGAGGGAGAAAGAGTTTTGGCAAGAGGGAGGGGCAACAAAGGAATTGTTTTAGAGGGTGTGTGGATGTGTGTGCGAGAGAAGGGGGTGGAGAAAGAGATAAGGAATTATGGGGGGAGAGAGAAGGGGTTGGAGAGAGGAGGTAGGGGGAGAAAGTGAGGTATGGAGTGAGTGAGAGGATCAATCATCAAGATTTATAGTTAAATGATTTGTTGCAAAATTTATAGTTAAATGATTTGTTGTTTTTGAATCAATAGTGTAATGTGATTAAACTATTGAATATCATATAGAAACAAATCACATTAAAATGTCATGTGTACACCCACATTACATCCCAAATTCAAAATATTTGTTACAATACCAACCTTCCTAACATTTTAACTCATCAAAACTATGGTGATTTATGAATGTTTCTCTTAAAAGTTTTGAGCAGTACAGAAATAAAATTCTAAAGAAAACCAAGTGACTCCTTACCTTTTTAAAGGTTTGATAGACCAAAATTGGTCTCAATGGACGTTAATAACAATCATAATTATAATCAACTCAAGTAGAGCATTATTAAGTTATATAATAAATTTGTCATTAAATAAAAACCCTACTTGAAGTCATTTAACTACACTAATATCAAAGAAAGTTTGATTAACAAAATAAGTGCAAAGATATGTTGGTTCTCATCAATAACATCAATCAATAGATGCATAGTGAACTATAGGTCGAAGCCACAAACTTCAACTATCTTAGTGTAGTAAGGTGAAGTTGTATACTAGGAGACTACACAATAGTGAAGATGGAATTCTCGAGATATATTTGAATCGAATTTTCTTCGGTGCCTATTAACTCTCATACCTAGGATAGGATACAAGGAAAATTATTAAAACGGCGAGGATTAAATCCCTAACCCTTGAAAATGGATTGAAAACCAAATTATACTCACCATGATATCCCAATTACTTCATCAATAACAATCCACAATCCACCATTTGGCTTCTTAGATGTCCCCTTCACTTTGTTGTGAGTTTATACTTTATACCATATGCCCTAATATATCAAATATAACTTAGTTGAAAATAGAGATGTATTGTTTCCGAACCCATTTGTCATGTTAAACAATGTTATATTAACCATTATGGGATGCTATCTTACGTTTCAAAAGAATAATCTTTATGCCACTCTTTTATCTAATAATCTTTATTCTCTTTTTACTCTTTTTTACTAAACAAAAACGCATATCCGTTATACCACATATGCGATATCAATCGCATATGCGTTAATTTAAAATTTAAAAACTCGGCAGGAACAAGGCCTGGGATGATGTTCGGAAATAGCTTCAGACTACCGAACCTATTGGCTAGAACAAAAAAACCAGGGCCATTTCCTGTATTTTAGAACTCTATCAATATGCTCAGTTTCAATGACGTGTTTTGCTATGAAAAACTCAATATTTTTTTACAAAAATATAGAATATTGTGGAGTACAATCTGACGATTTTGAATATGTAATTTTTTCATAAAAATGTATGTTTTATTTATTTATTATTAATTTTCTAAATGACACATGTCAGTTTTTGAAATACATACATCGATTCGTTTTTATATAGTTTTTGATTGTCTTCACCATTTACCAAGAAAACTATATGGTGCACTAGAGGAGACTCAGCTCTACAATCTCATATATATAAATCAATGATTTCATTAAATTTTGCCTCTAAAGTGTTGCACCCGCACATAACATTTTAATTTCAAGGTTTTCTGACTTCAATAATTAAGAATGAAAATAATAATTCATGAAATTTTTTGAAAAAATAGTGTTGCACTAGGCCCATATGTCCTTTATATGTCTGCAAAGATTTTATCCAAAATGGACATCATTTACCTCAATAAGTGTTGCACCCGCACAAACATATATGTTATGATGTGCTGAAAATTTGAAAAACCAATTTAATGGAAACTAATTTTATAATCATTTACACAAATATTTTATAGATAAATGTTATATATTATGAAAGCTGATTCAATTACCTATCTTTTATTTTTTTACTTCATCTTCAAATCCGTTATGGAAGTACCCCTAATTGTCACCTAAAGTTAAAGGTTCCAGGTTTTTTCAGTATTATGTGGCATCTAAAGTGTCTTTAAAGGAGTCCATGATTGTGCATCAGCCCATAATACAAATAACATTGTTAAATGGTTATAATAAGATGATATAATATAATAAGATGATATAGTTTGGGGATAGTTAAATTATTGTTTATATTTTTTATTTCGAGTGTTTAGATAACTTAAATTAATACATTATGAAAAAAATATATAAACACTATAGAAAATATCCATTTTACTTTAAAATATTTCAATTAAAAAATTTATAAATTTTAATAAAATTCATATTATATTATATTTTATATTTATATGTCTAATCATTCATATGATGCAAATTGTAACCTGTGCTGAATACTAGCAAGCCATATTAATTATTAATATGGCTTGCTAGTTGATGGCCGACCTGCTCGTTAGGTTTGGTGAATTATTTTATTAATATAATAATTAAAAATAATATTAGGGCCACACAATTAATAATATTAATTAAATAATAATAAATATATTAATTAAATATAACTGTTTACCATGGTTGACCTTGGTTGACTTTAGTTGACCATGCTTAACTATAGTTGACTTTGGTTAACCATGGTTGACTATTGTTGATCTTGGTTGACTATTGTTGATCTTGGTTGACTTTAGTTGACCATGCTTAACTATGGTTGATTTTGATTAACCATGGTTGACTATGGTTGAAAATGATTGACTTTGAATGTTCATGGTTGACTATGGTAGAACATAGTTGACCATGGTTGACTATAGTTGACAATGGTTGACCTTAGTTGACAATAGTAAACCATGTTTGATTGTAACCAACCATGGTTGAATCTACTTGACCATGGTTGGTTTTGGTTGTCTTTGGTTTACCATGGTTTATCATGGTTGACTATGGTTGACCATGGTTGACTTTAACTGACCATGGCTCACTTTGGTTAACCACGATTGACCTTGGTTGACCACGGGTTACTATTGTTGGTTATGGTTGATCATGGTTGATAATGCTTGACTATGGTTTACCATTGTTGACTTTGGTTGACAATGATCAACAATTGGTTGACTATGGTTGATAATGGTTGACTATGGTTGCCCATGGTTGACCATGTTTGACCATGGTTGACAATTGATGACTTTGGTTGATTATGGTTGACCATGGTTGACTTTTATTAAACCTCGTTGAGTTTGGTTTACCATGTGGCTGACTTTAGTTGACCTTGGTTGACTTCAGTGGATTTTAGTTGGATTTGGTTTACTAAAGTTGACTTTGGTTGCCCTTTAGTTAACCATGGTTGACTTTGGTTGAACATGGTTGAATTTGGAAAACCATGGATGGATTTGGTTGACTTTGGTTGGCTATGGTTGATTGTGGTTAACCATAATTAACCATGGCTGAATTTGGTCAACTTTGGTTGACTCTGGTTAACCAAAGTTGACTTTGGCTAACTATAGTTGAATTTGGATGACCAAAGTTAACTTTGGTTGACTTCTGTAGACTTTGGTTGACTTCTGTAGACTTTGGTTGACTTTTGTAGACCATGGTTGAATTTGGTTAACAATGGTTGACTGTAGTTAACCATAATTAACCATGGTTAAATTTGGTCAACTTTGGTTGACTATGGTTAGCAAAAGTTGACTTTGGCTACCTATAGTTGAATTTGGATGACCAAAGTTAACTATGGTTGACTTCTGTAGACTTTAGTTGACTTTCGTAGACCATGGTTGAATTTGGTTAACAATGGTTGACTTGGGTTGATAATCGTTAACTATGGTTGACTTTTGATTGACTTTGGTTGAATATGGTTGACCATGGTTGACTCTAGATGACTTTGGCCTAGCATGGTTGACTATGGCTGAACATGGTTAGATATGGTTGACCATGGTTGACTCTAGTTGACAATGGTTAACTATTTTTCACCATGGTTGACAATTATTCACTTTTGTTGAGTTTGGTTGATTATGATTGTCTTAGGTTGAACATGGTTGAATTTTGGTTGACCATGGTTGACATTACTTTACCATGGTTAACTTTCATTGATTATGGTTCACTATGGTTGACCATGGTTCACTTTGGATGATAAGGGTTGACTTTTCGCTAGCTTTAGTTAACTATGGTTGACCATGGATGACTATGGTTGATTACTCTTGACTTCCATTGACCATGGTTGACTTTGGTAAAAAATTGTTGAACTTGGTTGACCCAATTTGATTTTGGTTGACTTTTGGTTTACCATGGTTGACTTTGGTTGATAATGGTTGAATTTGGATGACCATGGATACCTTTGCTTAACTTTGGTTTTCCATGGTTTGTTATGGTTGGCTATTGTTGACCATGGTCAACTTTGGTTGACTATGTTAACTATGTTTGAGCATGGTGGAATATAGTTGACTATGCTTGACCATAGTTTAACATGGATGTTTGACCATGGTGGACCAAGGTTGACCATGGTTGACCTGGTCAACCATGGTTAGGCATGGAAAACTAATGTTACCCATTGTTGAGTCAACCATGGTAAACCAAAGTCAACCGTGGTAAATCAATGTCAACCATGGTTAACTTTGCTTAACCATGGTTGAATTTGCTTAACCATGGTTGGATTTGGTTGACTTATCTATGGTTTACCATGATTGACTATTGTTGACCATGGGTAACATTGGTTGACCATGGTTGACTTTAGTTGACCATGGGCTACTATGGTTGGCTATGGTTGTTGATGGTTGATTATGCTTAATAATGCTTGACCATGGTTGACTTTGGTCGATCATGGCAAACCATTGTTTGACTATGGTTGAGAATGGTTATCCATGGTTGATTATGTTTGACCATGGTTTACTATGGTTGGCCATGGTTGAATTTTGTTAATGTTAGTTGACTTTAATTGAGCATGGTTGACTTTAGTTTACCATTATTGACTTCGATCGACCATGGTTGACTTTAGTTGAGAATTGTTGACTTTGGTTAACTGTGGTTGACTTTGGTTGAGCATGGTTTAAACTATAGTTGACTTTGGTTTACCATGGTTTAAATTAGTTGACTTTGGTTGGCCATGGTTGACTTTGGTTGACCAAACTTGACTTTCGGTTAACCATAGTTGACATTGGTTGAATTTGTCTGACCATTGATGGCTTTGGTTGAGTTTGGTTTACCATGGTTGACATTAGTTGACTTTGGTTAACCTTTAGTTTACCATGGTTGACGTTAGTTGACTTTGGTTGGCCATGGTTGACCATGGTAATGTATGGTTGACTTTAGTTGATCATTGTTGGCCATGGTTGACTTTTGGTTGTCTATGGTTGACTTTTGGTTGTCTGTGGTAAACTTTGGCTGAATTTTGGTTGCCTATGGTTGACTTTTGGTTGTTAGTGATAAACTTTGGTTGAATTTTGGTTGTCTATGGTTGACTTTTGGTTGTCCATGGTTGAATTTTTGTTGTTTATGCTTGACTTTTTGTTGTGTATGGTTGAGTTTTGGTTGTATATGGTTAACTTTGGTTGACTTTTGGTTGTCTATGGCTAACTTTGGTTTACCATTATTGAGCCAACCATGGTAAACCAAAGTCAACCATGCACAACCAATGTGAACCATGGTCAACCATAAACAACCATAGTTAACCATGATAAACCATGGTCAACCATAGTCAAATGCAAAGAGATATTAGTCAACCATCATTGACCATCACTACTACATATGGTGTAATTTACCACGAAAGTTTGTTGTAATAGCCACGAATTTTCGTCCTTGTTTCAACGATTGGGGTTTGTTTTTTTTGTGGAAAGAAATCCGTGGATATAGGGATGAAACTTCGACTTCGTGGAAATAGCAACGTTTTGCTGATGCCACGTGTCAACAACACAACACTTCTCATATCCACGGAAAATGAATCCTTCCATGAAATTTCGTCTCTATAGCGATGCACAACTCCTATAAATTTCCACGAATGCGCTGAACCTTCCACGAATATTCGTCGTAATATACACAAATTTATTCACAATCTTTCATGGCAGATTCAGCATCTACGTGGAAGATGCGTTTATAGTTCCATGAATTATTTTCGCAGTATCCACGGTTGTATTCCCAAATGTTCGTGGCAGGTTCAGCAACTGCATCGAAACATTTTGTATAGCCTACATTGATGTTCGTCGATATAGAGACGATACCTGGGAGTTTAAAAAAAAAATTGAATGCTTTGCAAATTGTTTCAATGTTGTGCTTTTAAAATATGCTATCAATATGTTTCAATGCTTTGCAAATTGTTCTTCTTCAAGCTTAGATTTCACATCCTTGTGTCCTTTGAATAATCATAAGGCTTAAACAACTTTTTGCAATGTGTGAGCATGGTCTTACAAAGAATTATACCTTAGCTCTATTCACTTATTAGCTCTATTCACTTCTTAATAGAACTTTCTCAGAGTCATTTATCATCAAACTTGCTTGTAAACAACAAACACAGTCCTAGATAGATATCTCATGAACTTGAACTAAATGTATAAACATGAAGAATTGTAAGCCACAGTCTTAAGCACATGTGGATAGCACTTGAAGGGTGATCCGATCGCCATCGAAACTCCAACTTTTGGTAACCACCAAAATCTCCTCCTTGTCACATTCTGAACTCCACATCTGGCTGAACAGTCATGCCTTCAACTTCTCCCTCGGGCCCTTCTCCCATCTCTATGGTAATATATCACTGAGTCCTTAAAGGCAAAGGCCCCTATAGGAAACAATTGTTCCACAAATTCTATCATTTGAGGTTTGCAATGCTACGGTTTTCAATTCTCAACACTCACTGCATATTTGAACAAGCAACTCTTTGTAGGGCACAATAGAAGAGCCCAACTTAGCTTCCATGTTAGAGGCGACCTGATCCAATGAATGCACCAACCCAATAAAAACCAAAACAAATAAAGATCCCAATTGCAAATTTTGATGAGCTGCATAAATTTTCACTATCAAGTGCACTTTATGCAAGAGGATTTGCCAAAAATACCATAGAACTATATAGGCACCACATGCAATTACCATGCACTCAAATGGGAAGATGTATTCACTTAAGACCAAACAACTTCAAACAAAGACAAATTACACAATTTTACATGTATCACAACCATGTTTACATCACCCATGCAAATATTTCTGACTCCATACAACACTTCATGGAGATGGGATTTTCTCCATAATCTATTGCCATCTTCTTGTGTGACACATGAAACTTCTCTGCACTTGTTGGTAACCACACATCACCTAAAGTTAGTTTACAGAAACGTGCCTAAAAACTAATACTGTCGTTGAAGGATTAGTTTCTTGGGATCAGGCTATATTTCCATCTACATAGTACATAGTTCACAAAAATGAACCAAGGAACTAATAGGAAACTAATGCATTAGTTTCCCAGGAGCAGGCTATATATCCATCTAGATCTTGTCAAAGCATTAATGTCAAGTTGTCAAGAAAATTTCGTAGAAGAATATAAAAATAGAAGTTCATGTAATCACTGACCAATGTAACAATATGAACAATAGGGAAAAAAAAATCACATCTGCAAAGGATTCAGTGCTTAGATTTCAAGTTCAATTTCCCACGAATGCAGTATCTCAAAAATACTAGCATCCATGGGCCATCAACAGCCTTTATAACACTTCACAATGATAATAATAGGCAATACTTCCTCTTTATAAAATATAGTTAACATACCGCCTGATCTCAAACCAAACAATTTCAACATATGATTAACATGCAATAGCTGAATACAACAATGCGATATATTATAGGAAATTATTTCAAAAGCACTGTAAAAGATGATGTTTATCACTACAACGGTCATTTTTTTAGAGAGATATGCTCCTAAATAGTCAAGGCCAAAAACATGATCAAGTGAATTGCATGGGTAGATTGCTGCTGAAGAAAAAGCCCTTTCAACATGAAAACATCCGGCCAAGATCATGCAGTAGCTGAACTATCCACTGGGTCACAATTAATAAGTTTTTCATCTTTCAAGAAACATTGTCTGAATCGAACCTCCATCCAAAATTCCATAAATATAAATACAAAATGGAACAAGTATTTCATATTTGGCAATCAAGATACAAGGATAGGGACTTGGACTGAAACACATGATCAACACAGACCAAACCATTATTTCACCTCAATGGATAAATTGGGCTAAACTCTCTTTTCAATTGAAGAAAATCTTGAAACACTATAATAGTTCTGAAAAGTAGCAGCCTTCTAGTTTTTCTAGAGTGCTTGAATTTTCCTAGTTCAAATAGTACTAGATTCTTCCCATGGCTATTATCACTTTGGGAAAAGAGTCAATTTCTGGTGCTTGTAGATAATTCATACAAGATGAAACCATGCAAAGTGTAATAATCACTCTAAGATTTGATGTCTCAACTGGAACTACGACATATACCCTTGAATTCTAAAATGTGTTCACTTATCTACTAAGGAATATAATAAAACACGACAAACACGCTAGAATACTTACATGGGTTTCACAGTAAGAAACAATTCTCACATGCCTCAAATCTAGAATTAACCTTTGCAATATGCAAATTGTCCACACCATTTAACAGTATAAAAAAATTATTAATGTCACACAACAGTCATCTGAAATCTGTTTTCACAATTAGTCTTCCATTTATTCATCTTCGTGTTCATCATCCTCAAGTGTAAGATCACCAAGCAACTGATGCAAAGGTACTGAAGGAACATCTTCACCATCTGTCATAGATGCTGTATCCACTTGTTGATAATTTTCATTTCTGTACAATGCAATATTGGATCGCATCTCCTGGTCTTCCTTGAATTCATCCAATAACTTTTCAAAGTCCTCTTCTTCTTTCCCCTCCTCCATTTTGCCTTTGGAAGATGGTTCAACCTCCATGGGAAAATCCTTAAGCTTCCAAGGTCGAGGATTTCCCCGCTTCTTCTGGCGCTTCTCTTCGTAACTTTTATTCACCAAAACCACATCTGGAAGATCAAGTCCTTTGTACTTATCCAACTCCATACCATTAGTATTTACACCATAGAGATCGAAACCAAGAGCATAGTCACCAGGATTCAAAAGATGGCCCAGATGAGTTTTCACGGTAAAAATTGTGTCATTCTTTCCAAAGCTTGAAACACGAGATACCTAGGCCTCTACCAATGAATAATTCATACTACCCACAGTATTCAAACCAATATCAACTTCAATATCCAATACAATATATTCAGCCAACTTCCTGTTTGAATACGAATTCTCGACAAGCTGTGGTATATATCTGAAACTGAATGATCTCTATTAAACATACATTTGTGTGATGTTTTTGGTCCGCTACTGGATTCAAACCCATGTAAGCTCCATCTAGAAGAGGTTTTTGAAGAATCCCCGCTGAGGAAAAGAGGGGGTTTCACAAGGTTTTTGCGGTTAGAAAGAAAGATAAACAACAGAACATCGAACCCTAGATTATACAGTATGCGAAATTGTTTTCCTAGTTTGCCCAAACCAGGTTTCGCCATAGTTTTCCCACAGTGTCTATATTTCATTCTATGATCAGTTATGGATGAAATCTCTCCACTAAAATGGTTTAGTCTCAATCAAGGACTCCCAATTTCATTGAATTTCCTGTCTCAAGGCCAAGGCATGATACAATTAGAGGAAGCCTTCTATCTTCAAAGGGACCATCTTCCCTCAATTGGAAGCAAAGATCTGGTTCATTACTAGTGGGCACATCACTTGCAGCCCCCCTCAGGGGACTCACTACTATAAGATTCCCTAAATGGAGATGATCATAATTTTCTGTAAATGGAAAAAACCAGGTAATCAATTGTGTGTCGAGCGAGGAATATCAACTGATTCTGCCTTGTCCTTCCAGAATATATATAATATTTTTATGGTCAACTGACAGCACAATGAACTAAAGAAATGCTAAGTTCTTGTGAAAGGTGGTGCTTGAGACCCTGGACAATAGTGAGCCTTCAGATGTTTTTAGATCATTATAGATATAAACCTCACTAATTTAGTTGCGAGCTTATATGTTTAAAACAAGCAAATACATAATTATTAAGCACCATGTTGAATATCAATACATAGCAAGAACAGTGCCTTGAAGGACATGACTACATGTTGCACCTCACAATTTACCCTAGTATACAAATATCCAAATGCATATTTGTAACCACCGAGATAGGTTTTTGTGTCATTTGCATTCAAAGGTAGAAAACAGAGAGCACATGCACATGTGATAAAGTAACAATGTCCCAACTTCCATGCAGTTAGATGTTGTGATTACAGTGCAGGGTTATAAACGTTTCTTGAATGATGTGAGCAAAAATTCAATGTGCAAAAAAACATTTAATAAAAAACAAGAATGTCATAACAATCAAACACCTTTAAGGTAGTATGTGCCCTCCCTGTATTAGCTAATAATAGTGAACACAATTCACATTAGTTCCACAGCACAAATGCCAATAGAAACAATAAAAACAAATTTCCAGAAAAAACGTGTTCCATGGATATACATTAGTCAATCTAAATACTTACCTCTTGAAACCAAGAACTCCAAATGTACAACCCATAAGTTCTTAACACAGGCTCTTTGGTATATTCAAAACTGTTATAATGAGTTACACTGACAAGCAAACAAAAACGATAAAGTATTAATATTCAATAACATGTAATATAATAAACATATATATCATATAACAAAAATAGAGATATAGTTTAAGATACCAACCTGGGTGTGAAACTATTCTTGAAAATATACTTATAAGTGTTACTTTCATAAAATACTGTTTGTGCCTCGGAGAGGCCAGTCTTCTCTAGGAACCAACTGACCCTACAAGAGGGTGTGTACAAACCAGAGAGAGAGAAATGACTGGATTTAATTAGGTCAATGACAGTCAAGCATAGTACATAACTCAACATAAATAAAGTCACAAAAATTATAAACTTCAACCAAGTCTCAGCATAAAAGAAGTGATTATCATCACACCACAACTAATCACAGGTGATCAAAGTCAAGTACTTTATAAGACCAAAAATTCAACAATTTGGTATAAAAAAATGGAGGGTAAATGTTCGCATTAACCACAAGTCAAAGACAAGGCACCAGAAGTCCAATAATAACTCAATCAAGGTGGGGAAGGTACACCAAGTATTTAATAACTCAATCAGTAACAGGTAATAAAATAAACATATTGATCATATAACAATAAGAGAGGTATAGTTGAAGATCTCCACGTCAACATTAAACCAAAAATATGATAGCATAGATGTCCACAGTAATCTGTTCCATCCAAACCTATCAAGTGTACTTTAGGTTAGAAGTATTCTTTTCTCCGAACTGTACCTATAGTTTGGAGTCAAGAATACTGCTGACCTAAAAGTACACTTGATAGTTTTGGATGGAAACCATTTTCAATGTTGATGTCACTACCCTCCTTATTGTCTTACAAAAAGGCATGAAAATGAGGGAAAAGACTTAAAATTGTGGACTTCACCTTTAAAGAGTGCCTTACAATCACATTGATACGACGTCCCACAACCATTTCTCTTGACACCCACTCTTCATTCATTCTGTATGCATTTCACTATGCAACCGGTGCAGATTCTCATTGCGTTTTCAATAATATTAGTTAATCAATTTAGTATGACCCACGACCACTGACAACACTCCTCAGACGTCGGGCGTGGGTCATATTGAATTGATTAACTAATTGAGGGAAAACGCAATGAGAATCTGAGACGGATGCATAGTGAAATGCATACAGAATGAATGAAGAGTGGGTGTCAATAGAAATGGTTGTGGGATGTCGTATGAGAGGTAATGGTGATGGGAATTGAAAAGTCAAATTAAATTTGCATGGTGGTAATAAACTACACTTGTGTCTTCCATTGTCAGCTACACTTCAAGCCTAAAGGTGGTAGCCTTGGGACCCATGACCCTTAGAACCAAGGGTATGCTCCAAATGTGGCCAAACAACCGTAGTACTCTATAAGAGCAAAACTTCAACAAGGTGGTTTTAAAAAAGTTACTCAAGGAGGGTAAATGACCCCATTAAACACAAGTGAAAGATAAGGTACCACAAGACCAATCATATCTCAATCAAGGTGGGGGAGGTACAACCAGTCATATCTCTCTCAAATGTACAGCCATCCAATATAGCCTAAAATTTCGTCATCACAGTATAAGGAAGGGTGGTGGGATGCCAAATAAAAATATCCCTCATTTCTCTCTATTGATCAAATAACAATAAGAGAGGTGTCGTTGAAGATCTACACGTCAACATTAAACCAAAAATCAGATCTGAAGTGTGGGTACAAATATAGTACCTTGTACTATAGAAAATAAAAGCCACCTGTGTTACCTTTCAATTTAGCAACATGGTCTATAGAAGCAAAATTTCCTCACAATTACCATCGAAATTTTTGACTAGCGCTAAAGCAACAGTAAAAGAATTTATAACATAATTTTGACCTCTATCAACTTCAGCACTCCTATGTGGTCCCTGTGCTGAAGTTGGTCCTCAAGATGTAAGTTGCTTACACAGATAACCATTGCATGACTGCACAATCTTCTAAACACATATAAAGTAGACAGGAAACACCAAAGCTATGCCCAAGCAATATATCTGAGTTGACACTGTTAAAGGGTATGTATGATACAAAGTATCCATAAACAGACCATCATATGCCTTATTCAAGATATTTATGGGATTCAAATGGTAATGCAATCACCTGTATCATTGCATATCACGGTAATGCAATGCAATCACGGTAATGCAATGCCCCTTCTCCTATAACATCCCTCTTCATGTCAATATACATGTATGCATTTCAGATAAGCAAATTTATTGTCATTCTCATGCAAGCTACAATCCAGAAAATCATCAAAGAGTGAAAAAATGGATTAGGAATTGTCATTTCTATTCTTATCATGAAAAACAAAATTTGGCATCGTTTGAACTTTGAACATCCCATGTTGCACTCAGTTTTTTGGACAAGATATTAAGCCCCAATCTTAAATCATATAAGGAGAAAACATATCAAATCCATTCTCATTTCAAATGTTCTGCTTTTCTTTTTATTTTTCTTGTTCTGCATTTCCGTGTAGTTCTTCAAGGAGAATCCATCACCAGTCACAAATAGGCAATGAGATACTTCATAGGATTTTAGTTGTAACTATAAGTAGGTGTAGGGGTTGAGTGGGTGTGAATATAGAACTGTAGGATCAGTAGTGATCATAGGTCACACTCAATTGATGGAATGTATTGCCAAGAACATTTTAGATCAGTTTCCTTCATAGGGATATCCAATGGCCTCCTATAGGACAGCTAAGATCGTGGTAAGCAATAAACCACAAGCTGATATGGGAGGGCTGGGCTAGCGTCTTCATAACAAAGTTATTAACTTGATCATGACAAGCAACATGAATGGATAGTGGACACTTTCTTCAAATAACAACAATAGTTGTTATACTTCCTAAAGCTAATACTATTGTGAAATCCATCTAGCTATATTTCCATTAACAACGGAGAAATTACAGTTATAGAAGCAAAAGTACACGACTGCTCACACATTCCACATTCATCTCCAGATATTCATTTCCTTACTCCTTGCCTTTCCCAGAGATATTTTACAACATTATGCTATACGTGAGAGCTCCCAAAACATTGAATTCTAACCTCTAAAAAACATTAGTTACAGGTTTCAGAATTTATTTCCTATCTTTCTAATTGAAAGGATTCATATTTGAAACATAATGGATTTTGAAATCTATATAGAACTCCAAAAATCGGATAAACAAAACAAAGTCATAAATTGCTTATACAATTTTGTCAATTTGCTCAAAGAGCAATTGATACCAAATTACCAATACCATTAATGCCAAAATTATTTCATGACTCAAATAAGAACTTGTAAAAAAAGCAAAGATTAATATCAATGTGTTATACAATAAATGGAACAACTGAGGCTTCTGCATGTTAACATTGCAGCACACAAAGAGTCCAAGTCCAATCATGAGGAGGATTTTCCTGCACCCTAGCCAAGGAAAGGTTCTCAAAGTCACAATCAACAATTCTCATCTTATAATGTTTACATGGTTGAAGACCTCACAATAATGCACCTAGATTCTTGGACTCGAGACAAACTGGGATTTGAAAACATAGTCCACAAATATTTGTGTGTGAAATTCTAGACCCTTTCTTTATGAAGTGAGGTTCCCCATTCTTACCCAAAACACCATGCATGCAATCTACACAACATTGTCAAGCATCCTTCTGTATCGGTTTGGAAATTTGGTGTACAAATTTCATGCCAACCTCTGTAAACTAAAACAAAGAAGGTACCAAGGATCTTAATTCATACCAAGGATCTTAATTCATAGTTCCCAGTATCCATGCACCATTTCCAAAATCATGCCTGTGTACAGTCACCAAGGGAAAGTGAAAGTACCTTGAGAGAGAGGAAAAGTTAAGTACATACCTCAAACAGGTTAACATAGTCCACAAACTACAACAATTAAGCACACAGATAAAACCGTACTATATTTGAATAGTGCTAAAGCAACAGTAAAACATATTATAACATAATTTTCATCTCTTTCAGTAAAAGGTAATAAAATAAACATATTGATCAAATAACAATAAGAGAGGTATAGTTGAAGATCTCCATGACATCAACATTAAACAAAAAATCAGATAACCATTGCATGACTGCACAATCTTCTAGTAGATCCACTCCCATGTGTGTCTCCCTTTTCAAACCAAAAGCTTTACAATATATCGAAAAAGTTTAGATTTGAAGTTTGTTTTAGGATCCACTTTTCAAGGCTTTGACTTCTAAATATAGCAAAAATGTATAACTAAAATATTTAGACTAACTAATCTTGACAAGTGTAAAAACTATATTAAACTTAGAAACCTAATCAAAGTCTCATGGCTGGATGAGCCAAAACAGCTAACCCATCTAATGCCTTTGCCTTTGCTTGTAATGTGATGATCTCTTTCTTCATTTGGCTGAGTTGTCTCTTGAGTTCCTCTTTATCTTTCTGGAGATGAACATTCTGTTCTTGGGCCGCTCTTCTGCTTTTTACATCTTCATCAGCTACCTGTTTCACTTCTGCAAAGTTTTTGTTCACTTCCTGGAGGTCTTGCTTCAGCATACTATTGTCTTTCATCAAACTATCATTAATTAGTCTCATATGTTCATTCTGGCATCTGAAATGATCAAGTTCCTTTTTTTTATTTTCTTTTTCATGTTCTTCCATTTCATCATTTGGATCTTCGGATTTTTCATCAGAAATTATCTTTTTAAAACTTGCTTGCTCTTTGGAGGATTCAACCACTGCATTTATTACTTTCTCTTTTCCCTTCGAAGTCACTGATACTCCATTATCTTCCATACTTCCATTGTTATCATCGGGAAAATTCTTAGGAGTTATATCTGGTATTTTTCTGAGACTTTGATCAATACCCTCAAGAATCTATTTTAAAGTTGATTCTAAAATTTTTTCTTCCATGTCTTCCTCATCATCACTTGGTGAATCCTGTATGCTTAAGAAATTATCCTTTTTGAGTTCAGGATACAATGTGGCTTCCATATTCATCCTAAACTTATTTCCAGGTCTTGTCCTTGGCCTAAAACAAGCTATGAGTGGTTCAGATGGACACTCTGAGGATTCTGACGGTTTGTTATGTGTCGAGAGAGGGTCTTGCTTTACTTTTGGTGAAGTTTTTTCATCTTCTTCCATTGCATCATTAGGTTGTATAACAAGACTACAATTAAACTCTTCAGGCTTTTGTATATCTGTCTCTTTTTCAGGTAACTCTTCTTCGTGGTGGCATTCTTCATTTTCATACAAGATCTCTGTCTATGTACAATCGGAAATGACCTCTTTTCTAGAAGGATTTTGTTTTCTTTTTCCCTTCTTCTCTTCCTTAAATTCCACTTTAAATCCCGACCAATATAAAAAATGAGACCAAGTTCTACCCTGCTTTTCTACTTCTTTAGAAATTAACAATTTTATCAGGAAATGGTGAAACATACTGTTATTGGGAGTATCAGACTGATTCTTAACCTTAGATGCCATTTTACTTAAACTGTTATGCAAGTTATAGGGTAAGTTTAATTTCTTTGTACCTGAAACATGCTATAACAGACGCATATGATAACGGTATACAGTGGCGAACCTGCCTTCACATGTTATATACCTTTGGATAATTTGCAGAACATCCTGCCATTCCTTAACTAGGAAAGTATTCGGAATGCCTTGGCTCTAATCAGGATCTTGGTGTGCCGGAATGAGGAACTGGCTAAAATCTTCATCTATTGATTGCCTCTTATACCATTTTTCACCTTCGGTAGTAACCCCAGCAGCCTGTGCAATGGTTTATTCTGTTACTGAGAATTTAAGGCCGTTCATTTTCACCATTGAACCCTCGAGGTTTTTAGAAAATGATGTTGTAACCCCTATGTGAAACTCTCCCATCTTTTCGAACATGGTAAACCAACCAGCTGCTTTCACCTTTTCAACAGCAGATGGAAATTTCTTCATCCATTCAACATTTTGGGGCTCAATCCTAAGCACATGACCACTTGGGCATGATTTCTTATCTATCTCCATGACTGAATTCGTGACTGTAGAAGCAATACTTGAACGCGAAATTTGGTGAGAAGATACTGAAAACCCTCTTTTAAGCTCGAACTCCATTTTGTCTATCAACACTGATATAATCAGTGTTTTATCGGGCTTGAACTGATTTAGAGATATGGAGAGGTACGAGCCCCCAAATCTAATACTTGCTTCATGAACCATCTTCGAGGCCTGATCGCTCTTATAATTGCACCCTGTACTCAAAAACCTACTCAAAATAGTTGCTTCATGAACCATCTTCGAGGCCTGATCGCTCACATAATTGCACCGTGTACTCAAAAACCTATTCAATAGAAACCTGGCAACGTGCATGTATTTGAATAATGATATGTGCTGCCAACTTGGGTTAGTAAATCATCCTAGTCTATAGGAGCTTAGGTTAACTAGTCAACAGGTATGAAATGTTTCAGTTTTGTTTGGTTTGTTATGTTTTGTTTTGTTTGTTGTTTACAAAATTATAATATATATTAATTAAAATATAATATATATTAATTAAATAATATATATATATATTACTATGTCCATTCCAAAAATTTTATTATTTTGTGTTAGGATTGGGATTTCTAAGGTCCAAATTAGATCACTATAATATGTAGTACAAACAAGATGGTGGTCATTTCCTTGTTATCACTTTGTATGTAGATGATATGTTATTTTTTGGTAACAATAGGGATGTGAATTGTGATTTGAATTCTCATATTTTAGCACAATTTGACATAAGCGAAATCTTAATCCAAAATGTTGGGAGATTAATGGTAGGTATATGGTGTAGAATGATAGGTGGAGAATGGTCAACCACTTCCATGTGGAATACTAGTGGGTAACTCGTACTATTGTATTCCATATAGAATGTTGATGATATGCCATGTGACACTCATAAGACAATGCCACCTCCCATCATACATAGTGTTGATATATTCTACTCTCCCTGCCTTCTAGTTCGATTTGGAAGCTTTCCCTAATGATTTGATGATATTGTTGAGTGGAGTGTAATGACCATTCATACCATAAATTATGGCAGTTGGCATTGTCTATGATCACTAGTTCTTTGTAGACCATGCCCCTACCTAGTTCTGACAACGAGGGTTCCATTTTCTTTGTAGACCATGCCCCTACCTACATTTCCTATGTAGGAAACTAGACTTTCATCTAGGCATTTCAAAACAAAAATAACCAACTAGGTATAATGACACCTAACAATAATTTCAAGTCTCACAACCCTCTCACCAAGCATGACCTTCTTACGAGAGCATATGTGTTTTTACTATTTGGTGGAGCAATGAGTTGGATGAGAAAGAAACAAGTTGTGGTCAATAGCGGCATAGTATATGGCAGCTACTCATGCTTGTAAGGTGGTCATCTAGATTATGAAAATATGTTTAGATGTAGGGCTAAGTCAAAGATCTATTATAGTATAGTGTGATATTAACATTGTCATTAATTTGTTTAGCTAAGAATCCCACCTTTCATGCAAAGACAAAATATATTGACATCTAGTACCATTTCTTGAGATAAAAAATTGACGTTGGTTCTAGTTGGGGGTGCTTCCACCATTATTGTTTGAGAGATTTCAAACAATCCTGAAAAAATTCTTATGTGCAACAGGAGAGAAAGTTAACAACAAGAAGAAAACATTAAACATTAAACATCGTCGATATAGGGATGAATGTTGAAAACCTGGAAATATTGCATGGAACAATCTGACCATATGTAGTAGTGTAATTTTCCATTCTTTAGGTGGGGAGGAGCAATACAATGTTCAATAGAAGCAATGTGGCATTAACACCTTACTAACCCAACTCAATGTCATCTTATATGACTCAAGCCTTTGAATTTGGTAATCCTTTCCATGCATTTGGTTCATATCCATGACATCATGATCCCTCTAGCTCAAGACCTTTTCAACTAGCCTAAGAAAATCCAAGTTTTGATTTAGCAAAAGAGTATCTACCTGAGGAGGATCTTTCCCATAAAAAGAGGTCTTCGATGGCAAGATGATAGGGAAAAAAACTAATAAGTTTTCAAGGGCTAGTGCAAAGTCTAGGGAGAGGAGTGAACATCGCCAAAATCAATCTAAGAAATGTGTTAAACTTAATCCTAAGAAGATGAAAAATATTATATAAGAGGATGTTTCAATGACCCAGATTATGTCATTTCAAGAAATTTCCCTAGTTGGTAAGTTTTATAATAGGTTGATTGCCAAAAAACCCTTCAATTATGGATGAGTGATGTATAGTTTCCTGTATTATGATACATTCCATAATATTGTTATTTGTCTAGAGATTGGCTTACCTTCATATATAAAAAGGGAGATAATGTTGTTCAAATTTCTGAAGGAAAATGGCTTTGGGTGAACTCCATTCTCTCTCTAAAACCTTGGTCTTCAAGGTTTGACCCCATAAGAGAAAAATCCACCATCCAACCAATTTGGGTCAAACTCCCAACCCTCTTGTTGAATTATGGAATACCCCAACCGTCAAAACATTTGGGAGTTCAATTAGTAGATTCATTTTCTTTGATGTGAGAATGGAAGTCTATTGACTATCCTAAAATAGCATAGCAAAATCCCAAAAATTGAGAATTTGCTCACTAGGTTATTACATCTGCAAAATCCCAAAATTTCCTATGGCATTTACAGTGATCCATCTCTCTCGCCATGTATGTGCTAGATAATAGATAAAGGGTTTACCAAAGATAGATCCAGTAATTTGGATATCAAGTGCCGAAAATGGAGATAAATTTGGGATGTCCTGAAACGAGAATATTATGCATATCTAGGGTTTAAATGCCAGAAACCCTCCCATACCGTCACTACATGTTGATTATTATTCTATAGGTTGATTGCTTTATTGTTGAATTGTTAGTGTGAGACATGATTAAGTCTAGAAACCCTCCCATACCGTCAATACATGTGTCTAGTATAACCATGCAAAACTCCAGTCTGTACAACCACCCATTAAAAAAACTTCAATGTTGGCCCCATTCAGTACATTAATTATTCTATACATTATTCAAAATTAAGAAAAAAATATACTTTTCTTTACATTATACAAATCCACTAATTAGTAATTGAAATATCCCAAAAGATAACACATAAATCTTATAACTTGATTTTGTGTCTTGGTTAATCGACACATGTTCGACTCAAACCAAATTCTGGAAACAAATTGAACAATGAATCAAAGGGGCAGCAATCTTATAGAAAAAATGTACAACAACAAAGAGGATAAACAATAGTCATAAATAAGATAAATTTGGGGTGAATCTTGATCTGGTCACCCGTCTGTACAATTAGCAACCTACAACATGGTACCTTAACTCCAATCTCTTTGCAGCCTTTAAACAATAGTAAAAGAATAATTTTATAGGTTTGAGAGTAATAACCAATAGCAAGTGTCTACCATATTGAGGATAATATGGTACATACCATGGTTTAATCCTAACAGAAGGAGTTATCATAAGTGATTTATGGATCTAGGTTATTAACGCTCAACTTTTGAGAGGTTTTATATGCCACCTTTGGAGGAGCATCCCCTTTGAGGTCTCATTGCATGGAGTAAATAGCATTCAGGGGAACCCTAGCATTGCACATTTAGCTATATAGAGCACCTACATATTTGAAGAACGTTCCACTTTGTATGGTTTCTATCCTACTTTGTGGAGGATTCTCACCCATTTGAAGCCAAATCCCACCTAAGGAGGTTTCTTATGCATGATTTATGGAGAGGAATTCGATTTTTTGGGGGTCTTATTGAGCACTTTGTGGATTTCGTTTGTATTCGGTGGATCCACTTGCTATAATGCCCACTTTTTAGCATGACTTTGCATGCATTGGAGTTCTAGCCTTTGGAGGCTATTTTGAGACTTCTTAGCATTACTTTATCATTTCTTGAAGGAACCCCCTCTTTCTTGGGATTTTATGGATCTTTGAGACTATACATGTAGCATTTACCTCGACATTCGTCCCTGTTGCCACGAAAACTGAAACCTAAATTTTTCATCCCTATATCCATGAATGTTCGTGGAACTTTCAAAAACGTGGATATTGCCACGATTTTTCCGCCGTGACAAAAAAAAAAAGTTAAAAAATCATTTTTTGAACTGGGGAATGTTGAAAACATGGAAAATTTTCATGGAACAATCCGGCCATATGCAGTAGTGCATGGTCAACCAAGAACAAATTAGAAAGGAATTACGATTATTTATATGTTTGACCATGGTTGACTATGGTTGACTAATATCTGTTTGTATATGACTATGGTTGACATTGGTTCAACATTGTTAACCATGGCTGGCTATGGTTGTTTATTGTTGACATTGACTTTGATTGTGATTCTTAAACATATACACCATATTATAATTAATACTACATTGTATTGTTATTAATACTACATTTTATATTAATAAATATTAGTATTAAAATAATACAATAAAATTTACATTAATATTAGTATTAATATTAATATTAATGTTAAAATATTAGTATTAATGTTTATATTAAAATTATAAGTATAGCATTAATATTTCTTTATATTAAAATTATAATTTTAACATATTATTACTATCTCTTTTTTATTAAAATTTGTGTTCATATTAATATTAATATTATTTATTTTTTACTATAAAAATTACAAAATTAAAATTGCAAAATCTTTGAGAAAACATTATGATGAGTTTTATCTTTCCTTTTAAAATTGAAAGCATAATAATCTCCAACACCATAATCTCATAAAACAACATATTTTGTAATCATTAATACAATATTATTATTACGAATATTTAATTAAATAAACAATGCTTTTGAAGTAGATGATATATATATATATATATATATATTATAAATAAAATTTGATTAAATTATATATATAAAATATTTATGACTAAATTATAATTTATATATATAATTAAACTAAAAAATGTTTGAAAAAAAACCCAAATTAAAAACTTAAATGGAAAAATCATTTTATATTGACTACATTAATTCTTGAGACTAAATTAAAATTATTATATATAAATAAACTATTTAAAAAATGTTTGAACAAAACCTAAACAACTAACCAAAACTGAACGCAGGAAATAAGAACGGCAAGTGACCTAAACCTAACTTGCCACCCTAATCTACCATCCAATGTTTCATTAAGACCTTAGGGCTTCATGTCAAAGGCAGTGGCCAAATTTTCTACTATGTGGACTTCTTTATTTCAATTTTTCAATAACTTCGTTTACATTTTTCACATTGCACTCAAACGGATCAGATAATATTGCGGAGGAGTCTTGTTATTCGGGTTGAACTTGTCGTGATTCAAAATAATGCGACTCTTCATTCTTGTAATTTCTTCTATGACTCCAATGGCGATGGTAGCTGGTAAACAAATTAAGGAATAAATAACGGTAACGTTGTAAGCTATAGCTAATTGCAGATATCTTCTGTAATTTCTACTCTGAGTTACTGTTGGGGAAGAATATTAAAAACATAAACGGCAAAATCATATGCTGGTTACATTGGATTCTTGAGACTAAATTGAATTTTTTATATTTATATATAATTAAACTATTTAAAAAAAGTTTGAACAAACCCTAAATTAGAACTACGTTGAGAACAGGGTTCATTATGTATCCCACCTGCAACCGTTACAACAATTCCAACAAATACCTCATTCCAAGTATTGGAGAGTACCCTAAATGTAATCCACTCGAAATGTATCATTATGTATATTTGACAAAGATCTGTTGTCATTCCTTACCTGGCCAAATCCTGTCATCAGATCTGTTGTCATTCCTTACCTGGCCAAATCCTGTCATCACCCAGAATCGATTGAATCCATGAAGTACACAGCAAAATTTATTGTTTGGTTGATTCCATCGAAATTTAAACTCTGTATCGTTGCATTGAAAGGGAATTGCAAGGAGAAGGGTGTGTTACATAGATAGACCGTTTCAGTTATAAGATGGGTAGGGTCAACTATTGCTTTTGATATATTCCAGTATTTTCCTCACCCCTTAAATTAAAAAAAAATTAATTGGCCTTTGAAAACTGTGTTGTAGCCATCAATGTTTGGAGAAGTTTTTCAAGCAAAAGGAGCGATGGCCACTGTAGCAACAGCTTCCTTGTATGCTACAAAGACATAATGATCCATTCCTGCATAGCCCATATTAATTCCTTCATCCATAGCAACCCTAGCAATGATATTCATTCCACGCTTCATTTCTTGAGTTTTCTTACAATTACATCACTGTAAATGACGTCGTTAACAGCCACCGAGAAGTATCCATGGTGGACGGATTATTTTCATGATTATTTCGGTAAGGATCATTGCCAGTGGATTGACCAAACATAACCATCTCAAAAATGCTAAAAAATATATATATTCATCCTGCTTTTCATGTGAAATCTGGTTAGTGGAATATATAATTCAATCTTGCTCAATACACACAATGAATTTGATGTACTAATTTATTTCACTGGTCAGTATGCTAACAAATCCTAAATTTTTTTCACTGGCCAGTATGTTCCCTCCGCTATACTGAGATGCCTGGGTATTGTAGTATTCCATGAACTGCGAAATCCTGGTGCTGGCATCGTAGGCATGAAACCTGGTAAATACCTAAGAAACAGACTTCGATCCGCTGTAATCAAATGGTTCAAATGAGTGGCAATCAAATGGTTGAAATGATTGGCAATAGTTGAGATCAAATGGTTGAAATGAGTGGCAATAATAAAGACTCTCAGCCGCTGTAATAATAACCATGCTTGAAATCAGATGTAATGATAATGAGTTACAGCAGGTGGAACATCTTATCGATGGCTTGTAGCAAAAGCATTTGCAAGAAGCCATGTGCTTGAGCTTGCAATGACATAAGGTGTGAATGCCTCAAACCATAAGGAATCTTTCCCATTCCATACCGTAAACCAAAGTCAGAAGCCTGTAACACGGCTTTTTTTTAACCTGGAACGCTGAGGACGCCGTTGAAAAAATATTCGCTTTAATTTATTGAATGTATATGAGCGACCGTAGGGTAACATTTTATTTATTAATCCAGTAATCTTTTAAAAAAATATTTTTTAATTTTTAACCAATAAAAAGAAAGATAAATCAGTTATAATAATTTTTTTTTAAATATAAATTTGTATTAATAATGTTAAACTTTTATAAATTAAAAATATTTATAGTCAAACCACAACTAATAGAAAGTCAATACATTATCCAATACAATATAACCCTACTTGCTGACGGATAATAATGGTGCATGCCGAATCGTATGGGAATCGAACGAGTGGTGGAAAGAATTATGTAAAAATAAACTGCGGAAGTAATTAACCGTGTAGGATAAAAGATAACCAAAACGCTTTCTTTTTTTAGTCTATTTTTTAAAAAACACATTTGTTGGAAATTGTTATTTTAGTATTTTAACAATTGGGATTGTTTGTTCTAAATTAATTATCAATTTTAAAATTACTCAGATCGTCCAAATTGTGATCTAAACACTCCAAATTGCAATTTCAACAAAAATGACTTTGCAAAATTCGAATCTAAAGATTTTAGTTAACCCTTATACACAGCTCCGTAATTAACTCTATATATACCTTTGTTTATATATAATTTATTAAGTTAAATATAAAAAATTAAAAATACATATGGGTCCCGATATTCCTGCTATTCCTGCCTTTCTTTTAGGCCAGAAATAATAACAACGCAAAGTCAGTCGTGATTCCTGGCCATTTTTCTACTGCAGTTTAAACATTTAACAGTATGGAAAACTACATAGTACAAATATAAATATCGATTCTGCAACCTCTAATGCAATATTCTGACTAGTTCCTCTCCAACAGCGATGAGAAAACTATAAAACATAAGATTGGAATCGAAGCTGTACTAATCAAAATATATAAATTAAAAGTAATAATTTAAAACAAATCGGTTCCGCTATTCCTGCTATTCCTGCTTTGCTTGAGCCAACTTTGCTTGAGCCAAGAAATAATAATAATGCAAAAGTGAAATATGGCCATGGCCATGATCATGAAATATGCAGATATTTGAGTTTCAACATTATGGCGAACTACACAATACAAGGCTATGGCGCATATAAATATCAATTGTACAACCTCTTAATGCTATATTCTGACTGGCCCTCTATAGCGGCGATGCGAATACTATAAAACTTACGATTGGGCTTGAAGCTGTGATTGAATTATCATAAGATAGTGCAGGTATTGGCCGGATCATACTCCTCTCTGACAACAGTATACCTGTATCCTTCATCATAAGGCCAGTAGCTACTGGGATACACATGAACTGTCGGAGTTACAGCTGCCTCTGCATCCTTTTTGGGCTCCTGCTTTTTCTTTTCGGCTTCCTTCTTTTCTTCTTTGGCGGGACCCACGCTCAGTATCTCTGCTCTGAATCCCATTTTTCTTAGTTTTGTTGCCAGGCACACAGAATCTGCGTCTCCGATGACAGTTATCTTTCCCTCTTTGCTGTCTATTGCAATGGAGTCCGCTGTAACAGAGCACAGGTAATATAAGCAAGTCTAGATCATATACCTAATATATTGTAAATGGTGATCAAATATTGTGGAAAGAAGCAGGGAATGGAGATTCATGCCTCCGACTCCTGCAACGGCCTTCATGGCTCTTCTCTTGCTTCTCTCATCCTCCATCGTCAATTTCAACACTACTTTCTGCACAGTCCAATAGTGGTTAATCGGAGAATCTTTCAAATAATTAACCCAACATAAAAATTGGAAGAAGTTAAGAGACGCTTATAATATACCTTCATTGAATGATAGCCGATGAAGAATAGCAGCCTTTGTTATGATCCCACCAAGACAAAATGAACCAACCGGAGCTTCAGTGGCCTTTTTCAGTATTCCAAATTCTTGTGATGAAGCCACAATGGCTTCCGTGAGCGAAATAAATAGAGCTGGCTACCAAAATATGAGCCGTGACTGTGTGGTTGGGCAAGTTCCCGGAAATTGTTCTGCAAGCTGGAAGTTCACTTCCCGGAAGGATGAAAGAAATTGTTGAGCAATCTGGAAATTCGAGAAACAGTGTTTGATAGGATGCCTAATAATTATTAAGATGCGTGGGCGTAGCCAAAGTTATTGTTGCACGGCACCCACGTGTTTGAGTAGTGAATAATAAAGATTGTTACCCCATTAACATGGTTTACAGAATTGGGTTGCAGTGTACTTTGACACATTTATAGCTGGATACAGTGGCGAATACAGATCAACGGTTGTCTTTAACTTTTTGGACTGGCTGGAATGGGAAATTGCTCCCAAATATGGGAGTTAAAAAGCATCATTTCCTTACTTGGCATAAATGGTATGGTATATCACCACGTGTTTCGATTATTGTCGAATTGTATGATTTTTTAAGAGCGATATTTATGTGTAAACGATGTATTTTGTTTGATCTGTTATTTTTTTTTAAAATGGTAAAACTGTCATAAACTACGTCACTTCAAATAAATTTATGTATGTCATATAAACTACGTCACTTCAAATAAATTTATGTATGTCATATAAACTACGTCACTTCAAATAAATTTATGTATGTCATATAAACTACGTCACTTCAATTAAATTTATGTAAGGGCGTAGATTTCCATTTATGCAAGTTGTCTTTAGGGAGGTACTTCCATTCGCATAAAGATGTTTATGTTTAATGTTTTAAATCAGTATAAATTTATCTAAATCTGATTTTATAAAGCTTACGAGAATGATCAAATCTGTAAATTTTTTATTACTAAACTAGAGCATACATTCTTCTCACCATTATGCTACGACATACTCATGCATGCATTCTTATTCTTATTTTATTATTTTATTTTGTTATTAATTTTTTTTTATTATTATTTTGAGCAAAAATATGTTTATATTCTTGTATTTGATTATTTAAATTATTGATAAAAATCATGCTTAAATTTTTATTTTATTTTATGTGAATTTTAATAATAGGATAGTTAAAGAAATACTACATAATCAAAGGTCCAGATAAATTAAAATAAATCTAATTTTCTTTAGGGATAATCATTATATTTTTGCAACACTAATGTATATCCAAGCATGTGCATATTCTTCAAAAGATAATCCACAACAAGAAAATCCATCTTTTAGCACCACAACTTAGCACCACTTATAGTTTGTGGTGTAAATGTGGTGGTATTGGCACCACTTACATTTATGTGGTGTTAAAGTGGTGTTATTAGCACAATTTATATTTTGTGGTGTTAAAGTGGTGGTATTAGCACCACTTATATTTTGTGGTATTTTTTTTTATAAATCTACACAGTATATTAATTAAGAGTAAAAGATAAAATTACAGAGTGAGTAGGCCCTTGAAGCAGCCTGGGATAATGGAGCCATCCTGGCGTAACAGAAAAAAACATAACTAGCTAGAGTATTACAGAACATCTTGCGAGATATACAAAAAAACTGCCTCCTACGGCAAGGCCATGGCCAAAAGACAGTCTGAGTGAGATCATACAAAAAACGCATTAGACAGCTATTACAAAAAACCTGAATGGAGCAGAGAGACACGGTCTTCTCATCGAACTCCCGAGAATACATGGAAACCACTATTCACGAGGAAATTCCTCCAGAATGGGGCAGCTCCCCGGAAAGTCCTCTTCCGGTAGCTTCACAGGGAGCGGATTCGTTTTTCGAGAAGCGAGAAGGTCAGGTTTTGCATGGATGTAGATCCTCTTGCAAGGCGGAGATCCAATCGTGGAAGGGACCGGAACTTGTGTAGGAGTAGCTGCCGACGATGCAGGAGCAAGAACGACCAGGAAAGGATCAGTAGTAGCAGCAGCAACAGGCCCTTCCGAGGGCAAAAAACTAATATTTGAGACGCCACAGACACCACCACCATCACCCTTGCCACCATTGTCGGTCGTGACCGGGCTCCGACTCACGAGAGCATGTTGTTTCCAAGATAAAATGGTGTCAAGGTTGGCCAAACATTCATCCAGCTCGATGAGTTTGGCCTTGGTGGCCAATATCTGATTTCTGGCAGAGCCTCAGTTACCCAACATATCATCCAAAATATTGTCGAGCATGTTTTTAATGAACCAGTAATGATTGATGTTGCCTCCATTGTTGCCATAGGCCAGGTGATCCGCTACAAGCTTCCCTTCCCACTCATCAATCAAATTACGACTGGTGAAGGAGATGCCAATGTCAAATCCATCACTAGTGACATGAGAGCACTTTGTTTTGTTTCGGCCCCCACTACCCCATTGAGAAAGTTTGCGCGGCTTGGTCATGGCGAAGAGCACAATGAGAGTCCACAACTAGATACACAACTAAGCATGAGGGTGCAAAAAATAGAACCAACGTCGAGGAGAAGCAAACAGGATACAGTCATTGGTGCCCGCCGGCCGATTTAAGGAGCAATGATCTAGGTTCGCACGAGCCATATTAATTAACAAGGAGCCGAAATGATGGTGCAGAGAGCCGAGGTGAGGGTCGTCTTGAATGCGTAGAGGGATGAGGTGATGTCGAGAGGTACCAGAGTTGCATCCATCTAGCTGGTGAAAGGACATGCCAGCGAAGGATCGGGAGGGAGCCATAAAGCCGCAGGTGTGAGGGCAGGAAGGTGGAAGTGAAGCAGGTGGTATAGTGCATGGGGCACGCATGCCACGTTACGGGTGCCTGGGTCAAGGTTCCTCCCCCACGTTCCCTCCTCGTGTACTACACGTGGCCCCTTGTATCAAGGTGACACCCGCATCCGGGGTATATTTTGTGGTGTTAATATGGTGTTATATTAGTTAATATTATTGGAAATTGAGTTTTTCCTTGTTGACAAGTACCATAAAGTGGTGCTAAGCTATTATTTTCCACATGGACATGTACAGTTAAGATTTATTTATGTGGATTTGCACCATAAACAAATTCACAAATAATTATTTTTAAAATAACTAAATTCAATATTTATTTATTTTTTCGTATCAATTAAAATAAATGATCAAAGATTAATTTATAATTTTTTGCACCATACTTACAAGAAGTTCAAATATCAAGCAAATACATTCAGGTGATTCATTTATGAGGTTTACACCACAAGCATAACAAGTTCAAAAAAAATATTTGGAAAATAGCTCAATTCATTTATTGATTTTTATATTATTTAAACTTAAAATACAATTGACAAATAAATAAAAACAACTATTTTTAATTTATTACTATTATAAAATAGTAATAAAATTATTGGAATTCAAATTTGATTATTCATTTGAGATATTTTTATTTTATTAATTTTTTATGGAAATTAGTATTATTATTAGGTTTTTAACACAAAACATGGGTCTTAGATCCATCTATATGATCAATGGAGAAAACCTCTAGCTAAGGCCCTAAAAGAAGCTTTTAGGAATCTAGGACCAAGAAAGACACCACAAAGGTCACCACATATATTTCTAAGAGTATTCTTAGCCTCTAGGTATGGGAATTCACACTATTATAAGTTTTTAATCACTAGGAATAGGTCCAATGGGCCTCAACATTGTTGAACAAACAATCATAGGCCTTAGCTTAAAGGAATCCTAAGCATAAAGAAATTTTATGTTGTGGGGCTAAGCTCATATTTGTCACATGGACATGTACAAAAATGATTTAATTATGATGATTTGCACCATAAACACAACAACATCACAAATAATTATTTTGTAATAACTTAATTCAATTTTTTTCATTCAAATAAATGCCCATGATTAATTTATGAGGTTTTAAACCACAATCACAGCAAATTCAATTATTTGTTTTTATCACTATTTAATCCAACAAGATCACGTGATTCATTTATGAGGTGTTGCACCACAAACACAACAATTTCACAAATAATTATTTTCTAAATAGCTCAAGTCGACTATTCATTTTTCAATATTATTCAAGCAAATAAATACCCATGATTCTTAAATTTCACAAATAATTAAATACAACCATTTTTAATTTATTACTATTATAAAATATTAATAACATTGATTGGAATTGAGATTTCATTATTTGATAGGGCATATTTTTATTGATATTATTAAATTTTCTAATGGATATTAATATCATTACTAGGCTTTGTACACAAAGCATGGGTCTCAAATCCTTGGAGATGTTCGAGGGAGGAAACCTCTTCCTTGGGCCCTAAATGAATCTTTTAGGAATCTAGGACCAAGAAATATGGTCAACACACATATATTCCCAAGAATATTATTAACATATATGTGTGTATATTGATTGCATTAGAAGGTTTTGATCACTAGTGATAGGTTCAATGGCCCTCGACCTAGTTAAGAGAAGAAACCTAGGTCTTAGCTTAAATTAAACTTCTAGGCATGTAGGGATAATAATGATTTGTCACACTAACACAAATGAATTTTTGAGAAGATCTATCGCCTTATAATAGGGATAATGGTGGGAGTTGGAGGAACTAAAACTAGGTATAAGTCTTTAGGGCATAGAGATGATTAAGGAAGGAACCCCATGCCTTGTACCTTAGAGGAAACCTCTAGACATATAATATTAACAAGTATACCTTGAAACACCACATAAGGCCTCCTAAGGGTATCCTTGGCTTGATATTGGGGGTATTAATGTAAGAGGTTGTTTTTAAGCACTATATATGGGTGTTTAGGCCCTTAACATGTTTGAGAGAGGAAACCTAAGCCTTATTCCCTAGTAAAATATTTTGTGCATCCAAGGAAAAATACAACAACTCAAAGAACTAAACATGACATATTGGAGTTATTATTTACCTCTAAGTAAGGAAATCAATACCATTATGAGGTTTTTGCTAGTATGCACGGGTCTTAGGTTTTTGTATAATGTCATAGGAGGAAACTTGGGACTTAAACCCTAAGGGAAGCTTTAAACCACACCCATAAACTCCAAAGACTATCCTTGGCATCTGAGCATTCATATAAGTGACACTAGGTATGCAAACCTTAGAAATAGTCATGAGAGGAATTACATGAACTATGCCCTAAAGGACGGTTTTAAGCATATCGGGCTAATAGTAATGACTCAAACTATCACTTAGTAGATCATGCAATGTATAATATATCATTATTGTCAAAGTGGGATATGGGTGGAAGTTTGTGGTTTTATGTACTAGCGATGGGTCTGAGTAAATAGTTGGGGAAGAAATTGAAAGAATTATACCGTAACATGATATTATTGAGGTAATGGGCAATGATCAAGACCATGAACCATAACATACACCATTTAAAGTTGATATTTGACATAATAGTTGGATATGAGCATAATCAAGAGTTTTTGCATAGAGGGATGGATCTCAAGTCCTTTATTGGAGTCAGAAAAGTAAATCAAGAGCCTTATGTAGGTGTTCGTAATGATATTACATAGAATATGACCATGAATTTATCCCTAAAGAAACCATTAAGGAATCCAAATCCATTGACACACTATGTATCTAGGTCTTATGGCGTTTTAGCCTTAGATAAAATCAATGGAGGAGACCTAAATATCAACCAATAAAGGAATATTCTATCCATCTAGGGCTAAGAAGCTTTCCTCCACCAAGAAGGTTTCCTCCAACAACAACACATGGTTAGTGGAGGATACCTTAACCTTTGCCCCTAAACGAAGCTTGTAACTATCTAGGGGTAAGAAGTTTGCCTCCACCAACCATACACATCCTCCTAGTTGTATAATTGGACTATCATTGAGGATGTTGTTATAGTTAGGTGGTTTTAAGTAGCATGCACATGTCTTAATCCCTTGGGAATTATGTTCCATGGAAGTAGACCATGTTTTTGGCCCTAAAGAAATAATTGACGCATCTAGATCCATGAATTCTACCTGAAAGCAGCATTGATTACTTCAGAGGGGTATCTATGGCACGATGTATCTATGTATTGTGGCCTTGAGGCCTTACACATGGTTAGTGGAGGAGACCTAAATCTTGAGCTCTAAATGATTCCTCCACCCAGATAAGGATAAGAATATTTTCTCCACTAAAAACACATGGCCTTTGAGGGTATCATTGGCCTATGATTGATTATGTCATTTCCATTAGGTGGTTTTGAGTAGTATCTACATGTCTCAGGGCCTTGGGAATGATGTTATATGGAAACAAACCATGCCTTTGGCCTTAAAGAAACAATTGGGGCATCTAGAGTGATGAACAATGCCTAGAGCACCATGCATGACCTTGCATGGATATCCATGCCACTATGTACCCATTTCTTGGGGCCTTGAGGATTTGGACATGGTCAAGGGAGGAGGCTTGAACCTCTATCCATACAGGAATCTTACAACCATCCAAGTCTAAGAAGATCACCTCAACCAATCACACATGACCTCTTGAGGGTATCATTGTCATATGATTGAGGATATTAACACCATTATGTGATTTTGAGAAGTATGTAGGTGTTTTAGGACCTCAGGAATGATGCTATAGAGAAGAATCCCATGCCTTTGGCCCTAAATAGACCACTAAGGAATCTAGAGCCCTAAACAATGCATCAAAGCACCATGCATGAATTTGCAAGGGTATCCTTTGATCTTTTTGTCTAGGTCTTAGGGAATTGAGGTCTTGGACATGGTCAGTGGAAGAAATTTGAACCTTGGGCCTTAAAGAAATCTTTTATCCATCCAATTCTAAGAAGGTTTCCTCCACCAACCAAACATGGCCTCCTGAGGGTATCATTGGCGTATGATTAACGATGACAATTCCAGTAGGTGGGTTTGAAAATATGTATGTGTCTCAATGCCTCGGGAACGAGATTCTAGGGGAAAGAGCATTCATTTGGCCCTAAATAAACCATTAAGGCATCCAAAACCATGAACAATTCCTTAAAGCACCATGCGTGAATTTGCAAGGGTATCCATGGCACTATGTATCCAAGTCTTGGGGACTTGGGGATTGGAAATGCTCATGGGAGGAGGCATGAAGCTCAAGCTTTAATGGAATCCTCTAGCCATCTAGAGATAAGAAGGTTCTATCCACCAACAACACATCGCCTTTCAATGGTCATTGTCCTATGATTGAGGATGTTACTGACATTAGGGTGTTTTGAGGAGTATGTACATGTATCAAGGTGTTAGGAATGAAGTTCTAGGGAGGAATAACATGATTTTAGACCTAGACATGGTCATGGGAGGAGGCATGAAGATGAAGAACTAAAAGAATCTTATATCCATCTAGAGCCAAGAAATTTGTATCCACCAACCATACATGGCATTCTTAGGGTATCATTGGTTTATGATTGAGGATATTGATGTTGAGTAGTATTTACGTGTATCATGTTGTTGGGAATGAAGTTCTAGGGAGGAATACAATTCATTTGGCCCTAAATAAATCATTAAGGCATCACATCCATGAAAAATGCCTTGAAGCACCACACATGATTTTTTGGGGGTATCCAAGGCACCATGTATCTAAGTCTTGTGACATTAGGGCCTTTGACATGGTCAATGGAAGAGGCTTGAACATAGGTACCTAAAGAAATGTTCTAGGCATACATGACGAAGAAGGTTTACTGTCACGTCCCCTTCCATCAATCCAATGCAAGGGAGGGAAACATGACCAACATACCAGGCTTATTGACAATCTCAGCTCCATACATTACTAACAAATTCATAGATAAATAAAAACTTCTATGTGCAGATTCATACTCAATGTAAACATAGCGGAAATAAACATATTTGCACACACACAAATAGTAATGCATCAACATATCTATCACAAGTAGAGGATGATTCATTCATGCAGGGAATTAATCCCATTCCAATGCTATGCACAGATCTCATATCAACCATAGGAAGATAATCATTTTGATCCATTAACATGAATAATTATCATTCATAATTAACACATTGCAGAGCACAAAATGTATATAATTTAACCACAAAGAATACTTATCTTTGAGCTGAATCTATCCAAACAACTGGCTATGTGGGAGCAATGTTCCACCCAACTATAGATTTCTGTCTAGCCTATATTCTTTCAGCTGAGAGATCACCCCCGAGCTGGGTTGTGTATCCACTAAGGAGGAACTAGATGGGCTCACTCACAGCCATGGTTTCACTCAACAGCTATGCTAATCCAACACACAGTTGGGTTTATCAAGCATACAAAAGACAGAGGAGGAAAATGTTAAGCAAATGAGCTCAGCCACAGAGCTACAGGCATCTCAAGATAATTCAAACAGTCAAGGCACCCATAGTACCTACCACACCCAACACAAGGAAGGTCCCATTCTCTGCTGCACAGTCCCTCAGGCGTCCCTTCCCTCCAGTGCTCTTCAAGGTGGGAATAGAAAGGTCCAACAGATAATTCCTTGAGATTCTAGCCTTCACTAGGTTTATCAAGCAAACCCAATCTCTGCTCAGTGGTTCACACTTGAATTTCTCACAATTTTGTCATCAAATATATCAATCCCGTCATTGGTTTTCTGGGCTATAAAAACTAGTTTTTTCAATGGATTTCGAAGTATCTAATACTCTAAAATTCGCCCCAACGTTCATACCTATGCATCCCCCATTGGATTTTACTATCAATACTCAATTCTGAGCGTTTATGGCACTTCAAAACGTGGGTTCTTGCAAAGTTGCGATTTTTGGTTTTTCTCACTACTCGGAATTCGTAATAGATGAAAACTAATGCTAGGTTCTTCCACAATGGAATGGGAATGTGGAAGAATCAATTCTCATGAGGTAGGGTGACTTGTGGTACAAGAAAATAGAGCCCATACTCTGCCATACGAATTTCTGGGCTGCCCATGCTCCATTGAAGCCATGGACTGAATTCTTCAACAACTTCCTTACAACAGAAGTAAATGTCAACAAGGAAAGTCAAATGGGTTCACAAGATGACATATGGCATCCTATGGTTCAATCCCACAACCCCCTCACCACTCCTTAGTGGAATACACATGGCCCCTTCTCATTCATTGCTTCCATAGCCAGTTTTGGTATTTTATTGCAATATTAAATATTTACATCATTTTACAATATTCCATGGCATAATAGCACATGGGTAACAAAATGTCAAATGCTTTCCCATTCTAAATAAAATACAAACACACACTAGCAGGGCCTTGGCCTTAATCTCCACGCTAGGGAAACATACGTCGCATGTATACAATATTTACATTAAAAACCAATATTTCATAAGGGTCAAAATTGGGGTATTACATTGCCTCCACCATTCACACATGGTCTCTTAAGGGTATGACTAATGTATGATTGGTGATGCTGGTTACATTAGGTGGTTTTGAGCAATACACACGTGTCTTGGGGATTTGGGAATGACAATTTATATAAGAAGACCCTGACTTTGGCCATGAATAAACTATTTAGGCATCCAAATCCATTAATAAGGCCTCAAAGAACCACACATGGCCTTCGGGCCTTGGACATAGTCAGTGTGACACCTGATCCTCAAGCACTGAAGGAATATATAATGTAGTTATTTTAATATATATTAATATAGTTATTAATATGTAATATAGTTATTTTACTAAATATTTCCATTTGTAATTGTAAATATTAATATAGGTTATATATATATATATATATATATATATATATATATATATATATAAACCAAAAGAAATACATAAATCAAACCATTAAAGCAATTAATAATATTATACAACTCATAAATGAAACCATTAAAATAAAAACCAAATTTAATTATTTAATATGCTTTTTAGAAGCAATTAATCATATTATACAACTAATTAGTTTTGGCGCCTAAAATTTTAGCACCATGTGGAGGATAAATTTTTCACATTGAGGAAAGTGTTTTGGCACTAGGTTTTGATCCTCATTCAAAGCAGTGCATATTGAACAAAAAACAACCATTCCATTGATCGAAATAGGGAAAAGATAGAACCTATACTCTTCATATCAAATCAAACCACATTTATCCGTCATCTAACAATGAGCCTGATGTTATGCAATCAGGGTCGTATTTTGGAATTTCAGGTATCTGGACTGTAATTTCTATGGCCACCGAGGTAATGCCAAATAAAACAAGTAGCTTTTCAACCCAATCAATTCACCGTTTCCATTTTTCTTCCAGCATGTGGTGACTTGGGAGCACCTCACTTGCAGGTATGTATACCTTGGCACGAGAAGACTAGCTTGAATAAATTCATCGAGTTTCTCCTGGTTTATGAAGCTAAAAGGGGTTTTTAACATGTAATTAACTTTTGACAGTCACAATTTACAAAATTAGGGGTAAATTGTTTTTGTTGTTTTGAAGAAAACTTATAGTCAGTCAGCGTTCCTGTCACTTTTCCAGGAAGTCAGATTCGAGCTTGATTTCCAGGAAAATGGAGACAAATTTCAAAATTCCGCCACATGGTTTTTTTGAAAAATGCCGCCATTTAGGTCTCCATGCTACATATTTTCCAAATTCATAACGGTTTGAGAGAAATCCATGATTTTTAGAAGGTGTATTTCCCATATTTCGTGGTTGGATAGATTTGAAATGACAAATGGTGCTTAGGGATCTTGAAAGTCTTCCTCCTTGGCTTCTTACAAGGACACAGTAGGTGCAAAGGAGACTGGAATACCAGATCAAAACACAACTCTTCCGAGGCCTTACATTGTGGAGAAGATGGAAGTAATGCCAGCATTGGAGATCTCAGAACTAGAGGTAAAAAATATTTTTACTTACCTTAAATTTGAATTTGAGGCAATCATTTGTAGATTTAATGGTTTTTGGCCCTCGTCAGAGGATCTGCTTAACTTGGACCATAGATTGTGATATATTTTTTGTGCATAATTAATTTCAAATGTAAAATTTTTGAGTTTTTTGTAATGCTTTGTAATGCTTTTCATTTCCTTGAGTTTTTGTAAAATCCTTGAGTTTATTGTGTCGAGTCTCTTGAAGCTTTCACCTCCTATTCAAGAGTATTTTTGTACCAGTTTGTGTGCTTTCTCTTTAATTTTTGGTGGTTGGCATTGAATATTCGAACCTTACAATGGACTCATGCCTCCTTGTGATTCATGCGTCCTTGTGGATTCAGCGAGAGCCTCGTGTATTTTACAATTGCAACAAACTTGATCATCTATCTAACAAGTGTAATTCACAAAGGGCTTGCAACTTCTGCTAAAAGGGTTAGCTATTGGCTGGGTGTCACATGCGTTGTGCCTCTTATAGGGGGTTTTATAGCAGATGCTTACTGTGGCCGATACTGGATGGTGATAATCTCCTTGATAATATATCTCTGCGTGAGTCTACTTTTTTAAAATGCATTTGCATAGCAACTATTGCAAGCTATATTTATATAGTTTTGGATCTAATTTATGTTGTATAAATCAATGTTTCCTTCTAGGGATTAGTGTTGCTGACGATGTCAGCATCTCTGATTTCTCTGAAGCCACCCAATCAATGTGATGGAATTTGCAGCATAGATCAGAAGATTACCCAGAAAAAAGCGACACCCACCCAGCTTGGTGTGTTTTTCTTGGCTTTGTATTTGATATCCTTGGGGACTGGTGGACACAAGCCCTCCCTACAAGCATTTGGTGCAGACCAGTTCGATGAGGAATATAAAACATAAATGCTTAAGAAGAGTCCCTTCTTTAATTTCTGGTATTTTGGGCTCTTAGCTTGCCTTCTCTTAGCTACCACAGTTATTGCATACATTGAAGATAATGTAAGTAGGGGGTTCGGATTCAGAATTGTCATAGTGGACATCACTATAGCCACTGTTTTATTTTTATATGGAACACCATTCTACAGACATAAGCTTTCTGGAGGCAGCCCCATCACTCGTATTGCTCAAGTTGTAGTCAGTGCTATAAGAAAAAGGAGTATTAACATGCCATCAAATATGAGCTTGCTTTACGAGAATTAGGATGTGGAGTCCATAAAATCAGGCCAGAGGCTTCTATCGCACATAGATAATTTACAGTAAGTCAAAATTTGAAACTGGTTCGTCACATAGATTCTTATTTTGATTTTAAAAAAAATGTTGGACAAATCCAATTTGTTTCACTGAGAGAAGTTAGTTGCATGTGTGGTTAAAGTAAAGATTAAATTAACAATTCTGAACACCATCTTGAATTCTTCACTCATTGCTCTCGTTTCTCTCGCATGTGGTATTTCTACAATAGTTACATAACCTAGATGATCAACCTAATTATAACTATTTGACTGCCAACAACCAGTAAAATTATTTTGATATTTGTTTTTTGGGTTGGCAACGCGTTAGGTTTCTTGACAAAGCAGCCATAATAGTACAAGATTCTTCAAAATGGAACACCAATACACAGGGGAATGAGAAGCCAAATCCATGGAAGGTCTGCACAGTAACTCAAGTAGAGGAAACAAAGATTATATTAAGGATGGTTTCCATCTAGTTCTCTTACTTCGCCTTTGGAATGGATATGTACTATCACAAAGCACATCGTTCTTTATAAAGCAGGGCAACACCATGGATATAAAAATAGTTCCCCATTTCAAATTCCCGCTAGTTTCTCTTTTAGCATTTTCCACCATTTCTAGGCTTGTTTTCGTGACTATATATGACCATTTAATTGTACCATTGGCCAGAGGAATGACAGGAAATGAATGAGTATTCACTATTCTCCAGAGGATTGGAATTGGCATGTTCAACTCCATTCTTTGCATGGTCATTGCAAACCCCATACCCCAATCCCTATCAGTGTTTTATGGTTAACTCCACAGTTTGTGGTGGTGGGAATATTAAAAGTGGTTACTGTAGTAGTGTTACAGGAGTATTTTTATAATGAAGCACCTTATAGCATGAGGATCTTGGGTATAGCCTTGTCTCTGATTGTTCTTGGAGTCTCCATTTTTCTTAACACTATTCTCATAACCAATATACCCATATTGATGGATCAAGAGTTGGTTCTTTAATCCAAATATAAGTACTACTTCCACACCCATCTTGATGGATCAAAAGATGGTTTTTTATTCCAAATATAACTACTACTAACACACCCATCTTGATCAGTCAAGATGACCTATCTTGGTTCTTGGTTCCTTTTCCAATGGTCTTGTTTAGAACTGAAGTATGGTTCCAAACATAACATGTACAAAAACTAAACAAAGATCTAATTTTGCTTAAAATCGATAACAAAAATCACAATTAATGCTTGTAATTTACACCAAATGCTGCAACAAGAGTTTCTCATCTGAAACCCGAGAAGAAAAATGAAGAATAATCCCAAAAGGTTAACTAGGTCTTCCATAAAAATCCAGTAGCAGACTGGTAGCTGACACAGGGTTGGGAGAACCGGTAGCTTGCCAACATGACAAAGCCATAACATAAGTATAGGATCCCTCATCTAATACACATCGATATATTTTTTATGTGGGTAGCGTAGCCGGGTAATCAAATCAAATGTTCTGTGTGTTGTTATTACATTAAATAAAATAGATTACTTGTCCATTGAATCAGTGAGAGATACTTTAATAGATCAACACCATGCCCACTACTAAATATTTAAGCATACCCAAGCATTGCACCTTATTAGAGTAAAATAAGTGTACGTATTTGTAAGGCTTGGTTATGTTAAAACCTATCTTCTCCATAAATGACAAAGGAATTAAAGAATGAGATGATCCTAAATCATCCAAGCAGTTGTGGAGGTATATATTCTGTAGTTCCAGGGTGATTAAAAAATGAGGAGTCAACTGCTCATTTCCCTCAGGTTTTACATTGTCATTTCATGTCTCTTGCTTGGGCCATTGGAAGAGTATTTTTAATTACGTTGGAAGAAAGGGATGAGATGTTAATCTCTATATCTCATTTCTTTGCATAGTATTTTTACACAGGAGTTGTGTGTTGTAGCTTTGTCTTTATTTGGATTGTGCAACCACAATATTTCCAGATGGATCTTAGCTCATGGCCATATTCTTATCAGAAACAGTAACTTCATTGTAAATAGTCATATTTGAAGCACAGTCAGGACATCTGTCAGAGTTAATTGCAATGATCTTGGTGCACTTTTGTCTCTATTCAATATAAATATAATCAAGCCCTATTGGAGGTGAGCACAACCATCTAATACATGGATTCCCAAGGTTAGATCTGGAAACTATGGATCTACGCCTGCCTCATAGAGCTTGAATGATAAAATAGTGTCCTTGGGGACCCATATGTCCAAGGATCCACATAGTCCTCAAATTATGTGTAATATTTAATGCCACTTCGAGGGGATAACTTCCAAATACAAGTTCACGATGTTTTGCATATCCTCTTCATACATGCAATTACTTATTATTTAAACATTTAAGCTGGCTAGGAAAGTTGAACCCACCTCTACAAGTCAGGAACACACTTTGTATAAATATGCCTTGCTACCTGAAACTTATAATATGTCATTTCTAATTTTACTTATTGGGTTCTACCCACTTGCAACATAAAATGTCTAGCACACCAAAAACATAAGCCAATTACCTCCAATTCATCAAATCAAACCAACCAGACAAACAATTATCCTCATTTCATCTGATCTGATCAAGCAAATACACCAACCAATTACCTCATGGTGTCATTGGGGATGAATGCAATTTTCATTCTGCACAGGATTGATGATTTGCAATCTCTAGCTTTTGTCAGTTTTTATCACGTAGAACAATGAGCCCTTGGGAACGTAATAAATCTTCCCAGCATCCAAATCTTGCTCGACCAATTTCTGGTTGTGTACCCAACTAACTCTTCCTTTTCCTCTACAACAAATCCAAGCAATCACATAACTAGAAAAATATAAAACACAATCAAACTACTAGTAATCCATGGCTTCCTTTAAAACAAAACCCTATTGATAATCCATAGCTTCCTTTAAAAAACAAACACTAACAGACCTTTATAAGTTGAGAAAATAACCAAAGGAGAAGGGAAACAAGGATGGTTGGTGGACAATTTAAATAGTTGTAAATTGGATTATTTTTATTGGTTGTTGGCACTAATCAGTGCTATCAATCTATGCCTTTATTTTTATATAGCAAGCAGTTATACTTACAAGAAATTTAAGCGAATTATTTCTGGTACAACAGAGTGAAGCGAATTATATCTGGTAATTGGTTCTTCCATTCCATGCAATTTTAATGAATGAAATTATATAATAGTAAAAGTTTTTTTTATTCTATATTTGATTCCGCGTCCAACCATAATAATTAGCTCATCTTCCTATTCACAGTAGATTCTTGATCTTCTTCCAAATTATCTCATTTCAAATCCACCTCGTTCTTCCATTCCATACAATTTTAATGACTGAAATTATATAATACTAACAGTTTTGCAGAATGCTCAATTTATATATGCAATCAATATTTACAATTTCAATTAATTTGATATTAAGTATTATATTAATAGATTTGCAATTTCAACCAATTTGATTTCAATTTCAACAAAAGATTACATTGCTAGATGCCATGTTCCAAGGTGAGAATTCTAAACAAGAAAACAAAACTTTAACTCATTATCATATTCCAATATGTATCGTGCAAGACGCTTTCCACTCAATAAAGGACATTGATTTCTTGGCTGAAGCTACCCAACTTTCTTTGTCTTTTAGCATGATGTGTAGTTATTTTTCTTAGTTATCCAAGATATTCAAGCTAGGCAGTGGATTTTGATTTCTATCATGCCATTTTGTTGTACATAAGTCTCCTTTTAGAAAAATATGGCATGTCAAGTTCGGAATTTGAGCTAAAGGCTTCTGCTTCATTATCTGATTCAATTTTGTTATTTTAAATGCCCACTGATGGCAATAGTGATTTTCCGTTCCAACAACATGCTTAATGACATGCAAAAGCTATAACTCCTTGCAGGGAAATTACCACTCCATGGCTCTTCACTTGTGTCTATTTAATGTACTGAATTATTGATTTTGTTAATGATGGATTAAAACTAAATAAGCTTTAAAAAAATGTTTTAATATACATTTTTTAACCTTGCTAAGAAGTATATATATGTGTGTGTGGTGCAAAAAAATATAAATCACATATTATATATATTTATATATAATATGTGATTTATATTTTTTTGCACCATTTATTATTTTATGGTGCTTTGCACCACTTGTTATTTTATGGTGTTTTGCACCATATACAAGTTTGTGTATATTAAATAATAATAATAATAATAATTTTGGTGTTTTGCACCACAAAACCTCAATCCACCTAAGACTGGTTTTGGTGGTTTGCACCACACACCATGGAATGCCACATATTCATTTAACACCCAATTCTACTTTTTTACAAACACCACTTTTGCACCATAAATCTTAGTACCACTTACATATCCCCACATTATCACCACTTTTTCACCACTATTTGAAAATTGAGGATTTCCCAAATTCTTTACAAATAGTGGTGCTAATGTGAGGCTAAAATGCCCTTTTTCTTGTAGTGATCATTTTATTTTTGCAACACAAATGTATATCCAATCATGTGCATATTCTTCAAAAATAATTTAAGTTAATAGAGAAACACATTGTTTAAGGTGAATTTTCCAGGTCTAGTCAATCTTAAAAACCTTATCCGTGAAGATAATGTATTCTAGTACAGCCGTGGGAAAAATGTTTTGTTTTTTTTTTAAATACTTATTAGCGTCATACATTTTAAGCATAACCCATTATATATATTAAATTCCTAATAACCAATGAAAACATTATTCAAGGGGGTATGAACAATCAATATATTTTCATCAACAATCCATTATATATACGATGACAGAGTTAAAACTTGTCATTGTACAACAATAAATAATCTGGTAAATAAATTAAAAAATGTACTTTGAATCTTAATAGTTGAGAAAATTTTGTGCCAAAAGAGCACATGTTGTCATTAAACTACCATCGGTAGTACATTCCTAAGATGAGACTTGGAGGAACCAAAATACAATATTTCGTTGTCGTTCTGCTTGCCATAGCCATGCACTAGTTGCAACTTGTGAGACCAACTATAGAAAATGGTTTGGCCTCCAAATACTACATTGGATTTTTCAACAACCATATTATTAATCTTTAATGACTTGATACTCTACGGCCAAATAATTATAAAAAAACAATAATGAGGATTGAACAATAAATAATGAGCTTTTTTCGGGGCTTATGGAGGTATTTGGCACATATCTTCTAGTGGTTGTCGAAGAATCTCGAATAAAAGGTAGGGTTTTAGTTGTTTTCAACTCCACCTTTATTACGTTAATTCCAAAGCTTGACAAAGTGGACCATATTGAGGACTACAGGCCCATATCGCTCTGCAACTATGTTTATAAGATTATAGCAAAGATTAATGCCAGAAGAGTCTAGGGCATCCTATCGAAGGCCATCTCTCTTGAACAATTTTCCTTTTTGGAGGGCCATCAGATCCATGATGCCATTGGTATAAAACAATAATTTCTTCCCTCGACAAAAGTAAAAAAGCTACTGGTTGTGGTTATAAAACCTGATTTATCAAAGGCTTACGATTGAGATAATTGGATATTTCTTCGAATGGTCTTATCACAAATTGGGTTGGAACTCCCTTTTATTAATTGGATCATGTCCCGTGTCCAATCTGTGAGCTTCGTTGTACTGATTAATGGCTCCACCTCATCTTTTTTCCGGACGGGAAGAGGGCTTTGCCAAGGTTTCCCATTAGCCCCTTTGTTGTTCGTTTTGGTGATGGAGGGTCTCAGCAGGTCAATCATTCATGCAAGGATTAATGGAAACATCCGTGAAGTGCATATGGGAGAAGTAATATACATCTCTCATATTTTGTTCGTAAATGATATTTTTCTATTCTCTAGTGGTTCTTGAAGGGATATATGTAAGTTTAAGTCGATCTTCCAAAATTTTGTGGAGGGTACAGGTATGTCTTGCAACCTAGGAAAGTATTTTGTTCCTTTTAGTAATCAACCGGAGGATGTCATGCAATGCGTGGAAGCCCAATTCGACTTCCATTTATTGACCTTTTAGTGGGTTTAAAATACTCGAGGTTTGTTCTAAAAACAAACAACTACTCTAGTAAAGACTAGGCCTGGCTTGTTTGTCGATTTGAAAATAAGATCTCATAGTGGTGCAATAAATGGCTCTTGAAGGTTGGAAGATTTATTCTTGTTAAGACAATATTGGAAGCAATGTCAGTTTATTGGGTTTCAATTGCACATGTTCCAACTTCTACACAAGATTGCATCCTAAAATTATGTTTCATCTTTCTTTGGAGCAGGGATAAGGACTATAAACCCTTCCATTGGGTCTCTTGGAGAAGGATTACACTCCCAAACTCCTTGGTGGATGGAGGCTCAAGCACCATGTGAGTTTCTCCAAATCTCTTGTAGCTAAAGGCATTTGGAGAATTATAAAAGGAGGAGGCTCGTGGTTTAAACTCGTGCATCAAAATTACATATCTTTGATTAATATTTTAGAGTAGATTCAATCAATTGAGAATCCCTACAGGAATATTCCATCCATGTCGAGGGATTTTCTTTAGGATTTTAAATTAATAGTTGAGTGGCTAGCTTGGGATGTAGGTAATGGTCGATCTTTAAAAATTGGAGTGGATGCTTGGATAGACAGCCACAAGGCCCACATTCTTCCACCAAGGATGATTGATTATCTGCTCGACTGAGGTATCATCTTTCTTTACCAGATATTCAATGAATAGAAAAAGAATCCTTTAAAGCAACATTGGATGTCTGCTGATAGGATGGTTTTTTATAACGAGGATGCAATAATTTGGAATGGATATATTAAAGCTATGCATTCGACACACATTAAATTGGTGGACCGGGATGATAATATACTTTGGTACATGAACGAAGATCGTGGGATCTATACTCCCAAGTTGAGCTACTATGTTTTAAGAGAAGAGGAAGACCTTCATCCTACTCAGTGGTGGAATTTTGTTATTTGGGATTTCAAGTGCCCCCTCAAATCGAATATTTTCATGTGGCTAGTCTTGGCTAATAGAATTCCTACTTCGGATTCCCTCTTACTGAAATTTGGGATGAGACCCAACGGATGTTCGTTTTGTAAAAATGTGAGAGAAAGCATCAGTCATATGTTAATTCACTGCCCGTATGTGCATGAGTTATGAAATTATGCCTCATTGGAATTAGGTACACACTTTATTTGGACTAGCCGAGATGTCTTAGAAGCTCTAAAATATTAGTTGTATAAACCAGAGCTTTGCCTCTTTTGTTGATTTGGGGCACATGGTTAGTGCATAATCAATTGGTTTTCTACGATAGATTTATCCTTCCCGCTTTTTATGCAACCAATGTCTTATTTATTCTCCATCAATTCCCATAGGGGACTAGAACCACCGGGAATAGAGACATCTTGGAGGAGCAGATAGAAAAGTCTTCAACGTAGTGCTTTTTTGATGGAGAGGTGCAAGGTGAACAATGCAAGGGTGGCGTTGGAGCTATCCTTCACCTTTATTATCAACACTTTCAAATGGACTGTAGGTATTTTTCCAACTATAAACAATAAATACGAGCTTGGGGATTCTATCTTAGTGACTAATTGGTTGAAAAAGAAGAGCCTTCCCAATAACATTTACCTCAAACCCTTTATGAAAATATAAGCAGATGATTTGTTTTATTTAAAGAGACTATATTCACTCATGTCTATAGGGAGAGGAATCAGATGGCCGATCAACTCTTGAAAATGGGCATACCATTCGAGGAAGGAACTTGGAAGCTATGGGAAGTTGATAAGGACTCCATTAAAAAGTTTGATCCATGTTCTTCTCCAGTCTAGAATACCAATAATATGCTATTGGAGGAGGGGGGGGTGGTTTGAGAGCACACAACAACCTTATGCATTTTAGAAATCGGAACAAGAATGCTATGTTCCATAATGGTTAAGGAATACCTTTTCAAGCGGAGAAATTTTCTAGAAGATGAATCTACATGGGAGAATGAAGATTTTAGATTGAGGAATTTATCTTTGCCAATGCTTCAAGGACAAAGTATCTTACGGAGGAACCACTTTCAATAAAATAAAATGTTATTATTAATTTTTTTTTTTTTTTTCGTCATTGAAAAGGCCCAATGGTTGATGCGATATTTCATATTTTATATAATCGAATGGTGTGATCTATCATAACAACATCGAATAATAAATACAAGGTAAATTTATTTAAAAGGTTTGTTCAATATGAAAAGATATGGATAAATCAAAATGGGAAAAGAAAAAACAGATGGACAACACCTTCTTCTCTTTACATATTGGGAGGCACTTTCATTGGTTATCAAAATTGGTTTTTTTTTGGCCTATAAGCTTAAATATTTTTATTTAAAGATGCTTAATTATTGGCCTTAATTATATTTAAAATATATCTCATCCATTGATTTTACTAAGAATGACAGAAGTTCAATAATCTTTGTATTTAAAATAAAAATTAAATTATCATTTTTTTATTATTTTTTATAATGGCCAAATATTAAGTTTTTTTTACTTTGGTTATTCCATAATCACTATAAATTTGGGAGTGCGTTGTCCCCACACATGCTATATGGAAAAATTAACAGGAGCTCAATCTTGCTCCTTGATAGACCCAACTTTGGGTTGTGGTGCGTTTATCGGAGCTCAATCAAACCAACTGCTTGATCAAGCAATATGTACAACCACAAAAACCATCGACTAAGGGTTGACTTAAACCTCAATTGAGCTATTAGAAAAATATTGCAAAATGATTGATTACAAAATTCTATCCTTCTTGCTGCAAGTTGTTTTTGCAGTTGCAACTTCGAGAGGGTGAAACCCCTTCATCTCATTAATCTTAGGTGGCACATTTAAGGCTAATGGATTCCTCAATGAATCCTCTATCGAATATCATATCATTTTCAAGGTTTTGATTTCATATTATATTTTTATTTAACTCGTTTTAAAACATATACTAAATTCGTTTCTTGATAGTTTCAAAGTTGATTTTAGAAAAATCAATATGATAAACAAATACACAACAAGAAAATTATAAAAAATTATGTGAGATCCTTGTGGATTTTTCCTCTTCAAAATGGTATTTTTGGTTTTTCAATTTATGTAAAAATGTTGGAAAAATGTTGATGGGGATACAAAAGTGTATAAATTGTGATTCAAATATTAATGGGTCAACTTAAAAAAATCATAAAAAAATATAATTAAAAAAATATGGAATCTACTACATTTTGTGTAGATCATCCTCCTATATTTTGTTTTTGAAAATTATATATCTAACATTGAATTATTTGACGGAAATAAAACTCACTTGTTAGCACTTCCATAAATTTTCGAGGAAAATCGAAAAATTGCACATTAAATGACACTAACAATTTTTGAAAAAATACCATAAGAAATACATCACAATCCCCTACAAGTCTTTTTTACCACACATCAAAATCCACAAGTCTTATATGAGTTTTGGTAGCTTCAATCTAAGGAATATGAACAATAACATATTTTAATTGCCACATCTTGTTGAAAAGTGTTACCCATATTTATGGATTCACCCCTAACTTACCTTCCAAACTATTTAGGTGAAAATGTATTTAGCATTTTTCCTAGTTCTTTAATCTTGTTCTTCATATTTAGATTTTCGAGTAAAATCATTTAGTTATATGAAAATTTGGCACATTAAATGACAACAATAAGTTTTGAAAAAAATACCATTAGAAAGACAATGCAATACCCTACAAGTTTATTTTTTACCACACATCTAAATTGACAAGGCTTATATGAGTTTTGGCCACTTTAATCTAAATAATATGAAAAATACTAAAATTTTCATTGCTACATCTCATTGAAAAGTGTTACCCATATTCATGGATTCACCCCTAACTTAACTTCCAAACTATCTAGGGGCAAATTTATTTTTGTTTTTTCCTTGTTCTTTAATATTGTTCTTCATATTATGATTCTCTATATTATATACCTCTTCTTCTTGGGTTAATTGTTTCTTTTCTTGGCTTTACTTTTCCATTTATTGTAATCTATTCTCCATTTTTTGGAACTTATTCTCCAAACTTAATATTTATTGCCTACTTGTTTATGAATCTTGTCTTCAAAGGATGCAAACTTATTATCAAGCATTACACTTAACTCTTTCAAGTTTGGATTCTCTTTTATCACTATGTTTCTCTAATGATTCTATATAACCACAAAGAATCTCCAGTGTTACCTTTCTAGGTCTCCTTTTGAAAGGTTTTGGTAGATATGGTGAATTATTCATATTGGAATACATAAAATATAGATGAAATAAATTATAAACAAGACTAGGATAAGGAAAATATCCCATGAAAATGCTCTATAAAAATGTCTCAGTGGATATACCTCGTGAAAATTCCCATTATTTATCACAAAAAATGCCTCGGTGAAAATGCCTCAATGAAAATAACCCATTGTTTCAACTCTGTCATATTCTAATAAACCACAAAGATTCTAATCATAGGATGGAATTTGTATTATGTATGACAAGAAATTGAGAGGTATCCATGGTGAAAGCACATTGGGTATGATGCATAAATTTCCTTGCCTTCTTGAAGAAATATCTTGGATCTCCAGTGTGCGAAAAGGATTTGGAATCATCTTTGGGTTTTCACTGATGGGGATGGGCATTGGTTCTACATTCTGGCATTGAATAGTTGGCATAATTGGATAAGCCCTTTTCAATTATTCATTTGTGTTGTGACATCGGGGGGTATATTTTGAATTCATAGGGAACATTGTTGGTTTGAAATACTTTATCCTTTTATCCCCACAAGAAAGGTTTCCATTTGAATTTCGATGTTCACTTGGAATGACATGAACCCAGTGACCTCACAATGCCAATTTGACTATGAAACATTCATAATTTTACCCATAAAACACCCATGTTCTCCCATTTCGTTTTTCTACTAGTTAAATTGGTTTATAGTGGATGTATGATTATATTTGAACAACATCGGTAATTTAAATATTTATGAAATGAATGCAAGAATCAATGTTAGAAATGCAATCCCAATAATGACATTAATTCCATGCAATTAAATAAAACATTCAATAGTAACTATGTTGAGCATATTTCAATGATATTCACAACACATTTCACAAATAGGAGAATACTAATATGAAATGTAACCAACTGTCTGCAGACCAAGGGAATTCGACCTAGCTGTAGGCTCTATCAAGGCATATCTTACTGTTATAGCTTGAAATGACACCTCTCCGTCCGTGACGACACTTGTTTCCCTTGGTCGCATGACGACACTTCTTGAGATCAAGTTCAGTCACACAACAGGACATTTGTGGATGGAGGAGTCATTTGGGACATTAAAAATGGTTGAAATTACCTCATTCTTGACCCATTTGATGTATATGACCCTTAGGAACATTTTTCTAGACCAAACCATCTCCTGAAAATGAGCAGAAAAGCCTGTTTTTGGCCATTTTTCAACATGAGCGCGACTCCACTGTTATAATAGTAGCGTGTGTACGCGACTTTACCTCATTCAAAGTAGCGCCCATTGCCATGTATACGCGACTTTGTCTACTATAGAGTAGAGTACACACCTGTTTTGGTCAAAATCTCAAAATTTGAGTAAGCTAAGTTGGTTGGGAAACCTCTTGAGTGGTTGCAACTTCTTTTCCTCTTCCTCATTGACTATATAAGGAGGGTAGAAGGGTCATGTGAGGGGACTAAGCCCAATTGCAAAGTTATGCTGGAGGAATGGAGACCCTCATCCCCCTCTCTTGTGCTTCAGTTTTGGTAAACCCTAATACAATTGCTTAGAGGCTGGGATCCTTGGAGAACGGAAGTAGGAGATCTTGAATCTAGGTTTCGTGAAGTGCCAAGCTTGAAGGAAGGTATAACTTTATGTACTTGCTTTCATTCATTAATAAAGATCATACGTTCTTCTCTTTCCAAATATGACCCATTAATGTGTCTTAGATTTTATTACAGCTTGTTTATAATCTGATGTCTTCTTCTATTATGAATATCAGTATTATATGTGTAGTCAAATGTGTTTGAGAAAGGTATCAAGTCGTTTTGCAGGTCTGGGCATTGCGACATTGGATAAGCATTGAAGAGCGAGGGAGGCAAAGCTAGGATCAACCTTCTGAATAAGGTGCCTACATCTCTAAACCCTAATCTCTTTATTTATTTGTTGTACTTGCAGAATGCTTGTAAGTCTATCTTTATCACCGTAAGTTGGTAGTTTCTCCCCTGAACTATAGGTGCATTTTCCCCACAACATAATGGCGACTCCGCTGGGGAAACCCTAACTGCTTAGGGGTATCCAAGGTCATTTCTTCAGTCTTGTTTGATGGTCTTTGTTCATTTTCTTGATTAGGATCAGTTAGTAGGCTCTGTTTGACCCTCTTGGGCTTTTTACAGACCCTTCCCAACCCATGCAAACCTTTGTGGACCCAGTTTGGCGGTTTTAACCCCGTTTTTTAGACTTTTTTTCTTGTACGCTACTGTTTGTACCACACAGTAGCGCCCATACTGCTATGAGCGCTAGTTTCCTTCATACACAGTAGCGCCCATACTGCTATGAGTGCTAGTTTCCTTCATACACAGTAGCGCTCAAAATCTGGGTTTGATTTTTTGAGTTTTTGGGTTGTAGACCCAAATCTGGGGGTTGTGGCTGCATTTTTTGGGGTCCCTGATGACCTTAGGTCTGAGTTAAACCCCTATAAGTGGTCTCCCATCCTTGTACTGATCTTACATTCATCATTTGAACCTCTTTTGATCAATTTGGGCTTGTTTGGAAAGTTTTGGGGTTTGTTGACCTAAGTTGGGGGGTTGTGGACCTGTTTGGTGTTTTGTACCCTAATTTGAGTCTGACTGAACTTGCTTGCCCCATTTTCCACTGGATTTGAAACCTATTGAGTCTTCTTGACCCTGTTTGTATCTATTTGAGTGAAATTTCTCTTTTAGATTGGTTTTTTATCCTCCCTTATGCTTTTTAGTTTTCTTTTGTAGTGAAAGCCCAAGTGTTTTGGCCATTGTTCAAGACCTTGTTTGCATTGTTTATGTGCAGACCTGAATTTACCAAACCATACTTCTTTGTAGGCCATTTGCTTCGTTTGGGTCTAAAAGTAGTTTTTGTACTCTTTTCCCAATGTTTGGCATGCTTACATCAATAAGAATTTGAAAGTCATATTTGGTAGCTTTTACTGTTTCATAAAGAGAACCTGAAAGTTTCTTTGCTTTGCTTTGATAGTAGGTTAGTTTCAGTTTTTGTTTCTTACCTTTGAAAAGCATAAAGAATTTGGATTCATTTTCTGAATAGAGTACCTTGCAAGTGGCTTAAAAGATTTTAGAGTGCTTTGCATCAAAAAGAACAAGTTTTCTTTTGCATACCTAGTTGCTTGAGTAGCTGCATTCTTATGTTTTGAGTTTATTTTTTGAACATTTAGACTTTATTTTTACCTTTTTTGCATTCGAAAGATTATAGAATTGCATTTGCACATGCATTCTAGATCAGAATTTTAAGACTTGCATTGAAAAGAAAAAGATTTGTTTGGTGGTAAATATTTCATTTTCAGTACTCTATTTCTATTATAACCACTTTCACACACCCACTACCTTTTTGAGTAATCAAGCAACCTTTAAAATGAACTCTAATAAAATGAACTAGCAACATTTTCTTTTCTAGGTTACACTACACCAACTAGTTTTGGTTAGGATCTTGGGTTTAAAACACCTTAAACCACCCAAGATCACACATTGCATAAAAATCGTAGTGAGACTATCATCAGGTAAACCCACCTCACTCAAAATTTGCCTGGGATCTATGCAGTAGGTCATTGCAAGATCAGTTTGTGGGAATACTCCTCCTACTTGCTGTTCGAGCATACGCCAGGATCGGATTGCGTATTGGCGACTCTTTCGAGTTTCAGGATTAGCTACCCTTCCCACGCTTTCTGGTTCGACCGGTGACTGTTCCCCCAGGAATTTTCGGTGTTGTGGTATCCTTAGTATCAGTCTCTAGGTTCATACACAGGTGATAGCAGAGGGTATATCTGCTGTACCTAAGACAGACGTGGGAGGAAACCCCGTGCAGGTCTTTGGGAGGGCGGTTGGGTGATTCCAGCGCTTGCACCCTTAGTCATTGTATTGTTGACCCCGGGTAACTGTCTTTCTTCCTTCGTTGATCTGTTATGGGCCCTCATCATCCCAGAATCTTCTCCGGAAGGCATCTGTTTGCCTGGTTTGATTTACTTAGGACCCTTTTTTAGTGGTGTGCTCTTTGTGCTACTTTTTTTAGTTTGCCTTACAGAAATTCTTGTTCATTTGAGCGAGAAACTATGTCTAGCATTCCGGCGAGTGCCAATCAAGGTAACCCTCTTCTGGGGGATCCTTGTGCTGTTCCATTCATTGGAAACATTGGTGCTCCCTTAATGGCTACTCTGAATCTTCCTGGATTCACTATTGGGCTGCCGGTTTGGTTGTTTTCTACTCCGAATGCCTTGCATGCTCCTGACGCTTCTTTTGTGAGCACCTCAAATCAAGAGCATCAGAACCCTGGGCCTTCGTTGCCATTAACATCTTCTCCTCCTCCTTCTACCTCATGTGGCGAAAGTAGCAATACTAGTAACCAGCAGTCTAAAAGGAATAGACGGGGGAAGAATAGGAAGAAGATGCCAAAACAAGGGGCCAACCACCCTGCCTCTGCAAATCATGCAGGGGGCACCTACCCAGCCTCTGGAGGTCATGCTGGGAGAAAACGTTTAGTGACTGAAAATCATACTGAAAGTTTGTCTTCAACCACTGTCAGTCATGTTGAGGACACGTCATTGATCACTGCTAGTCATATTAATGACAAGTCACCAGTTCCTGTGAGTCATACTGGAGACACCAGATCAGCCATTGCAATTCATGCTGAGGGAGTTGACATTGTTGACAAACCCAACAAACTGAAGCTTAAGTTCCCTTATAAGTTTTGCGAGGGAGATCACCTTACTTACTTGTGCCCTGTACTTCCAGAAGTGCAAAAAGTGTGGTCCTTAGTTCAAAAGTCTTCCGCTTCTGAGCAACCAACCTCTATGAGTCATGCTGGAGTCAAGCTGTCAGCCAATGCTAGTTATGTTGAGAGTACTGACGTTGTAAAGGAGTCTAAACCTATAGGACGGAAACCAAAGTTCCCTTGTAAACTTTGTAAGGGAGATCACCTTACTCACCGATGCCCTGCCATTCCAGAGGCACGAAGAGTGTGGTCCATGTCTGAAGGAACTTCTGTTCCTGAGTTGTCTATAGATTCCCTGTAGTCAGATCAACCTTTGGTTGATAAAGTGGTTGAACCAATGCAATCTTTGGTCGACCCCACTCTTCCTTCAGAGAGTGAAGTGATTGAATCGATGCAATCTTCGACCAATCCCATCAGTCCTTCGGAGATTGATGCACCTACTACTGAAGTCTTCTGCATTACCAGTTTGGATATTCCTGAAAAAGGGGGCACTTCATCTGTGCCATATGAACCCCTACCAAGCCCTAGGATTGTTTCCTTTGATTGGAATAGTCTAGCCAAGCCTCGTCTTCCTTCTTCGACACCTTTCCAGATAAATGTTGATATCGGGAACCATACAGTTGATCGATGCATTGTTGATGAAGGTGCTTCTGTTAGTATCTTATCCGCTTATGCTTGGAGAGATTTGGGTTTCCCTAATGTTATTCCAGCTGTTAATTGGCCGTTGACCTTCGATAGAAGACCTAGTGAACCGATCGGATTCCTCCATCAGGCACCTGTTACCTTGGGTGGAAAAACAGTCTTAGTTGATTTTATGGTTCTAAAGGACCCTGTGGACTTTGATATGATCCTTGGGGTGATTACATTTATGCTATGCATGCTGTGGTGTCTATGTTTTTTCGTGTGATGCATTACCCTCATAACGAAAACATTGTCACCATCGACCAGCTTGCATTCGTTGATCCTCCTTATTACCCAACTGAAGACCAGTCTGATCCCTCGTCATTAGGCACTACTATGTCACATGAGCCTTATGTGGCATATTGTTCCTTGATTTCAACTGCTACTGAGAAGAAGTCTCTGAGTTCATGCTTACCTTCTCGGGACTTGGTCCCAGCTTTTGACCAAGTGATACCTCCATCTGAATGTTTAGATATGTGTTCTATCTGGGATGATATACTTCCTTCCGATGAAGTTTTCCTAGAGTCCATAGTACAGTCTGCCATTCATTTGGATGTTGATCCAGTTGCAGTTATGTCCAGCCCCAGTTTGACCTTAAAGTCTGATATTCCTACTGTTGAGTCTTTGGACTCTCTTCTAGATCCACAAATCGGTGTTCCTGCTGAGTTTGATTCTGCTTCTAGAATTTTCAACTCCCATGATGATGAATTTGTTCCTGCAAATTCCATCATGTCCTTCAACTTTGATCTTCATCCTGAATTTGATCTTGTTGATTGTAAGTCCTCGGGCTTGGGTACCATAGAGTCTTCATTCGAAAATTCTGCCTTGTTTATGCCTGTTGTTGATGATAGTGAAGTTGAAAGTATTTCTACCATAGTGACTTGTATCGGGTCTTTCCTTACATATGTTTTAGATATGATCCTGGTACTAATGTTTCTTGGAGACAGGATTCTTAGCTGGATGTTTACTTCCTTACTGGTCCTTTTCGACAACTTGTGCAACCATGTCAGGTATATTCGGAACCTTGCATATAGGTTTAGGCTTCCCCACTGTTATGTTGCATTTGAACCTTTTGCCATCCGAATTCACCATAGGGTCAAACCTGTTGGATATTGGTGTGTTAGCCATCTCTTTATGCATTGTGCACCAGTCCGACAGCAGAGCCTACCTAACATGGGTCACCCTAGTCAGCACCCTTATGACATTCTGGTGCCCATGCTGAGTTTTTCTCATAGGCTCGGGAGCCTTTTTAGATTTACCATGACTTTGAGAAGAAGCCTCATATCTTTCTTCCTCATATATTTCTGGCCATCCCTGATAAGGCTCCCATCTTTGTGTTCAAATTGCATATGCACCTGTTATTATCCCGCTTGCGTTAATGATACTGAAGCCGGATTCCATGCTTTTAACTCGTTATATAAGCCTCCATCTCTGATCTCATTTCCGCTAAGCCCTGTATCATTTTGCCCTCACAATTTGACACCTTTTACCTCGAGGAGACACACCCTGAGTGTCCTTATCTTGCTCATGTTCCTTGCATTATGCATAGCTTTGTTCCATGCACTTGGAGCTAGTTTTGCATGTCCCTGACACTCGTCTCCTCCCATTTCGAGCATTCTTCTTTTACTTTGAGCTCGTTAAAAACAGTAAGTAGGTTTCGAGCATTCTTCTGCCTTTACTTCGAGCTCGTTAAAAACAGTAAGTAAGTTACGAGCATTTCTTCCACCTTTCCTTCGAGCTCGTTAAAAACAGTAAGGAGGCTACGAGCATTTCTTTCACCTTCCCTTCGAGCTCGTTAAAAACAGTAAGGAAGTTATGAGCATTTTCCTATCTTCTTTGAGCTCGTTAAAAACAGTAAGGAGGTCATGAGTTTACTTTTCCAGACTCGTTAAACCTTTATGCAAAAGATCCCTATGGATTTCTTTTAAGCCCTTTTCAGACTCCTTAAATAGGAAAAGTTTGCCAAGCATAGTTGTCTTTTCGGGCTCGTTAAAATAACTGAACCGACATCCACTTAGGTATAGAATTACCCCTTTTCTGGGCCTTGGTGGATAATTTACGGAAAAGGTATACTCTAGGTATACTCTAGTATGTGCTAGAAGAGTTCTTCTTCCATCATTTTACACTTTTTCGGGGAAGGAGACTAACTTTACGAAAAAGGACCTTTGGAGTTGTCTTTAGGGTTTTCAGACTCTCGAAATGTGAAAACTCCAAGCGAGCATTCACCTACTCGGGCTCGATGTGAAATCCATGAGATAGGTGTATAGAGGACTGTTTAAGTTTTTCAACTCTTTAAACAAGAAAACACCGCCGAGCACAGACCAATCTGGGCTCGATATAAAATCCATGGATAGGTGTATGGAGTTTTCTTCTAGGTTTTTCAGACTCCTTAAATATGAAAATACCATCGAGCATGCTTTAGTTCTTTGTCAAGCTCGTTAAAAAATGAAAAAGGAAAGGGAAGGGAAGAATGTCAAAATATCTTTCAATATGATGGCAACAAGTCAACTATCTCCTTGAACAAAGCACCTGTTTTGAGTCTTTCAAACAAGTTGGGTTCTAGTGTTGGCCTTAGGATAAACCTGATCTCAGAGTTCTTACTCCTCCGTTTGGTTAGTCTTACAATCATATGGAGAATTTGTTAATGTCTCCTACATTGCAGATTTGCATCGTGGTCCCTTTGTGTTAAAAGCTGCCTAAGTCACTCTTGTGTCGTGCTCACTGTTCAAGGATATAACCTGTGTCGGCCATTCTGCAATTGCCTTGACCTCATGTGTCGGCCATTCCTTGGTGTCAGTATGTTTCATCATGTGTTTAGTCCTACTCCAAATCAGCTCATACTTGTTTGAGTGTCCCTCGTGTTGGATGATGGAGGATGCATTAAGGCCTCCATTCCAACGGACTTCTTCCCATCGACTTCAGCTCATTGTACTCTGGGAATGAAGTTTAGAGTTTTTGATTAGTACCTTGGGGATTGCAGTCATTAGTGGCAGTTTCCCTCGCTATTGGATAGATGGGAATACATCAATGTCTCCTATCCGTTGGATTCTTCAAGTGTTCGACGCAAGACCACTTATTCGCACTTGCTTGAATGTACTAGGTACCTTGGGTTCCATTTTCATCATTGGTGGACACCCTCGCGTTTGTTAACGGTATACATCAATGACCGGTAATCAAATGATACCTCCCATGTTCGACATCAACTCATTTATTCGCATGGATAGGTTTGTACCTTGGGTTGTTTTTGGATGAAGACCTTGGGATCCTCGATAGCATCACCTCATTTATGTTATCACCCAAGTTGCGCAAGACTGAGCCACACTCTTTTTGGCTCTTGATGAGACATAGATCCAGCTTGTTCTCTATGGCTATGCTTGACATAGATCCACCTTGTATTTATGTGGCTATGTTTACACTTATGTTCCTCATGGATCCACGCTTGTATTTTAGTGGCCATGATAGATGCATCAGTATTTGGATCATTATTGTATCCTCTTGGAGATCATGTTCCACCATTTGAACATGGACAGTTACCCCATGGATAAGTTTGTCTGACTTTGCCTTTGCTTTCAGGTACTTACCTATGATTCTTGGTTTCTCCGTTCCTCCACGATTCAACTCTTTTTTATTTATAATTTATTTCAGCCATCATTTCCCGTACTCCCTCTGACCTCATACATTAGGGCGCATCTGTTATAGCTTGAAATGACACCTCTCCATCCGTGACGACACTTGTTTCCCTTGGTCGCATGACGACACTTCTTCAGATCAAGTTCAGTCACACAACAAGACATTTGTGGATGGAGGAGTCATTTGGGAAATTAAAAATGGTTGAAATTACCTCATTCTTGACTCATTTGATGTATATGACCCTTAGGAACATTTTTCCAGACCAAACCATCTCCTGAAAATGAGCAGAAAAGCCTGTTTTTGGCCATTTTTCAACATGAGCGCAACTCCACTGTTATAATAGTAGCATGTGTACGCGACTTTACCTCATTCAAAGTAGCGCCCATTGCCATGTGTACGCGACTTTGTCTACTATAGAGTAGAGTACACACCTGTTTTGGTCAAAATCTCGAAATTTGAGTAAGTTAAGTTGGTTGGGAAACCTCTTGAGTGGTTGTAACTTCTTTTCCTCTTCCTCATTGACTATATAAGGAGGGTAGAAGGGTCATGTGAGGGGACTAAGCCGAATTGCAAAGTTATGCTGGAGGAATGGAGACCCTCATCCCCCTCTCTTGATCTTCAGTTTTGGTAAACCCTAGTACAATTTCTTAGAGGCTGGGATCCTTGGAGAACGGAAGCAGGAGATCTTGAATCTAGGTTTCGTGAAGTGCCAAGCTTGAAGGAAGGTATAACTTTATGTACTTGCTTTCATTCATTAATAAAGATCAGACGTTCTTCTCTTTCCAAATATGACCCATTAATGTGTCTTAGATTTGATTACAGCTTGTTTATAATCTGATGTCTTCTTCTATTATGAATATCAGTATTATATGTGTAGTCAAATGTGTTTGAGAAAGGTATCAAGTCGTTTTGTAGGTCTGGGCATTGCGACATTGGATAAGCATTGAAGAGCGAGGGAGGCAAAGCTAGGATCAACCTTCTGAATAAGGTGCCTACATCTCTAAACCCTAATCTCTTCATTTATTTGTTGTACTTGCAGAATGCTTGTAAGTCTATCTTTATCACCGTAAGTTGGTAGTTTCTCCCCTGAACTATAGGTGCATTTTCCCCACAACAGAATGGCGACTCCGCTGGGAAAAGCCTAACTGCTTAGGGGTATCCAAGGTAATTTCTTCAGTCTTGTTTGATGGTCTCTGTTCATTTTCTTGATTAGGATCAGTTAGTAGGCTCTGTTTGACCCTCCTGGGCTTTTTACAGACCCTTCCCAACCCTTGCAAACCTTTGTGGACCCAGTTTGGGGGTTTTAACCCCGTTTTTTAGACTTTTTTTCTTGTACGCTACTGTTTGTACCACACAGTAGCGCCCATGCTGCTATGAGCGCTAGTTTCCTTCATACACAGTAGCACCCATACTGCTATGAGCGCTAGTTTCCTTCATACACAGTAGCGCTCAAAATCTGGGTTTGATTTTTTGAGTTTTTGGGTTGTAGACCCAAATATGGGGGCTGTGGCTGCATTTTTTGGGGTCCCTGATGACCTTAGGTCTGAGTTAAACACCTGTAAGTGGTCTCCCATCCTTGTACTGATCTTACATTCATCATTTGAACCTCTTTTGATCAATTTGGGCTTGTTTGGAAAGTTTTGGGGTTTGTTGACCTAAGTTGGGGGGTTGTGGACCTGTTTGGTGTTTTGTACCCTAATTTGAGTCTGACTGAACTTGCTTGCCCCATTTTCCACTGAATTTGAAACCTATTGAGTCTTATTGACCCTGTTTGTATCTATTTGAGTGAAATTTCTCTTTTAGATTGGTTTTTTATCCTCCCTTATGCTTTTTAGTTTTCTTTTGTAGTGAAAGCTCAAGTGTTTTGGCCATTGTTCAAGACCTTGTTTGCATTGTTTATGTGCAGACCTGACTTTACCAAACCATACTTCTTTGTAGGCCATTTGCTTCGTTTGGGTCTAAAAGTAGTTTTTGTACTCTTTTCCCAATGTTTGGCATGCTTACGTCAATAAGAATTTGAAAGTCATATTTGGTAGCTTTTACTGTTTCATAAAGAGAACCTGAAGGTTTCTTTGCTTTGCTTTGATAGTAGGTTAGTTTCAGTTTTTGTTTCTTACCTTTGAAAAGCATAAAGAATTTGGATTCATTTTCTGAATAGAGTACCTTGCAAGTGGCTTAAAAGATTTTAGAGTGCTTTGCATCAAAAAGAACAAGTTTTCTTTTACATACCTAGTTGCTTGAGTAGCTGCATTCTTAGGTTTTGAGTTTATTTTTTGAACATTTAGACTTTATTTTTACCTTTTTTGCATTCGAAAGATTAAAAAATTGCATTTGCACATGCATTCTAGATCAGAATTTTAAGACTTGCATTGAAAAGAAAAAGATTTGTTTGGTGGTAAATATTTCATTTTCAGTACTCTATTTCTATTATAACCACTTTCACACACCCACTACCTTTTTGAGTAATCAAGCAACCTTTAAAATGAACTCTAATAAAATGAACTAGAAACATTTTCTTTTCTAGGTTACACTACACCAACTAGTTTTGGTTAGGATCTTGGGTTTAAAACACCTTAAACCACCCAAGATCACACATTGCGCAAAAATCGTAGTGAGACTATCATCAGGTAAACCCACCTCACTCAAAATTTGCTTGGGATATATGCAGTAGGTCATTGCGAGATCAGTTTGTGGGAATACTCCTCCTACTTGCTATTCGAGCATACGCCAGGATCGGATTGCGTATTGGGGACTCTTTCGAGTTTCGGGCTTAGCTACCCTGCCCACGCTTTCTGGTTCGACCGATGACTGTTCCCCCAGGAATTTTCGGTGTTGTGGTATCCTTAGTATCAGACTCTAGGTTCATACACAGGTTACAGCAGAGGGTATATCTGCTGTACCTAAGACAGACGTGGGAGGAAACCCCGTGCAGGTCTTTGGGAGGGCGGTTGGGTGATTCCAGGGCTTGCACCCTTAGTCATTGTATTGTGGACCCCGGGTAACTGTCTTTCTTCCTTCGTTGATCTGTTATGGGCCCTCATCATCCCAGACTCTTCTCCGGAAGGCATCTGTTTGCCTGGTTTGATTTACTTAGGACCCTTTTTTAGTGGTGTGCTCTTTGTGCTACTTTTTTTAGTTTGCCTTAGAGAACTTCTTGTTCATTTGAGCGAGAAACTATGTCTAGCATTCCGGCGAGTGCTAATCAAGGTACCCCTGTTCCAGGGGATCCTTGTGTTGTTCCATTCATTGGAAACATTGGTGCTCCCTTAATGGCTACTCTGAATCTTCCTGGATTCACTATTGGGATGCCAGTTTCGTTGTTTTCCACTCCGAATGCCTTGCATGCTCCTGACGCTTCTTTTGTGAGCACCTCAAATCAAGAGCATCAGAACCCTGGGCCTTCGTTGCCAGTAACATCTTCTCCTCCTCCTTCTACCTCATGTGGCGAAAGTAGCAATACTAGTAACCAGCAGTCTAAAAGGAATAGACGGGGGAAGAATAGGAAGAAGATGCCAAAACAAGGGGCCAGCCACCCTGCCTCTGCAAATCATGCAGGGGGCACCTACCCAGCCTCTGGAGGTCATGCTGGGAAAAAACTTTTAGTCACTGAAAATCATACTGAAAGTTTGTCTTCAACCACTGTCAGTCATGTTGAGGACACGTCATTGATCACTGCTAGTCATATTAATGACAAGTCACTAGTTCCTGTGAGTCATACTGGAGACACCAGATCAGCCACTGCAAGTCATGCTCAGGGAGTTGACATTGTTGACAAACCCAACAAACTGAAGCTTAAGTTCCCTTATAAGTTTTGCGAGGGAGATCACCTTACTTACTTGTGCCCTGTACTTCCAGAAGTGCAAAAAGTGTGGTCCTTAGTTCAAAAGTCTTCCGCTTCTCAGCAACCAGCCTCTGTGAGTCATGCTGGGGGCAAGCTGCCAGCCAATGCTAATTATGCTGAGAGTACTGACGTTGTAAAGGAGTCTAAACCTATAGGACGGAAACCAAAGTTCCCTTGTAAACTTTGTAAGGAAGATCACCTTACTCACTGATGCGCTGCCATTCCAGAGGCACGAAGAGTGTGGTCCATGTCTGAAGGAACTTCTGTTCCTGAGTTTTCTATAGATTCCCTGCAGTCAGATCAACCTTTGGTTGATAAAGTGGTTGAACCAATGCAATCTTTGGTCGACCCCACTCTTCCTTCGGAGAGTGAAGTGATTGAATCGATGCAATATTCGACCAATACCATCAGTCCTTCGGAGATTGATGCACCTACTACTGAAGTCTTTTGCATTACCGGTTTGGATATTCCTGAAAAAGGGGGCAATTCATCTATGCCATATGAAACCCTACCAAGCCCTAGGATTGTTTCCTTTGATTGCAATAGTCTAGCCAAGCCTCGTCTTCCTTCTTCGACACCTTTCCAGATAAAGGTTGATATCGGGAACCATACAGTTGATCGATGCATTGTTGATGAAGGTGCTTCTGTTAGTATCTTATCCGCTTATGCTTGGAGAGATTTGGGTTTCCCTATTGTTATTCCAGCTGTTAATTGGCCATTGACCTTCGATAGAAGACCTAGTGAACCGATCGGATTCCTCCGTCAGGCACCTGTTACCTTGGGTGGAAAAAGAGTCTTAGTTGATTTTATGGTTCTAAAGGACCCTGTGGACTTTGATATGATCCTTGGGCGTGATTACATTTATGCTATGCATGCTGCGGTGTCTACGTTTTTTCTTGTGATGCATTTCCCTCATAACGAAAACATTGTCACCATCGACCAGCTTGCATTCGTTGATCCTTCTTATTACCCAACTGAAGACCAGTCTGATCCCTCGTCATTAGGCACTACTATGTCACATGAGCCTTATGTGGCATATTGTTCCTTGATTTCAACTACTACTGAGAAGAAGTCTCTGAGTTCATGCTTACCTTCTCGAGACTTGGTCCTAGCTTTTGACCAAGTGATACCTCCATCTGAATGTTTAGATATGTGTTCTATCTGGGATAATATACTTCCTTCCGATGAAGTTTTCCTAGAGTCCATAGTACAGTCTGCCATTCATTTGGATGTTGATCCAGTTGCAGTTATGTCCAGCCCCAGTTTGACCTTAAAGTTTGATCTTCCTACTGTTCAGTCTTTGGACTCTCCTATAGATCCACAAATCGGTGTTCCTGCTGAGTTTGATTCTGCTTCTAGAATTTTCAACTCCCATGATGATGAATTTGTTCCTGCAAATTCCATCATGTCCTTCAACTTTGATCTTCATCCTGAATTTGATCTTGTTGATTGTAAGTGCTCGGGCTTGGGTACCATAGAGTCTTCATTCGAAAATTCTGCCTTGTTTATGCCTGTTGTTGATGATAGGGAACTTGAAAGTATTTCTACCATAGTGACTTATATCGGGTCTTTCCTTACATATGTTTTAGATATGATCCTGGTACTAATGTTTCTTGGAGACAGGATTCTTAGCTCGATGTTTACTTGCTTACTGGTCCTTTTCGACACCTTGTGCAACCATGTCAGGTATATTCGGAACCTTGCATATAGGTTTAGGCTTCCCCACTGTTATGTTGCATTTGAACCTTTTGCCATTCGAATTCGCCATAGGGTCGAACCTGTTGGATATTGGTGTGTTAGCCATCTCTTTATGCATTGTGCACCAGTCCGACAGCAGAGCCTACCTAACATGGGTCACCCTAGTCAGCACCCTTATGCCATTCTGGTGCCCATGCTGAGTTTTTCTCATAGGCTCGGGAGCCTTTTTAGATTTACCATGACTTTGAGAAGAAGCCTCATATCTTTCTTCCTCATATATTTCTGGCCATCCCTGATAAGGCTTCCATTTTTGTGTTCAAATTGCATATTCACCTGTTATGATCCCGCTTGCGTTAATGATCCTGAAGCCGGCTTCCATGCTTTTAACTCGTTATATAAGCCTCCATCTCTGATCTCATTTCTGCTAAGCCCTGTATCATTTTTCCCTCACAATTTGACACCTTTTACCTGGAGGAGACACACCCTGAGTTTCCTTATCTTGCTCATGTTCCTTGCATTATGCATAGCTTTGTTCCATGCACTTGGAGCTAGTTTCGCATGTCCCTGACACTCATCTCCTCCCATTTCGAGCATTCTTCTTTTACTTCGAGCTCGTTAAAAACAGTAAGTAGGTTTCGAGCATTCTTCTGCCTTTACTTCGAGCTCGTTAAAAACAGTAAGTAGGTTACGAGCATTTCTTCCACCTTTCCTTCGAACTCGTTAAAAACAGTAAGGAGGCTACGAGCATTTCTTTCACCTTCCCTTCGAGCTCGTTAAAAACAGTAAGGAAGTTATGAGCCATTTCCTATCTCCTTTGAGCTCGTTAAAAACAGTAAGGAGGTCATGAGTTTACTTTTTCAGACTCGTTAAACCTTTATGGAAAAGATCCCTATGGAGTTCTTTTAAGCCCTTTTCAGACTCCTTAAATAGGAAAAGTTTGCCGAGCATAGTTGTCTTTTCGGGCTCGTTAAAATAACTGAACCGACATCCACTTAGGTATAGAATTACCTCTTTTCCGGGCCTTGGTGGATAATTTACGGAAAAGGTATACTCTAGGTATACTCTAGTATGCGCTAGAAGAGTTCTTCTTCCATCATTTGACACTTTTTCGGGGAAGGAGACTAACTTTACGAAAAAAGACCTTTGGAGTCGTCTTTAGGGTTTTCAGACTCTCGAAATGTGAAAACACCAAGCGAGCATTCACCTACTCGGGCTCGATGTGAAATCCACGAGATAGGTGTATAGAGGACTGTTTAAGTTTTTCAACTCTTTAAGCAAGAAAACACCGCCGAGCACAGACCAATCCGGGCTCGATATAAAATCCACGGATAGGTGTATGGAGTTTTCTTCTAGGTTTTTCAGACTCCTTAAATATGAAAATACCATCGAGCATGCTTTAGTTCTTTGTCAAGCTCGTTAAAAAATGAAAAAGGAAAGGGAAGGGAAGAATGTCAAAATATCTTTCAATATGATGGCAACAAGTCAACTATCTCCTTGAACAAAGCACCTGTTTTGAGTCTTTCAAACAAGTTGGGTTCTAGTGTTGGCCTTAGGATAAACCTGATCTCAGAGTTCTTACTCCTCCGTTTGGTTAGTCTTACAATCATATGGAGAATCTGTTAATGTCTCCTACATTGCAGATTTGCATCGTGGTCCCTTTGTGTTAAAAGCTGCCTAAGTCACTCTTGTGTCGTGCTCACTGTTCAAGGATATAACTTGTGTCGGCCATTCTGCAATTGCCTTGACCTCATGTGTCGGCCATTCCTTGGTGTCAGTATGTTTCATCATGTGTTTAGTCCTACTCCAAATCAGCTCATACTTGTTTGAGTGTCCCTCGTGTTGGATGATGGAGGATGCATTAAGGCCTCCCTTCCAACGGACTTCTTCCCATCGACTTCAGCTCATTGTACTCTGGGAATGAAGTTTAGAGTTTTTGGTTAGTACCTTGGGGATTGCAGTCATTAGTGGTAGTTTCCCTCGCTATTGGATAGATGGGAATACATCAATGTCTCCTATCCGATGGATTCTTCAAGTGTTCGACGGCAAGACCACTTATTCGCACTTGCTTGAATGTACTAGGTACCTTGGGTTCCATTTTCATTATTGGTGGACACCCTCACGTTTGTTAACGGTATACATCAATGACCGGTAATCAAACGATACCTCCCATGTTCGACATCAACTCATTTATTCGCATGGATAGGTTTGTACCTTGGGTTGTTTTTGGATGAAGACCTTGGGATCCTCGATAGCATCACCTCATTTATGTTATCACCCAAGTTGCGCAAGACTGAGCCACACTCTTTTTGGCTCTTGATGAGACATAGATCCAGCTTGTTCTCTATGGCTATGCTTGACATAGATCCACCTTGTATTTATGTGGCTATGTTTACACTTATGTTCCTCATGGATCCACGCTTGTATTTTAGTGGCCATGATAGATGCATCAGTATTTGGATCATTATTGTATCCTCTTGGAGATCATGTTCCACCATTTGAACATGGACAGTTACCCCATGGATAAGTTTGTCTGACTTTGCCTTTGCTTTCAAGTACTTCATTTGAGCCTATGCTTCTTGGTTTCTCCGTTCCTCCACGATTCAACTCTTTTTTATTTATAATTTATTTCGGCCATCGTTTCCCGTACTCCCTCTGACCTCATACATTAGGGGGCATCTGTTATAGCTTGAAATGAAAAAGATTTGTTTGGTGGTAAATATTTCATTTTCAGTACTCTATTTCTATTATAACCACTTTCACACACCCACTACCTTTTTGAGTAATCAAGCAACCTTTAAAATGAACTCTAATAAAATGAACTAGCAACATTTTCTTTTCTAGGTTACACTACACCAACTAGTTTTGGTTAGGATGTTGGGTTTAAAACACCTTAAACCACCCAAGATCACACATTGCGCAAAAATCGTAGTGAGACTATCATCAGGTAAACCCACCTCACTCAAAATTTGCCTGGGATCTATGCAGTAGGTCATTGCGAGATCAGTTTGTGGGAATACTCCTCCTACTTGCTATTCGAGCATACGCGAGGATTGGATTGCGTATTGGGGACTCTTTCGAGTTTCGAGATTAGCTACCCTGCCCACGCTTTCTGGTTCGACCGGTGACTGTTCCCCCAGGAATTTTCGGTGTTGTGGTATCCTTAGTATCATAATCTAGGTTCATACATAGGTGAGAGCAGAGGGTATATCTGCTGTACCTAAGACAGACCTGGAAGGAAACCCCGTGCAGGTCTTTGGGAGGGCGGTTGGGTGATTCCAGCGCTTGCACCCTTAGTCATTGTATTGTGGACCCCGGGTAACTGTCTTTCTTCCTTCGTTGATCTGTTCTGGGCCCTCATCATCCCAGACTCTTCTCCGGAAGGCATCTGTTTGCCTGGTTTGATTTACTTAGGACCCTTTTTTAGTGGTGTGCTCTTTGTGCTACTTTTTTTAGTTTGCCTTAGAGAACTTCTTGTTCATTTGAGTGAGAAACTATGTCTAGCATTTCGGCGAGTGCCAATCAAGGTACCCCTGTTCCGGGGGATCCTTGTGCTGTTCCATTCATTGGAAACATTGGTGCTCCCTTAATGGCTACTCTGAATCTTCCTGTATTCACTATTGGGCTGTCGGTTTGGTTGTTTTCCACTTCGAATGCCTTGCATGCTCCCGACGCTTCTTTTGTGAGCACCTCAAATCAAGAGCATCAGAACCCTGGGCCTTCGTTGCCAGTAACATCTTCTCCTCCTCCTTCTACCTCATGTGGCGAAAGTAGCAATACCAGTAACCAGCAGTCTAAAAGGAATAGACGGGGGAAGAATAGGAAGAAGATGCGAAAACAAGGGGCCAGCCACCCTGCCTCTGCAAATCATGTAGGGGGCACCTACCCAGCCTCTGGAGGTCATGCTGGGAGAAAACTTTTAGTCACTGAAAATCATACTGAAAGTTTGTCTTCAACCACTGTGAGTCATGTTGAGGACACGTCATTGATCACTGCTAGTCATATTAATGAAAAGTCACCAGTTCCTGTGAGTCATACTGGAGACACCAGATCTGCCACTGCAAGTCATGCTGAGGGAGTTGACATTGTTGACAAACCCAACAAACTGAAGCTTAAGTTCCCTTATAAGTTTTGGGAGGGAGATCACCTTACTTACTTGTGCCCTGTACTTCCAGAAGTGCAAAAAGTGTGGTCCTTAGTTCAAAAGTCTTCCGCTTCTGAGCAACCAGCCTCTGTGAGTCATGCTGGGGGTAAGCTGTCAGCCAATGCTAGTTATGCTGAGAGTACTGACATTGTAAAGGAGTCTAAACCTATAGGACGGAAACCAAAGTTCCCTTGTAAACTTTGTAAGGGAGATCACCTTACTCACCGATGCCCTGCCATTCTAGAGGCACGAAGAGTGTGGTCCATGTCTGAAGGAACTTCTGTTCCTGAGTTGTCTATAGATTCCCTGTAGTCAGATCAAGCTTTGCTTGATAAAGTGGTTGAACCAATGCAATCTTTGGTCGACCCCACTCTTCCTTCGGAGAGTGAAGTGATTGAATCGATGCAATCTTCGAACAATCCCATCAGTCCTTCGGAGATTGATGAACCTACTACTGAAGTCTTCTGCATTACCAGTTTGGATATTCCTGAAAAAGGGGGCACTTCATCTGTGCCATATGAACCCCTACCAAGCCCTAGGATTGTTTCCTTTGATTGGAATAGTCTAGCCAAGCCTCGTCTTCCTTCTTCGACACCTTTCCAGATAAATGTTGATATCGGGAACCATACGGTTGATCGATGCATTGTTGATGAAGGTTCTTCTATTAGTATCTTATCCGCTTATGCTTGGAGAGATTTGGGTTTCCCTAATGTTATTCCAGCTGTTAATTGGCCGTTGACCTTCGATAGAAGACCTAGTGAACCGATCGGATTCCTCCGTCAGGCACCTGTTACCTTGGGTGGAAAAACAATCTTAGTTGATTTTATGGTTCTAAAGGACCCTGTGGACTCTGATATGATCCTTGGGCGTGATTACATTTATGCTATGCATGCTGTGGTGTCTACGTTTTTTCGTGTGATGCATTTCCCTCATAACGAAAACATTGTCACCATCGACCAGCTTGCATTCGTTGATCCTCCTTATTACCCAACTGAAGACCAGTCTGATCCCTCGTCATTAGGCACTACAATGTCACATGAGCCTTATGTGGCATATTGTTCCTTGAGTTCAACTGCTACTGAGAAGAAGTCTCTGAGTTCATGCTTACCTTCTCGGGACTTGGTCCCAGCTTTTGACCAAGTGATACCTCCATCTGAATGTTTAGATATGTGTTCTATCTGGGATGATATACTTCCTTCCGATGAAGTTTTCCTAGAGTCCATAGTACAGTCTGCCATTCATTTGGATGTTGATCCAGTTGCAGTTATGTCCAGCCCCAGTTTGACCTTAAAGTCTGATATTCCTACTGTTGAGTCTTTGGACTCTCCTATAGATCCACAAATCGGTGTTCCTGCTGAGTTTGATTCTGCTTCTAGAATTTTCAACTCCCATGATGATGAATTTGTTCCTAAAAATTCCATCATGTCCTTCAACTTTGATCTTCATCCTGAATTTGATCTTGTTGATTGTAAGTCCTCGGGCTTGGGTACCATAGAGTCTTCATTCGAAAATTCTGCCTTGTTTATGCCTGTTGTTGATGATAGTGAAGTTGAAAGTATTTCTACCGTAGTGACTTGTATCGGGTCTTTCCTTACAAATGTTTTAGATATGATCCTGGTACTAATGTTTCTTGGAGACAGGATTCTTAGCTGGATGTTTACTTGCTTACTGGTCCTTTTCGACACCTTGTGCAACCATGTCAGGTATATTCGGAACCTTGCATATAGGTTTAGGCTTCCCCACTGTTATGTTGCATTTGAACCTTTTGCCTTCCGAATTTGCCATAGGGTCGAACCTGTTGGATATTGGTGTGTTATCCATCTCTTTATGCATTGTGCACCAGTCCGACAGCAAAGCCTACCTAACATGGGTCACCCTAGTCAGCACCCTTATGCCATTCTGGTTCCCATGCTAAGTTTTTCTCATAGGCTCGGGAGCCTTTTTAGATTTACCATGACTTTTAGAAGAAGCCTCATATCTTTCTTCCTCATATATTTCTGGCCATCCCTGATAAGGCTCCCATCTTTGTGTTCAAATTGCATATGCACCTGTTATGATCCCGCTTGCGTTAATGATCCTGAAGCCGGCTTCCATGCTTTTAACTCGTTATATAAGGCTCCATCTCTGATCTCATTTCTGCTAAGCCCTGTATCATTTTTATCTCACAATTTGACACCTTTTACCTGGAGGAGACACACCCTGAGTGTCCTTATCTTGCTCATGTTCCTTGCATTATGCATAGCTTTGTTCCATGCACTTGGATCTAGTTTCGCATGTCACTGACACTCATCTCCTCCCATTTCGAGCATTCTTCTTTTACTTCGAGCTCGTTAAAAACAGTAAGTAGGTTTCGAGCATTCTTCTGCCTTTACTTCGAGCTCGTTAAAAACAGTAAGTAGGTTACGAGCATTTCTTCCACCTTTCCTTCGAGCTCGTTAAAAACAGTAAGGAGGCTACGAGCATTTCTTTCACCTTCCCTTCGAGCTCGTTAAAAACAGTAAGGAAGTTATGAGCATTTTTCTATCTCCTTTGAGCTCGTTAAAAACAGTAAGGAGGTCATGAGTTTACTTTTCCAGACTCGTTAAACCTTTATGGAAAAGATCCCTATGGAGTTCTTTTAAGCCCTTTTCAGACTCCTTAAATAGGAAAAGTTTGCCGAGCATAGTTGTCTTTTCGGGCTCGTTAAAATAACTGAACCGACATCCACTTAGTTATAGAATTGCCCCTTTTCCGGGCCTTGGTGGATAATTTACGAAAAAGGTATACTCTAGGTATACTCTAGTATGCGCTAGAAGAGTTCTTCTTCCATCATTTTACACTTTTTCGGGGAAGGAGACTAACTTTACGAAAAAGGACCTTTGGAGTCGTCTTTAGGGTTTTCAGACTCTCGAAATGTGAAAACACCAAGCGAGCATTCACCTACTCGGGCTCGATGTGAAATCCACGAGATAGGTGTATAGAGGACTGTTTAAGTTTTTCAACTCTTTAAGCAAGAAAACACCGCCGAGCACAGACCAATCCGGGCGCGATATAAAATCCACGGATAGGTGTATGGAGTTTTCTTCTAGGTTTTTCAGACTCCTTAAATATGAAAATACCGTCGAGCATGTTTTAGTTCTTTGTCAAGCTCGTTAAAAAATGAAAAAGGAAAGGGAAGGGAAGAATGTCCAAATATCTTTCAATATGATGGCAACAAGTCAACTATCTCCTTGAACAAAGCACCTATTTTGAGTCTTTCAAACAAGTTGGGTTCTAGTGTTGGCCTTAGGATAAACCTGATCTCAGAGTTCTTACTCCTCCGTTTGGTTAGTCTTACAATCATATGGAGAATCTGTTAATGTCTCCTACATTGCAGATTTGCATCGTGGTCCCTTTGTGTTAAAAGCTGCCTAAGTCACTCTTGTGTCGTGCTCACTGTTCAAGGATATAACCTGTGTCGGCCATTCTGCAATTGCCTTGACCTCATGTGTCGGCCATTCCTTGGTGTCAGCATGTTTCATCATGTGTTTAGTCCTACTCCAAATCAGCTCATACTTGTTTGAGTGTCCCTCGTGTTGGATGATGGAGGATGCATTAAGGCCTCCCTTCCAACGGAGTTCTTCCCATCGACTTCAGCTCAATGTACTCTGGGAATGAAGTTTAGAGTTTTTGGTTAGTACCTTGGGGATTGCAGTCATTAGTGGCAGTTTCCCTCGCTATTGGATAGATGGGAATACATCAATGTCTCCTATCCAATGGATTCTTCAAGTGTTCGACGGCAATACCACTTATTCGCACTTGCTTGAATGTACTAGGTACCTTGGGTTCCATTTTCATTATTGGTGGACACCCTCGCGTTTGTTAATGGTATACATCAATGACCGGTAATCAAACGATACCTCCCATGTTCGACATCAACTCATTTATTCGCATGGATAGGTTTGTACCTTGGGTTGTTTTTGGATGAAGACCTTGGGATCCTCGATAGCATCACCTCATTTATGTTATCACCCAAGTTGCACAAGACTGATCCACACTCTTTTTGGCTCTTGATGAGGCATAGATCCAGCTTGTTCTCTATGGCTATGCTTGACATAGATCCACCTTGTATTTATGTGGCTATGTTTACACTTATGTTCCTCATGGATCCACGCTTGTATTTTAGTGGCCATGATAGATGCATCAGTATTTGGATCATTATTGTATCCTCTTGGAGATCATGTTCCACCATTTGAACATGGACAGTTACCTCATGGATAAGTTTGTCTGACTTTGCCTTTGCTTTCAGGTACATCATTTGAGCCTATGATTCTTGGTTTCTCCGTTCCTCCACGATTCAACTCTTTTTTATTTATAATTTATTTCGGCCATCGTTTCCTGTACTCCATCTGACCTCATACATTAGGGGGCATCTGTTATAGCTTGAAATGACACCTCTCCGTCCGTGACGACACTTGTTTCCCTTGGTCGCATGACGACACTTCTTGACATCAAGTTCAGTCACACAACAGGACATTTTTGGATGGAGGAGTCATTTGGGACATTAAAAATGATTGAAATTACCTCATTCTTGACCCATTTGATGTATATGACCCTTAGGAACATTTTTCCAGACCAAACCATCTCCTGAAAATGAGCAGAAAAGCCTGTTTTTGGCCATTTTTCAACATGAGCGCGACTCCACTGTTATAATAGTAGCGTGTGTACGCGACTTTACCTCATTCAAAGTAGCGCCCATTGCCATGTGTACGCGACTTTGTCTAGTATAGAGTAGAGTACACACCTGTTTTGGTCAAAATCTCGAAATTCGAGTAAGTTAAGTTGGTTGGGAAACCTCTTGAGTGGTTGTAACTTCTTTTCCTCTTCCTCATTGACTATATAAGGAGGGTAGAAGGGTCATGTGAGGGGACTAAGCCCAATTGCAAAGTTATGCTGGAGGAAAGGAGACCCTCATCCCCCTCTCTTGTGCTTCAGTTTTGGTAAACCCTAGTACAATAGCTTAGAGGCTGGGATCCTTGGAGAACGGAAGCAGGAGATCTTGAATCTAGGTTTCGTGAAGTGCCAAGCTTGAAGGAAGGTATAACTTTATGTACTTGCTTTCATTCATTAATAAAGATCAGACGTTCTTCTCTTTCCAAATATGACCCATTAATGTGTCTTAGATTTGATTACAGCTTGTTTATAATCTGATGTCTTCTTCTATTATGAATATCAGTATTATATGTGTAGTCAAATGTGTTTGAGAAAGGTATCAAGTCGTTTTGCAGGTCTGGGCATTGCGACATTGGATAAGCATTGAAGAGCGAGGGAGGCAAAGCTAGGATCAACCTTCTGAATAAGGTGCCTACATCTCTAAACCCTAATCTCTTCATTTATTTGTTGTACTTGCAGAATGCTTGTAAGTCTATCTTTATCACCGTAAGTTGGTAGTTTCTCCCCTGAACTATAGGTGCATTTTCCCCACAATAGAATGGCGACTCCGCTGGGGAAAGCCTAACTGCCTAGGGGTATCCAAGGTCATTTCTTCAGTCTTGTTTGATGGTCTTTGTTCATTTTCTTGATTAGGATCAGTTAGTAGGCTCTGTTTGACCCTCCTGGGCTTTTTACAGACCCTTCCCAACCCTTGCAAACCTTTGTGGACCCAGTTTGGGGGTTTTAACCCCATTTTTTAGACTTTTTTTCTTGTACGCTACTGTTTGTACCACACAGTAGCACCCATACTGCTATGAGCGCTAGTTTCCTTCATACACAGTAGCGCCCATACTGCTATGAGCGCTAGTTTCCTTCATACACAGTAGCGCTCAAAATCTGGGTTTGATTTTTTGAGTTTTTGGGTTGTAGAGCCAAATATGGGGGCTGTGGCTGCATTTTTTGGGGTCCCTGATGACCTTAGGTCTGAGTTAAACCCCTGTAAGTGGTCTCCCATCCTTGTACTGATCTTACATTCATCATTTGAACCTCTTTTGATCAATTTGGGCTTGTTTGGAAAGTTTTGGGGTTTGTTGACCTAAGTTGGGGGGTTGTGGACCTGTTTGGTGTTTTGTACCCTAATTTGAGTCTGAATGAACTTGCTTGCCCCATTTTCCACTGGATTTGAAACCTATTGAGTCTTCTTGACCCTTTTTGTATCTATTTGAGTGAAATTTCTCTTTTAGATTGGTTTTTTATCCTCCCTTATGCTTTTTAGTTTTCTTTTGTAGTGAAAGCTCAAGTGTTTTGGCCATTGTTCAAGACCTTGTTTGCATTGTTTATGTGCAGACCTGACTTTACCAAACCATACTTCTTTGTAGGCCATTTGCTTCGTTTGGGTCTAAAAGTAGTTTTTGTACTCTTTTCCCAATGTTTGGCATGCTTACATCAATAAGAATTTGAAAGTCATATTTGGTAGCTTTTACTGTTTCATAAAGAGAACCTGAAAGTTTCTTTGCTTTGCTTTGATAGTAGGTTAGTTTCAATTTTTGTTTCTTACCTTTGAAAAGCATAAAGAATTTGGATTCATTTTCTGAATAGAGTACCTTGCAAATGGCTTAAAAGATTTTAGAGTGCTTTGCATCAAAAAGAACAAGTTTTCTTTTGCATACCTAGTTGCTTGAGTAGCTGCATTCTTAGGTTTTGAGTTTATTTTTTGAACATTTAGACTTTATTTTTACCTTTTTTGCATTCGAAAGATTAAAAAATTGCATTTGCACATGCATTCTAGATCAGAATTTTAAGACTTGCATTGAAAAGAAAAAGATTTGTTTGGTGGTAAATATTTCATTTTCAGTACTCTATTTCTATTATAACCACTTTCACACACCCACTACCTTTTTGAGTAATCAAGCAACCTTTAAAATGAACTCTAATAAAATGAACTAGCAACATTTTCTTTTCTAGGTTACACTACACCAACTAGTTTTGGTTAGGATCTTGGGTTTAAAACACCTTAAACCACCCAATATCACACATTGCGCAAAAATCGTAGTGAGACTATCATCAGGTAAACCCACCTCACTCAAAATTTGCCTGGGATCTATGCAGTAGGTCATTGCGAGATCAGTTTGTGGGAATACTCCTCCTACTTGCTGTTCGAGCATACGCCAGGATCGGATTGCGTATTGGGGACTCTTTCGAGTTTCGGGCTTAGCTACCCTGCCCACGCTTTCTGGTTCGACCGGTGACTGTTCCCCCACGAATTTTCGGTGTTGTGGTATCCTTAGTATCAGACTCTAGGTTCATACACAGGTGACAGCAGAGGGTATATCTGCTGTACCTAAGACAGACGTGGGAGGAAACCCCGTGCAGGTCTTTGGGAGGGCGGTTGGGTGATTCCAGCGCTTGCACCCTTAGTCATTGTATTGTGGACTCCGGGTAACTGTCTTTCTTCCTTCGTTGATCTGTTCTGGGCCCTCATCATCCCAGAATCTTCTCCGGAAGGCATCTGTTTGCCTGGTTTGATTTACTTAGGACCCTTTTTTAGTGGTGTGCTCTTTGTGCTACTTTTTTTAGTTTGCCTTAGAGAACTTCTTGTTCATTTGAGCGAGAAACTATGTCTAGCATTCCGGTGAGTGCCAATCAAGGTACCCCTGTTCCGGGGGATCCTTGTGCTGTTCCATTCATTGGAAACATTGGTGCTCCCTTAATGGCTACACTGAATCTTCCTGGATTCACTATTGGGCTGCCGGTTTGGTTGTTTTCCACTCCGAATGCCTTGCATGCTCCTGACGCTTCTTTTGTGAGCACCTCAAATCAAGAGCATCAGAACCCTGGGCCTTCGTTGCCAGTAACATCTTCTCCTCCTCCTTCTACCTTATGTGGCGAAAGTAGCAATACTAGTAACCAGCAGTCTAAAAGGAATAGACGGGGGAAGAATAGGAAGAAGATGCCAAAACAAGGGGCCAGCCACCCTGCCTCTGCAAATCATGCAGTGGGCACCTACCCAGCCTCTGGAGGTCATGCTGGGAGAAAACTTTTAGTCACTAAAAATCATACTGAAATTTTGTCTTCAACCACTGTCAGTCATGTTGAGGACACATCATTGATCATTGCTAGTCATATTAATGACAAGTCACCAGTTCCTGTGAGTCATACTGGAGACACCAGATCAGCCACTGCAAGTCATGCTGAGGGAGTTGACATTGTTGACAAACCCAACAAACTGAAGCTTAAGTTCCCTTATAAGTTTTGCGAGGGAGATCACCTTACTTACTTGTGCCCTGCACTTCCAGAAGTGCAAAAAGTGTGGTCCTTAGTTAAAAAGTCTTCCGCTTCTGAGCAACCAGCCTATGTGAGTCATGCTGGGGGCAAGCTGTCAGCCAATGCTAGTTATGCTGAGAGTACTGACGTTGTAAAGGAGTCTAAACCTATAGGACGGAAACCAAAGTTCCCTTGTAAACTTTGTACTAGAGATCACCTTACTCACCGAGGCCCTGCCATTCCAGAGGCATGAAGAGTGTGGTCCATGTCTGAAGTAACTTCTGTTCCTGAGTTGTCTATAGATTCCCTGCAGTCAGATCAACCTTTGGTTGATAAAGTGGTTGAACCAATGCAATCTTTGGTCGACCCCACTCTTCCGTCGGAGAGTGAAGTGATTGAATCGATGCAATCTTCGACCAATCCCATCAGTCCTTCAGAGATTGATGCACCTACTACTGAAGTCTTCTGCATTACCAGTTTGGATATTCCTGAAAAAGAGGGCACTTCATTTGTGCCATATGAACCCCTACCAAGCCCTAGGATTGTTTCCTTTGATTGGAATAGTCTAGCCAAGCCTCGTCTTCCTTCTTCGACACCTTTCCAGATAAAGGTTGATATCGGGAACCATACGGTTGATCGATGCATTGTTGATGAAGGTGCTTCTATTAGTATCTTATCCGCTTATGCTTGGAGAGATTTGGGTTTCCCTAATGTTATTCCAGCTGTTAATTGGCCGTTGACCTTCGATAGAAGACCTAGTGAAGCGATCAGATTCCTCCGTCAGGCACCTGTTACCTTGGGTGGAAATACAGTCTTAGTTGATTTTATGGTTCTAAAGGACCCTGTGGACTTTGATATGATCCTTGGGCGTGATTACATTTATGCTATGCATGCTGTGGTGTCTACGTTTTTTCGTGTGATGCATTTCCCTCATAACGAAAACATTGTCACCATCGACCAGCTTGCATTCGTTGATCCTCCTTATTACCCAACTGAAGACCAGTCTGATCCCTCGTCATTAGGCACTACTATGTCACATGAGCCTTATGTGGCATATTGTTCCTTGAGTTCAACTGCTATTGAGAAGAAGTCTCTGAGTTCATGCTTTACCTTCTCGGGACTTGGTCCCAGCTTTTGACCAAGTGATACCTCCATCTGAATGTTTAGATATGTGTTCTATCTGGGATGATATACTTCCTTCCGATGAAGTTTTCCTAGAGTCCATAGTACAGTCTGCCATTCATTTGGATGTTGATCCAGTTGCAGTTATGTCCAGCCCCAGTTTGACCTTAAAGTCTGATCTTCCTACTGTTGAGTCTTTGGACTCTCCTATAGATCCACAAATCGGTGTTCCTGCTGAGTTTGATTCTGCTTCTAGAATTTTCAACTCCCATGATGATGAATTTGTTCCTGCAAATTCCATCATGTCCTTCAACTTTGATCTTCATCCTGAATTTCATCTTGTTGATTGTAAGTCCTCGGGCTTGGGTAACATAGAGTCTTCATTCGAAAATTCTTCCTTGTTTATGCCTGTTGTTGATGATAGTGAAGTTGAAAGTATTTCTACCATAGTGACTTGTATCGAGTCTTTCCTTACATATGTTTTAGATATGATCCTGGTACTAATGTTTCTTGGAGACAGGATTCTTAGCTGGATGTTTACTTGCTTACTGGTCCTTTTCGACACCTTGTGCAACCATGTCAGGTATATTCGAAACCTTGCATATAGGTTTAGGATTCCCCACTGTTATGTTCCATTTGAACCTTTTGCCATCCGAATTCGCCATAGGGTCGAACCTGTTGGATATTGGTGTGTTAGCCATCTCTTTATGCATTGTGCACCAGTCCGACAGTAGAACCTACCTAACATGGGTCACCCTAGTCAGCACCCTTATGCCATTCTGGTACCCATGTTGAGTTTTTCTCATAGGCTCGGGAGCCTTTTTAGATTTACCATGACTTTGAGAAGAAGCCTCATATATTTATTCCTCATATATTTCTGGCCATCCCTGATAAGGCTCCCATCTTTGTGTTCAAATTGCATATGCACCTATTATGATCCCGCTTGCGTTAATGATCCTAAAGCCGGCTTCCATGCTTTTAACTCGTTATATAAGCCTCCATCTCTGATCTCATTTCCGCTAAGCCCTGTATCATTTTGCCCTCACAATTTGACACCTTTTACCTGGAGGAGACACACCCTGAGTGTCCTTATCTTGCTCATGTTCCTTGCATTATGCATAGCTTTGTTCCATGCACTTGGAGCTAGTTTCGTATGTCCCTGACACTCGTCTCCTCCCATTTCGAGCATTCTTCTTTTACTTCGAGCTCGTTAAAAACAGTAAGTAGGTTTCGAGCATTCTTCTGCCTTTACTTCGAGCTCGTTAAAAACAGTAAGTAGGTTACGAGCATTTCTTCCACCTTTCCTTCGAGCTCGTTAAAAACAGTAAGGAGGCTATGAGCATTTCTTTCACCTTCCCTTCGAGCTCGTTAAAAACAGTAAGGAAGTTATGAGCATTTTCCTATCTCCTTTGAGCTCGTTAAAAACAGTAAGGAGGTCATGAGTTTACTTTTCCAGACTCGTTAAACCTTTATGGAAAAGATCCCTATGGAGTTCTTTTAAGCCCTTTTCAGACTCCTTAAATAGGAAAAGTTTGCCGAGCATAGTTGTCTTTTCGGGCTCGTTAAAATAACTGAATCGACATCCACTTAGGTATAGAATTACCCCTTTTCCGGGCCTTGGTGGATAATTTACGGAAAAGGTATACTCTAGGTATACTCTAGTATGCGCTAGAAGAGTTCTTCTTCCATCATTTTACACTTTTTCGGGGAAGGAGACTAACTTTACGAAAAAGGACCTTTGGACTCGTCTTTAGGTTTTTCAGACTCTCGAAATGTGAAAACACCAAGCGAGCATTCACCTACTCGGGCTCGATGTGAAATCCACGAGATAGGTGTATAGAGGATTGTTTAAGTTTTTCAACTCTTTAAGCAAGAAAACACCGCCGAGCACAGACTAATCCGGGCTCGATATAAAATCCACGGATAGGTGTATGGAGTTTTCTTCTAGGTTTTTCAGACTCCTTAAATATGAAAATACCGTCGAGCATGCTTTAGTTCTTTGTCAAGCATGTTAAAAAATGAAAAAGGAAAGGGAAGGGAAGAATGTCAAAATAGCTTTCAATATGATGGCAACAAGTCAACTATCTCCTTGAACAAAGCACCTGTTTTGAGTCTTTCAAACAAGTTGGGTTCTAGTGTTGGCCTTAGGATAAACCTGATCTCAGAGTTCTTACTCCTCCGTTTGGTTAGTCTTACAATCATATGGAGAATCTGTTAATGTCTCCTACATTGCAGAATTGCATCGTGGTCCCTTTGTGTTAAAAGCTTCCTAAGTCACTCTTGTGTCGTGCTCACTATTCAAGGATATAACCTGTGTTGGCCATTCTGCAATTGCCTTGACCTCATGTGTCGGCCATTCCTTGGTGTCAGTGTGTTTCATCATGTGTTTAGTCCTACTCCAAATCAGCTCATACTTGTTTGAGTGTCCCTCGTGTTGGATGATGGAGGATGCATTAAGGCCTCCCTTCCAACGGACTTCTTCCCATCGACTTCAGCTCATTGTACTCTGGGAATTCAGTTTAGAGTTTTTGGTTAGTACCTTGGGGATTGCAGTCATTAGTGGCAGTTTCCCTCGCTATTGGATAGATGGGAATACATCAATGTCTCCTATCCGATGGATTCTTCAAGTTTTCGACGGCAAGACCACTTATTCGCACTTGCTTGAATGTACTAGGTACCTTGGGTTCCATTTTCATTATTGGTGGACACCCTCGCGTTTGTTAACGGTATACATCAATGACCGGTAATCAAACGATACCTCCCATGTTCGACATCAACTCATTTATTCGCATGGATAGGTTTGTACCTTGGGTTGTTTTTGGATGAAGACCTTGGGATCCTCGATAGCATCACCTCATTTATGTTATCACCCAAGTTGCGCAAGACTGAGCCACACTCTTTTTGGCTCTTGATGAGACATAGATCCAGCTTGTTCTCTATGGCTATGCTTGACATAGATCCACCTTGTATTTATGTGGCTATGTTTACACTTATGTTCCTCATGGATCCACGCTTGTATTTTAGTGGCCATGATAGATGCATCAGTATTTGGATCATTATTGTATCCTCTTGGAGATCATGTTCCACCATTTGAACATGGACAGTTACCCCATGGATAAGTTTGTCTGACTTTGCCTTTGCTTTCAGGTACTTCATTTGAGCCTATGATTCTTGGTTTCTCCGTTCCTCCACGATTCAACTCTTTTTTATTTATAATTTATTTCGGCCATCGTTTCCCGTACTCCCTCTGACCTCATACATTAGGGGGCATCTGTTATAGCTTGAAATGACACCTCTCCATCCGTGACGACACTTGTTTCCCTTGGTCGCATGACGACACTTCTTGAGATCAAGTTCAGTCACACAACAGGACATTTGTGGATGGAGGAGTCATTTGGGACATTAAAAATGGTTGAAATTACCTCATTCTTGACCCATTTGATGTATATGACCCTTAGGAACATTTTTCCAGACCAAACCATCTCCTGAAAGTGAGCAGAAAAGCCTGTTTTTGGCCATTTTTCAACATGAGCGTGACTCCACTATTATAATAGTAGCGTGTGTACGCGACTTTACCTCATTCAAAGTAGCACCCATTGCCATGTGTACGCGACTTTGTCTACTATAGAGTAGAGTACACACCTGTTTTGGTCAAAATCTCGAAATTTGAGTAAGTTAAGTTGGTTGGGAAACCTCTTGAGTGGTTGTAACTTCTTTTCCTCTTCCTCATTGACTATATAAGGAGGGTAGAAGGGTCATGTGAGGGGACTAAGCCCAATTGCAAAGTTATGCTGGAGGAATGGAGACCCTCATCCCCCTCTCTTGTGCTTCAGTTTTGGTAAACCCTAGTACAATTGCTTAGAGGCTGGGATTCTTGGAGAACGGAAGCAGGAGATCTTGAATCTAGGTTTCGTGAAGTGCCAAGCCTTAAGGAAGGTATAACGTTATGTACTTGCTTTCATTCATTAATAAATATCAGACGTTCTTCTCTTTCCAAATATGACCCATTAATGTGTCTTAGATTTGATTACAGCTTGTTTATAATCTGATGTCTTCTTCTATTATGAATATCAGTATTATATGTGTAGTCAAATTTGTTTGAGAAAGGTATCAAGTTGTTTTGCAAGTCTGGGCATTGCGACATTGGATAAGCATTGAAGAGCGAGGGAGGAAAAGCTAGGATCAACCTTTTGAATAAGGTGCCTACATCTCTAAACCCTAATCTCTTCATTTATTTGTTGTACTTGCAGAATGCTTGTAAGTCTATCTTTATCACCGTAAGTTGGTAGTTTCTCCCCTGAACTATAGGTGCATTTTCCCCACAACACTTACTTTCACAGGACACCTCCGATATGAGACTATCAATCTACAAGAAGGTGTTGGTTTCTATGGCTACAACTATCCCTCATCCATGGAATGGGGCTCCCTTCTCGGAGTTAATAGTACCTTGGGTTCCCTTCTTTGAGCTAATGGTACCCCAGGTTTGTTACTCCTAATTCCTTTCTAGGGCTTGAGGGATTTCTAATGTTCTACATATAGTTCTTTGTGTATAGAAGAGTGAGGGTGGTAGGGAATGGTATGGAATCATACATAATGGTAGTACGGGTGACAGGGTTCTCATGTAGATAGTTTCGGTTTGGAATCCAAAAGAAATTCTTTCTCACCTCCAAGAATTTTGGAATGATGGCTAGCTATCTCCATATTTATATGCATGCTTGAGGCTAGGAAAGTGGCATGAAGAGGTGGACAAGTGGCATGCATGGATTTGGACACTTTATCCCTTTCCTAAAGAGAGTTGGACAAGTGGATGCATGGGTTGGGCACACTTTTCCCTTTTTGTGGAAGGCTAGTCACCCATCTCTTCTTTTTGTCCTTTACTCTATAGTAGCCATGGATTTTTATATTAAAGAGTGGAAATTTTCAAATTTACATATCTTGGTCACTTCAGACCATACATATTCGACTTGTAGCACTTTAATTAATATTTACATTTGTATACATATTGGGGTAAAAAACACGGTGTTACATGGCATGTTAAACTAGCTAGCTTGGAAATGAACCCTCCATCCACTACCTTCCAAACTCTTCTCAAAGTTTAACCATCATTTCCTAATATAAAAACATTTGATTTTCTTGAGTCCATTTTTACCTCTAGAACACCCCTCTTGGTGCACCTAAACATCCAAAAATACCTTATTCCTCGCAATTTTGCTAGACTAATCTTCCCTCGTGATAAATTTCACTAGGAGTGGAGGTTTATTTGTTAAATTTTGAGCATTAATTCACAATACTCTAGGATATTTACTGAGAGAACAACATGTATAGTATATCAATACATATCAATCATAACAAGCATGTCAATCATCACAAGAATAAAAAGCATGAGAAACAATAGACACATAGAGTTTCTGTGGGGAAAACCCTAAGGTGAAAAACCCCACAACTTCCTCAGAGATAGAGAGAGCAATGGATCAACCAAAGTACAACCAAAATACACAGAGATAGTCTCCTAGTAGCAGATGATCCTCCTCCTCACATGTGCGCCACTTTCCGAGTGAAGGAAGAATGAGTTTCTGAGTGATCCAAATAGAGATCGCCCGATCTCTATTTATACTTGATCTGTTTTCCCAGTGACCTTATGGGGCCGACTTTTCTAGCTAGGTACATCAACCATATATTTCATAAATCAGGGCCGACCGCACACATGGTGGTCTAATAACCCATCGGCAAGTTAACATACTTGCGACACTTGTCAATACACATGACAACACTTCCGTATAGAGGAATGACACATCTCTATAGGAGTACAATAATATATAAATGAAATACATGGATGAAATACATTCTGAAGTTACATATACATCAACACTCCCTCTTAACTAGGAAGGTATTTCTCGACACAGATATGCTAGCACAGGTCCTCTTCTCTAGATCATCATCATCGATGCATCATCCTCGATTCATCGTCATCGTCACTGCTGCTGCTATCTCAACCAATCTCTGAATCTACTCGTCATAGGAAGTTCTGCAGAGCCAATCCTTTTTCATACTGGATGTAGGCCCACCACCTGCAGGTCTTCATCATCACTGGCCATACTGTGGAATCCTCAGGACTTATTACGTGCGTCACAAAACCTAGTGGTAGCATCCCAGGCTATTACGAGCAAACAGCTCTACCAGTCGGATCTCCCAGGAGCACATTAGATGTGACCTCACCACAAAACCTCGCAAGAGCATCCCAAGCTATTACGAGCATGCAGCTTTACCTATAGGATCTCCCAGGGACATATTACATGTGGTCACCACAAAACCTCCCAAGAGCATCCCAGGCTATTACGAGCACACAACTATACCTATAGGATCTCCCAGGGCCAAATTACATGTGGTCATGGAAAAACCTCGCAAGAGCATCCCAGTACTTATTATGGGCACACAACCCAACCTATAGGATCTCCCAAGGACATATTATATGCCATAGGACAAAACCTCGAAAGAGCATCTGTCAAATATCCCAGGGCCAAATTATATTCCATAGGAAAAACCTCGAAATACTATATGCAGATCTCCCAGGGCCAAATTATATGTCCTCCCAAAGCAAAACCTTGAAAGAGAATTTGCCAGATATCCCAGGGCCAGATTACATGCCATAGGAAAAACCTCGAAAGACTATCTGCAAATCTCCCAGGGCCAAATTATATGCTTATCTGCACAACCTGTTCCATGGCCATAGAGTATCAACCTGATACTCATCATACATCATCCTGATGCACACATGCTCATCCTGATCATCATCACTGCAACAACCTGCTGCATTTCATCTGGAGCAACATCCTGAAGCTCGTCATCCATGATCATCCTGATCATACAATGCATCTACCTGATGCATACCAAGTATCTACCTGATACATATCATCATACATGATCCACCTGATCATACAATGTATCCACCTGACACATACATAGGTAATGTATCCACCTGATATATATCAACATACATGATCTACTTGATCATACACAGTATCCACCTGATACATATACAGATACATGGTCCAAGCATCCAACATGATGCATATACAAATACATATGAATGATCCAACTGATCATATCTAGCATCCAACATGATGCGTACATACATATACAAATAAATGATCCAACTGACCATATCTAGCATCCAACATGATGCATACGTACATGTATAGAGCAGTAACTGGAGCATCGTCTTGATGCTCATCATCTAGCGCTTACATCCACAGCCATGTGAAGGATCCTCCTTCCAACATGCTTGGAATAGCTTCTACAAATGTGTCCATCACTTCTTCCTCGAAGTGTCATCAATCTGAAGAACACCAAGCCTTTCTCTGAAGTACTTGAACTTCACTCTGGCTAGTGGTTTCGTCAACACATCTGCAATCTACTCGTCTGTCACAACATACAGGAGCTTCACTGCTCCTCTCTGCACCATATCCCTGATATAGTGATATTTGATCTCTATGTTTTTCGGCCTATTGTGAAACACTGGATTCTCAGACAGCTTCACACAACTCTAGTTATCACAGAAGATATCAGTAGCATCCAACGGGATATCAAATAACTCAAACAATAGCTTCCGAAGCCATAATGCCTCGCAACTAGCCGAACATGATGCAACATACTCTGCCTCAGTTGTACTCAGTGCTACGCAAGACTGCTTCCTGCTAAACCAAGAGATCACACCCGATCCCATACTGAAGCAGCACCCAGATGTGATCTTCCTATCTGCAGCACTGCCTACCCAATCTGAATCAACATAACCCTGCAGGTTAAACTTTTGATTCGCTTCATACTTGAGCCCATAATCAACTGTACCCTTTAGGTACCTCAAAATATGCTTTATTGCAACCAGGTGAACACCCCTCGGATCCGTCAGGAACTGGCTCAATGTGTTCACCGCAAAGCAAATATCTGGTCTTGTGTTCGTTAAGTACATCAAGGACCCAATCATCTGACGATACATAGAGACATCAACCAGCTTAGATGAAGCATCACATAGAAGCTTCAGATTCGATGCCATAGGTGTGGCCATGGCCTTGCAATACATCATCCCGAACCTCTTCAGGATATCTATACTATACTTCCCTTGTCTAAGGAAGATCCCATCTATACTCTGCCACATCTCCATACCTAGAAAATAGTGCATCATCCCCAAGTCCTTCATATCAAACTCGGTAGCAAGCTTCCTCTTTGTATCGACAATCAATCTGTCATCTCATGTTACAAATAGGTCATCCACATACACGAGTAGAATCACAAGATTTCCTTCCTCAACCTTGTAGTAAAGGTTGGAATCTGCTTTACTCTTAGTAAAGCCCAAACTAGATAGGAAATTGTCCATCCTACCATACCAAGTTTTGGGAGCTTGCTTCAAGCCATACAAGGCTTTCTTCAATCTACACACATGTGACTGACTGTCATGTGTTTCAAAACCAAGTGGCTGCTCCACATACACTTCCTCTTCGACTACACCATTCAAGAAGGCAGTCTTGACATCCATCTAGTGTATCTTCCATTTCATCACTGCAGCCCGGGAAAGTACTAATCTGATGGAAGTGTACCTGGCTATAGGAGCAAAGGTTTCTTCATAGTCTATTCCCTCTTTCTGAGAGAAGACATGAGCTACAAATCTTGCCTTGTATTTCTTTATGCTACCATCTGCAACATGCTTGATCTTGTAGATCCATTTGGAAGTCACAACAGACTTCCCTTCAGTTCTTGGGACAACATCCCAAACATCATTCTTCATTATTGATTGGTATTCTTCGATCATGGCATCCTTCCATTCTTTATTTTCTGCCGCTTCTTCATAACTGGAAGGTTCTTTGTTCATGATGTCACAGCGTAAAGCAACATAGTTGGTATGTGATCTGGTTCTCTTCTTTGCTTTGTGTTCTTCTTCTGGAATGCCAAATCTTTCTGCATCTTGAATGAGCTCTCTAGCCCATGCAGGTTTCCTCTTGTGAGAGTTTTCCTCACGTGGTGGATCTACAGGTTGTTGCGGATCTTCAATTTCACAATCAACATCTGGAATTGCTTTAGTCATGGTAGTGTCTCGAAATCTAGTTTCCTTGGGTTCTTCATAATATTCAACAGGTGTCTTCCTTGATTTGATGAATGCTAAGTTTTCATCAAATATTACATCCCTGCTAACATCAATCTTCTTGAACCTTGAAAAGTATATTCTGTAAGCCTTTGAGCTTTCACTGTAACCCACAAAGATACCCTTCTTTCCTGAAGGATCTAGCTTGGTCCTCTTTTCCTTTGGGACATGAGTATATACTAGACAACCAAATATTCTGAGATGGCTGACTTCAGGTTTCTTACCAGAGAAGACCTCTTCTGGTGTCTTGTTGTCCAATATCTTGTGGGGTGTTCTGTTCTGCACATATACAGTTGTTCTAGCTGCTTCTTCCCATAGATGCATAGGTAGATCCCAGTCATGCAGCATTGCCCTTGCTGCTTCCATGATTGTTCTATTCTTTCTTTTTGCAACTCCATTCTATCGTGGATTGTAAGGAGCAGTCAACTCCTGCTTAATCCCTGAATCATTGCATAGCTTCTTTAAGTCACCTGAGGTGAATTCTCCACCATTGTTGGATATGAATGTTTTGATCTTCTTATCAGTTTGGTTCTCCATCAAGGTCTTGAATTCCTTGAACTTATCAAATACTTCATCTTTATTCTTCAAGAAGTAAACCCAAGTCTTCCTGGAGAAGTCATCAATGAAAGAGACATAGTAAACATACCCACTCAGAGAACTGGATGACATCGGACCACATACATCGGAGTGGATAATTTCCAAGATACCTTTTTCCTTGCTTTCACTGCTTGGGAAAGCCTTCTTAATGTTTTTACCTTTTGCACATCCTTTGCAAACACCTTCATGCTTGGTCTTAATTTCAGGAAGACCTTCTACAGCCTTACTTGCAATTGGTAATGCTCTGTAGTGCATATGTGCAAGTCTTCTATGCCAAAGTTCACTTGGCTCCATGGAATCATGCACCATCGCATGTTCAGGTTGTCCCTTCAATTTATACAAACCTCCCTCTTGCTCTCCAATCACCACTACATCATCAATAGTTTTACCCTTTGGCCACATCAGAACTTGGCCATCTACAAATGCAACCATCATGCCTTTTGCATCCAATGCAGATATGGAGAGAAGATTCTTCTTGAGCCCAGGTACATAAAGAAATTCTTTCATCTTCAAAGACTTTCCAGAATCTAGGTTGTAGGAGGCTTCACCACTTCCTTTGATGGGGTATTGATAGTCATCCCCAAGTTTCATTTTATGGGGTGATTCATGCTCAGATAGATTTACAAAAGATTCTTTAAACCTAGTCATGTGTTTGGAAGCCCCACTGTCAATTAACCAATCATTACAACCATGAGAGATAGTACCTGTGAGAGCAGAGATTAGAACATACTCTTCTTCACTTGATGAGTCATCATCACTTTCTGCCCTAGCCTTCTTCTTTGGAGGTTCATCATATTCGGCAGCATGAGCATGGAACTTTCTTTTGTTGCCCTTCTTCTTCTTGCTGGAGTTATTGTTATCCCTTTTGTTCTTGGGACATTCTAAAGCAAAGTGACCCTTCTCATTGCATGTGAAACATCTTAGATCCTTCTTATTGTTTTGTTGGTTGTGATAGGATCTCTTGTAGTGAGAGTGCCCCTTCTTGGGCTTGCTTCTTTTGGTTTGAGCTGCGAGAGCTTGATCTTCACCTCCCATCTTTTCTTCTCGAGCTACAATCCTAGCTTCTTCTTGAGAGCATTCCTCCCACAGTTTACTGAATGAGATCAATTTCTTTCTTGCATAGATTCCTTGTATAAAGGAGTCCCATGACCTAGGTAGGCCATTCAGAGTGGTCATAACAACTTCACCATTGTCCACTACTTCATCCACGGCTTCAAGTTGTTCCTTGATCTGAGATACCTTGGAGAAGTAATATTGAATGGTCTCTCCATTCAACATCTTGACCCCTTTCAATTGATTCCGCAGAGTCATCTTCTGATTTATGTTCTTCCCTTCAAATAACTTGGTCAGGGAGTCAGACATCTCCTTGGGTGTCTTTAGAGATGACACATGAGGTATAATATGGTCTTTGATAGAATCAACAATGATTCTCTTTGCCTTGACCAAGTTCTTCTTGTGCAATACCTTAGCCTCTTCATCCTCTGGGATAGGGACCTCAAAGCTGATGTAAGAGTCCAATTCATTTTCTTCGAGGATTAACCCAATCCTATACTTCCATGCTCAGAAGTTATCAGCCCCTTCAAGCTTATCCTCAAGCTTGGTGTGGTGAGACATCTTAAAGAGTACTTCAAATGGAAATAGAAAAGATTTAGGTCTTACCAATTGCTTTGCTGAAAACTCGATCTAGTCCTGGATTAGGGTTTGTCAGAAAACCCTAAAAATTCAAAGTGTGAATTTCAACTTTCTAAAAGGATAGAAAGATGCGCCTTGATAAGCTGATCAGCCTAGTGTATTCAGAATTTGAGATCTACAAAGCTTCACCCTTCAGAAATGCCTTTTTGTCTTCCTGGGTTTGCTAAGGAGGACCCTGAATTAGGGTTTGCGTTTCCCACAGATATACCAAGCCAAAAATCTCTATCCAAAGCTCTAAACTTCAATTTTTGCAAGGAGCTTCCAGCTATGTCTTCAGATTCCAGAAATTCCTATTTTTGTGTAAACCCTAATTTTTAGGGCCAAATCTGAAAATGCTCAGAATTGAATTCTGATTGGACAAATAGATTCTCCTTGATGAGTATAGTCAATCTACTATACTGCTTTTCCAAAATCTATGGAGAGAAACCCAATAAAAAAGAAACCCTAGTTTCCGTCACTGCACAATGTCTTCTTCTAAGGTTAGCTTTGATACCATGTTAAATTTTGAGCATTAATTCACAATACTCTAGGATCTTTACTTAGAGAACAACATGGACAGTATATCAATGCATATCAATCATAACAAGCATGTCAATCATCACAAGAATCAAAAGCATGAGAGACAATAGACACACAGAATTTCAGTGGGGAAAAACCTAAGGTGAAAAACCCCACAACTTCCTCAGAGATAGAGAGAGCAATGGCTCAACCAAAGTACAACCAAAATACACAGAGATAGTCTCCTAGTAGCAGATGATCCTCCTCCTCACATGTGTGCCACTTTCCGAGTGAAGAAAGAATGAGTTTCTAAGTGATCCAAATAGAGACCTCCCGATCTCTATTTATACTTGATCTGTTTGCCTAGTGACCTTATGGGGCCGACTTGTCTAGCTAGGTGCATCAACCATATATTACATAAATCAGGGCCTACCCCACACATGGTGGTATAATAACCCATCGACAAGTTTACATACTTGCGACACTTGTCAATACACATGACGACACTTCCGTATAGAGGAATGGCACATCTCTATAGGAGTAAAATAATATATAAATGAAATACATGGATGAAATACATTCCGAAGTTACATATACATCAACATTATTCACATACAACATGAGTCTAGAAGATGTGTTTTTGGATTAATTATGAATCCAGTTTAGGTGTTTTCGGGCATTAATTTTAAGCTATCTCTTTGGATTTAATCCCATCATTTGTCTTTGTTCATTTATTTATGCATTGTGCGCTATAAAAATTGACAAAATGTATATTGTAGGGTGAAGAGGCAAATGACTATTGAAAATTTCATAGGTTGAGAGTGGGGACACTATTTTAAACCATTGCTCTTTCAATGGAGAAAACATTGAAGACTCATCATAATAGAGTGGGGGGCCTTGGTTGTTTTATTTGTGGTGGTGTGTAGATTTGTGTGCAGAGCTTGATGGAGAACACAATTTAGTGAGCTTCAGAGTCATAGCATTATTTAATGGCACTACAAAAATGTTGATCACAATTACAAATAGTATCTCAATATAAAAACAATAGAGCACAAAATGGAGGAATGCTAACATTTGAATCCTATTTGACATTGAATAAAAAAACACATCTTTAATATTTCCAATTGTAGGCTCATTTCCATTTATTGTTATCTTCTTGTTTTAATCATGTTAATGAATGCACAATTTCAACCTATGTATTGCATTTGTCATGTATTTAGTGTTTTAGATATTACTCATGCTTTGTGGATTCTTTACATTTTTTATAACCAAATTTTATGTTGGGTATTTCCATTTAGGGCCCTACTCTTCACTGGAAAAGTCCTTCAAGGCTTTGGAGGATTAGATAAAAACCCATCCTACAAAAATATTAGATGCTTTCAAGAACCCTTTTATCTTGGATCCAATTGTAATTCCATGCCTCTTCCTTTAGAGGCCCTTCTCTCCTACAAATATGTTATGCAAAAAATTTCCAAAAAGAGAATAAAAAGAGAAAAAATATATCAGAAAGAGTACTCCACAAATTTAATAAAGATAATAGATGAATAGAAAGCCTCTTCGGGGGGGGAGGGGGGAACCTCCTTATATAATGTACTAAGTACACAAGACGAGACAAGACAAGATGCTCCAAATGAAAAGGTCTCCTTCCTATATATAGGATACTAAGAGGTACAATTCCAACTAACTGACCCAAGCCAACATAACTAATATAACCATACTAATGATAATAACAACTAATGGACCAAGCTGACATTAGAACTAATATAATGTGACCCATATAAGGGGAAATGTGCCCACATTTATGTCTTAACGTGCCCCTCCCCTTCAGACAAGTGTTTTCCTCAACACTTGGTTAGTTGTGAATGCTTCTGTATGAAGGACTCATCTTCCCATGTTGAATCTTCAATTGGAAAGTTCTTCCACTTGATGAGGTACTCGGTATTAGCTCAATTTCATAGCTTCTTTGTCCTCGTGTCAGTGATTTGTTCAGGTTCCAATATGAATTTTCCTTCTACATCAAGATCCAGTAGGATTGTTTGAATGGGAATCTTGTCTTCGATTACCTTCTTTAAGAAAGAAACATGGAAAACTGGATGTACCCTTGAAGATGAAGGGATCTCAAATTTGTATGGCATACTACTAATATTCTACAACACTTTATAAGGACCATAGTACCTAGGTGCTAATTTATTGTCCTTAATGTTAGTTTCTTGAGGGAAAGTTTTTTGTAAGGTTGTATCCTCGGAAATACCCAATCCCCTTCTTCAAAACTTCTTTCACTATGATGTTGATCTGCTTGTCATTTCATACTATTTTTTGACATAGCCAGGTTGTATTTTAGTATTTGGAGAACTTCTTGCTAGTGCTCTATGTGATATTCCACAGCTTTAACTTTAGATTTTCCTTTTAAGGGAGATGTGATAAATGGAGGATGGTACCCAAAAAGTGCCATGAATGGAGACATTTTTGAGGATGTATGGAGGAAGTATTGTACCACCATTCAACCAAGGACAATTGTTTCACCCTTTTTGTTTTCTTATCAGATGCAAAGCAACAAAGATAACCTTCAAACATTTGTTCACTATTTCAGTTTTCCCATCAGAATGAGGATGATAAGATGAACTATGAGCCAACTGGGTAGCCAAACAAGAAAATAATTTAGTCCAAAATTTACCAGTGAAAATTGGATCTCTATCACTTACAATAATCTTCATGTTTTCATGTAACTTCTGAGTTGTATCCATGAAGGAAATATCTACTGTACTTGCATTAAAAGGGTGAGAAAGTGCACAAAAGTGTGCATACTTCATGAGTTTGTAAACAATCACCATAATAAATTTCTTCCCTTATGACTTGAGTAGTCTAGTGATAAAATCCATTGAGACTTCCTCCCAGCGCTAGCAAGGTATCTCCAAAGGTTGTAAAAGACCTGGGGTCTTAATTGTTTCAACCTTATTTTGTTGGAAAACCAAACAGTCTTCCACGAAATTTTGAACATCAAATTTAAAACCTTCCCAAAAAATTCCTTCTTGAACCCATGGTAGGTTTTCAAGAATCCCGAGTGCCCGCCTATAGGAAAGGTGTGTAATTCCAAAAGGACCTTCTATTTGAGTTGGGAGTTCTTTAATAGATATAAGCAGTCCTTATACCATAGTGAATCATTTTTCCATGAAAAAATATATGATGTGTCCATTGGTTCTGTGAGCAAGCTAGAATATTATGAAGAGAAGTGTGATTGGATCAATGACTGTGATAGAGCATATGAAACTATGTGTCTGGCCATACCTCCTAGAATGCATTATCTCATTGATTCTGTTGAGTATACATTTGAGATTTGGAGAAATCTAGATAAATCTCTTGGCATGCAGAAATAAGGTATTAGCTATATGGAGAGCAAGAAAATGGACACTTTGTCATGTTTTCTCCCTCCAAAGGTCCCGTCCTCATGCATTTCTCAAGAAGTTGTTCAAATTGAAGAAGAAGAAGAAGAAGATATATATTCAACAAATGATCTAGCTCAACTTTATTCCTCTAATGATTCCTCTATTTTTGATGAAGTTTTTTTTCATGAAGATAACATACGAGCTGCTTCCATCAATACTATTGAATATATGTCTCTCCATTCCACTTCTTTCTCCTCTATGTCTTCTATTACAAATGTTGAATATGGGTTGATAATTAGTGATCATAGTGATCCTTCTATAGAAGAGGTTCTTTCTTCATATGAGAGTATTGGTTTGAAATATGGTCAAGGAGAAGTATGGAATTTAAGTGAAGATTTATCATTGCTTCATAGTATTTTTCTTCCTATGTATTTCTACACCATGACTAGCCTAATTTCTTCAAGTTGACTTGAAGATGGAGAAGCTTTTTCCATCAGAGTGGCGCATTTTGGACTCTTGTTCCTCTTTATTGGAGCTAATTACAACTCTCTTGGTTTTAATTTGATGCTTTAGGAGCCTTATGATTCGCTCGGGGTCACTTATTCTCAAGAATCTCAAGTCTCTTTTGGACCTGACACCCTGGTGGGTTCGAAGATCAAACCTGAAGAGCATCCTTCACTCTACTATCAGTGTTACTCAGTTTCTCTACATGGTTCCAGGTTCCATCATGCAGTTGTACATGTTTTTGATATGGTTGAGCACATTCATCTTCTTCCTAAGAAGAAGATTCCTCCATACATATTCATCTAGTTTGGAGTACATTTAGTTTTGGTTTCTGTTTCATGTCCATTTTTTAGGGAGGATTTTTCCCATGTGGTTTTTCCTCTGTCCTCACTTACATGGATGAATAATGTAAAGGGTGACCATAATCCTTTGTTGCTCGGGCCCTCATAATAATTTTCTTTTCTCACAACCATTTTGGCTTAAGGGAGGGTGTTGGAACATAATTCCAATCTAGACCTTTGTTAATAATCCTTGCATAAGGTTCCAAGTGTTTAATGTAATTTTTTCCATGGTTTGGCTTCATAGTGCCTAGTCTGAGTGGGTTTGTCCACATATTAAACTAGTGGTTTGTCAGTATAGCCGATTTTGTCCACAAGTGTGCCCATTTCCTTATTCTAGGGTGTCAAAGGTGCCCTACTTAATTCATTTAATGAGGCAGGTGCACCACTTCCTTGTTTTATGGGATAAGGTTAGACCAAGGGTGCTTATGCATTGGAAATGGTCAAATTGCTCACTAATGGCCACAACCAAATCCCTAAACCACCTAATTCTCCCTCATAAGGATTCCATCCACATTTATTGACTTTCCTAACTTCCTCATGGTCCTCATAGGTTCATTGGACATCATTATGGCCCAATATAAGACTTACACTTGGCACAATGTCATAAATTGGGGGAATTACTCCACTAATGCTACCATTAATGTGAGCTACTCAACTCACCACTAAGCCTCTCGATTTTGTCTCTTGAGAGCATCTATATATTGTGCGCATGTTTTTGAACAATAATGCGGTGGAAGATCAATCCACATGAGTGTTTTTCTCTTGTGTTCTACTTAATATTTTCTTCATATTTCTTCTATTTTCCTGTCTATGTTTGGTAAATTGTAAGTGAAGCTTTCTCTAGTAATCTAGATCCACCTATGACACATATAGAATTTGACACAATCATCTTTTCTATAGAGTGCATTTTCCACCAAATTTTGTTTCCCTTTTTTATAGATGATTTCAAAGTCATATCCCAACATCTTGGTTACCCATTTTTGTTCTTCTCCTGATGATAGTATCTGTTCCAATAAGTATTTAAGACTATGATGGTCTGTTTTGACCTTGAAGTGACTACCTATTAGGTAAGGATGCCATTTCTTAAGTGCGTGTATTATTTCCATAATTTCCTTCTCATAAATGGGTTTTTGTAAGTTCTTTCCCTTGATTCCTCAACTTTTGAAAGCAAGGGGGTGTCATTCTTGCATTAGAACAACACCAATTCCATTTCTCGAGGCATCACATTCGACAATAAAGGTTTTTGTGAAGTCTCGTATGGAAAAAACATGAGCTTTCCACATTACCTCTTTAAGTTCTTCAAAAGATTGAGTTTCCTTTGGAGTCCAAGAAAATGCTTCTTTCTTCAATAATGTTGTTAGAGGTGTTATTATTCTTCCACAGTCATGAACAAAATTGTGGTAGTACCTTGTCAACCCTAAGAATCCTCAAATATTTTTCAAGGTTTTGGGAATCGTCCAGTCCATCATGGATTTAATTTTGTTAGGGTCGAACTTGACACCTCCATGAGATACAATATGACCTAGATATTCTACCTCCTTTATCCCAAAGGAAAATTTGGAAGGTTTTGCAAATAGTTGTTTCTCCTTGAGTAGTTGTATCACCCTGTCAACATGTTGAACATGTTTTTCCCAAGAGTTTCTATAGATTAGTATATCATCAAGAAATACTAACAAAAAGTTTCTAAGGAAGAGCTTGAAAATGGAATTCATCAAACCTTGAAATGTGGAAGTTGCATTCGTGAGACCAAATGGCATGACCATAAACTCATAATGACCTTCATGTGTTCTTAATGTTGTTTTTGGGATGTCCTCATCCTTCATTCTAGTATGATGATACCTGAAACAAAGATCCAACTTTGTGAAGAAAACTGCTCCATGTAATTCATCTAACAATTCATCAATAATAGGAATGGGAAACTTATCTTTAATGGTGATCTTGTTGATATATCTATAATATGGACACATACACCATGATCCCTCCTTCTTGTGCACCATTATCACTAGTGCAAAGCAAGAAATTTGGCTAGGCCTAATTATGCCGACCACTAACATTTCTTCAACCATATGCTCAATTTCACTCTTCTGGCCATAGGGGTATTTGTAAGGTTTGATGTTAGGGGGAACACTTCCTGGAATTCAGTGAATAGCATGATCAAAATCTTGAACTGGTGGAATACCTTTTGGAATATATTCAAATACCTTGGAATGATTATTAATGAACCTTTGGAATCTGGGGAAATAAAGTCTTTGATGTTTGAATATCTAAGGAGCATAATTGTGCAATTACATCTTGATGTCCCCTTTTCAATAATTTTGTCATACCATTAGAGCTTATCAACTTGCTTGGTTCCCCTGTGATACCATTTAACTCATATTATTTTCCTTCCCATGCAAATTTCATGAAAAGCTTCTGAAAGTTATAAGCCATTGTTCCCAATGATTGCAACCATTGGACCCCTAATACAACATCAACACCACCCATTGGGATAGTAATCATTGGACTATTCAATACATATCACCCCATCATAAGATTGATATTATGGAATTTCCCATAGAAATTGATAGTTCCTCCATCTGCAATCATTACTTGAAACTCTGCTGCTTGATATACAAAGTAATTGAGAACTTTAACTAATTTACAATGAATAAAATTATCAGTACTACCAAATCAATCAACAATGTTACATTTTTCTTTTTGATATATCCTTCGATATTCATATTTTGAGGATTTCTAATTCCAACCAGTGCATGATGATATATGGTGGGAGTAATCTCTTCGGAAGTAATCTCTTCTATTTATTCAACTAGAGAAGGTTCTTGTTCTTTTGCTTCTTCCTCTTCACAATCAATGTACAAAAATTTATTCTAGCCACACTTATGTCCCTTAAAATACTTTTTGTCACAATTGAATCACATACCTTTTGCTCTTCTTTCATCCAATTGTTGAGGTGTCTACCTTTGAGGGTTGTTAGAAGAAGGAACATTATTCTATCTATATGTGTTGGAGGTGGTCCTTTTAGTTGTCATTGCCATATTTTTACTTTCAAGCTTCCTTGCCAACATGAAAGCCTTCTCTAAGGATGTGGGTTCAGAGAGGTGCACCTCATGTTGGATGTTATCTTTCATGTTTCCAATAAAGAGATCAAAAAATTTATCATCTGGTATGCCATCCAATCTAAGACTCAACTTTTCAAACTATTGAATGTGCTCGCTTGCTAGTCACTTTTTCCTTAGATTTATCAATTGGGTAAAGAAGGAATTTCTCTTAACATCAACATGATATGATATCAATTCTTCTGTAAAAATGGTCAAACAGATAATGGAGTTCCTTTTGCGTTCACAAAGCCATTGGTACCACACAAAATGATCAGGTTCTAGATATAAAGATGCAATAGGTACCTTTTGGAAATTAGGCACCTAGTGTATATCAAATAATTGATCCATTTGGAATATCCATGTTATGGGGTCCTTGCCATCAAAATTATTCATGTAAATCTTGGGTAGTTGGATAATGCTTGGGGACCATCCCCAATTAATTCCATTATTAGCATCTAATCCTCTTGGAGAATTCTTATTAATGAAAGGTTGCTCAACCTGGCTATTACTTTTATCTTCCTGCATAGCCCAAGACATATCATCACCTTTAGGAATATTTTCCTTTTCATTTTGTTATAGCTTAAAAATCCTTTCTATATTTTTATCGATATGTCCCATCCTTTCCTCCATATTAGTTTACAAATTAGCTAAATCAACCTTACCCACTACCCCTTTGACCATATCTTCCAACTTGGACACCCGAAAAGATAGATCTTCACTTTCATCACAGTTGAGGGATGAATCCTCAGGTGGCTTGATTGGAGTGTGAGTTTATACACTTCCTTTTGGTGTCATTTTGAACAATATAAATAGAGATCACACCCTACGTTTCACCTCAATTATATCCTTCTACTCAAAGATATTCAAATTTAAAATGGTGTACCTTTTTCAAACCCTGATTTGGAGACTGTTTACTAACCAACTTGGAACTGAGGTAAATTTGAATTTTAAGCTCCTTGGTGTCTGAAAATTTGACATGTGGTATCTTGATATGTCTTCTTTCCAATTCCACAGGTCTCGTTGAATTTGGATGTGCCAAAAAAAAGTTGTGATAATTTTCCCAACACTTGTTAATTTTGGTATTTTCATAAGAGCGAGACTGTACGTGCTGCCACATGTCCAATTTTTTTAATCTGATTACGAAAATGTTACCATAGATACTATGGTATGTATTTTTTCTTATGCAACTAGTATCACTCAATTTGGATCTCGCATACTCCAGATATAACCATTTTTCCTAGAACACCTATTTGAGAATGGATTTTGGGCTAGTTAGAAACCCTATCTTCGAGATGGTATAACTATGAACCTTTAATGAGTTAGGATCTGATAATTTTATCACAGGTATTTATGCCTGTTTTAGAGATGGGTTCCAAGTTTCATTGTATGATACCCTGTGCAAAAAATGATATAGCAAAAATTCTAATATGACTTGTTTTGAAGAAACCAGTCCCAAGAAAAGAGCATAAATAGATCATAAAGAGGACTACACCACTTTAATGAAAAAAACTAGATGAATACCAAGCCTCTTTGAGGGGGAAACCTCTTTATACAATGTACTAAGTACACAAGATGAGACAAGACACGATGCTCTAAATGAAAGGGTCTCATTCCTATATATAGGAGACTAAGAGGTACAATTCCAACTAACTGACCCAAGATGACGTAACTAATATAACCATACTAATGATAATAACAAATAATGGACCAAGTGGACATTATAACTAATATAATGTTGTTGGCACTATGATTCAGTTGTCATTGATGGTTGGAAAGCAGACAAGGCGGCTGACTCAGACCATACCAACTTCAGTTTACTAAAGCTGCGACTGAGTTTGAAATACAAGAAAAGAATGTTGTTAGACAAGATGCAACTCAGACAGCTGCAACTCAGACAACTGTGACTCAGACAAGCTGTGACTCAGACGGTTGCAACTCAAGCGGCTACGACTCAGACGGCTGCAACTCAGACGACCATGACTCAGACGGCTAAGACTCAGATGGCCGTGACTTAGATAGCCACGACTCAGACGGTTGAGACTCAGATGGCCACGACTCAGAAAACCGCGACTCAGACAATCTGCGACTCACAAACATTTATTTATTTATTAATTAGTCAGTTACATCATGTAAGTTCTAGAAGTCAAAGAGACAGTTTCAGTTTTAGAATTGGAATATCTGGAAGTTAAAGAGACCAAGGCATATAACTTCAACATCTATAAAAGAACAATTGATGAGAAAAAAATAAGTGTGAGAGTTGAGAGGATGAAGAGGAGTGGTTGTTGATGAAATTGTGATTCGAAGGAAACAATTCAAAACAAAAATGTATGGCTCGATTTTGATGAAGAACAGAATGCCCAGAAACTCAAGCTGTAGCAGCACAGAACAAAAATGAAAAGGGTATGTACTCATATATATGAACCAGTGTGATATAATTGACTGAAAAATTCTTAACAATTCAGAAGAAAAATGTGTGGCTCGATTTAATGAAAAATAGAATGCCCATAAACCCAAGCTGTAGCAGCACAAAACAAAAAGTGAAAAGAGTATGTACTGATATATCTAAACCAGTGTGATATAATCGACTGAAAAATTCTTACATGGGGTGGAAGGGAGGTGCTAGGGAGGATTGATTTCCTCTGTAAATCAGGTTGATGCCTGAATATTGGGAGTGGGTGCAAGAAAAACATCAGAGTGGGTGCAAGAAAAACATCAGAGTTGGTGCTGTCAACAAGTTGCAGCTTGTTAAATAGAGGTTGTAACCTCATCTTGAGTTCGTTCTCAAAGATAATTGTTGTAGATGAGTTAAAGACTGCTTATCATTCTAAGAAGAAGAGGTTTTTTCCCTTTATGGGTTTCCTCATGAATATATGTATCTATGTACATCATATGTGTGAGTGATGATTACTGGTTCTTTGCTTATCTTATTCATTATCTTGACAATCATTTTGTGAATGCTACTAACATTTTAAAAGAAAAGATAAACTGATTATTGTTGTTATAATTACAACTGATTCACCCCCCCCCCTCTCAGTTGTAGCAATTGGTATCAGAGCCGGTTCCTTTTATTTAAAGGTAAATCTGTGAGCTTAAAACATGACTAGTCACGATGGAAATTCAATCAATAAGGATCCTCTATTTGATGGGAAAACGTTTGGTTTCTGGAAGGTTAGAATGAGAACCTATCTTATGTACTTAGGTGTTGATGTATGGGAGGTAGTTGAAACTAGATATGTAAAGCCCATTGTACTAGCCACCAAAGATGACAAACTGGAATTTACCTTTAATGAAAAAGCAATGAATGTTGTTCTCAGTGGTCTTTCAGAAGCTGAATTTGTAGAAGTTATGCATCTTGAATCTGCCAAAGGAATGTGGGCCAAACTTATAAGCAGTTGTGAAGGGAATGAGAAAGTAAAAGATGCCAAACTATAGACATATAGGTTGAAATTTGAACAACTAAAGATGAATGAGGATGAGAATGTTAGTAAATATTTCCTAAGGGTTTATGAGCATGTGAATGCTATGAAGGGCCTTGGTGAAACAATTGAAGAAGAATCCTTAATTCATAAAATTTTAAGATCTTTGCTTGATAAATTTAACCCCAAAGTTTCAGCAATAGAAGAGTTCAATGATCTTAAAACTATGGGCATTGATCAACTCCTAGGAACTCTAACTGCTTATGAAATGAGAATTAGTACAGACAAACGCATCACTAGAGAAGCATTCTTTAAAGCAGATAAGAATATTGATTATGGAGAAGATGAGATTGAGGCAAAATTTGTAAGAAGATTGAAGAAAGGATCGAGTAAATATAGATACAAGCTACCCTTTAAATGTTTTAACTGTGGTAAGATAGGTCATTTTGCCCTTAAATCTCCTCACAAGAAAAAAGATCAGAATTCTAATGATGAAGAGAAATATAAATTTAAGAAATATAGTAAAAAGAAAAGCTTGTGTGTAAATGATGATGACTCAGAGGATATAGATAGCAATTCATCTTGTGAAGATAGAATGGATGATTTTATGCTTATGGCCATAGAAGATCTTAATGATGAAGAAGTTATGATTGACATGGAAGGTGAATTAATCAGCACTTTAGAAGAGATTGACAGACTCAGACTTAAGAAGAGAAAACAAAAACATTTGTTGATGCAGCTTGAAAAAAATGGTAAAGGAACAAGTGAAGATTTTGTGATGTTAAAATTAGAATTAGGAGAAGAAAAGAAAATAGAAGACACTCTAAAACAACAATTAGCAGAAAAAAAATTTAAGATGTGAAGCTCTAGAAGAAGGAGTAGTAAAAGCTAGAAAAGATTTGGAGAAATTTCAAGCTTTGTACCACCAAAATTTGTCAAGTATCAAAGCCTCAGAAGAACTGAATAGCATCCTTAGTAAACAAAGATCTCCATTGATAAAGACTGGCCTAGGTTATGAAAGTGGGTCAAGTAGCAGACAGTCAGATGATGATCATACCTTGCTAACCAAAATTAATAAACATAAGTTGAGATCTGACCAGGACCATAGCCAACAAGAGACAAAGAAATCAAGCCCAGAAAGAAGACCAATATCCAGGTACCAAATTTTTTTCTATGGTTATTGCTATTATTGTTCTAACTTTGGTCACAAAATTGGAAATTGTGGAACTAAATTTAGAAGTATGCAACTACGGAAGTCAAAGAGTTAGATGCTACAAAACAGAGCTGGACAGTCAGTGAGGAAACAATTTAGTCCAAAACTAAAAGAAGAACCGATTATCAACATATCAACTCTTTTGATCTATTAAATAATGAGCCAAAATGCTTTGTTTGTCATAACTTTGGACAGAAAGCTACAGACTGTCATTTAAGGAAGTACAAAAAAATCCAAGAATAAATTATACCTTTGAAAAGACTAAGGTTTGGAAAAAGAAAGAAAGTGACAAATGTGGATTAGTACTTTCTGCTCAAAGGCAAAAGGATCTCTAGTATATTGACAGTGGTTGTTCTAAACACATGAAGGGTGATAAAAATAATTTTTTGTCTCTAAATGAAAGAAAATCAGGAAATGTGAACTTTGGAAATGATGCTCCAGGAAAAATCGAAGGAAAAGGGATGGTAAGCTTGAATAATGGTAGAGGAAAAGCTCAAGATGTTTTTTTTGTACATGGTTTAAAGCATAATCTCCTTAGTGTCAGTCAGGTCTGTGACAAAGGGTGTGAAGTAGTTTTTAATTCGAAAGGTTGCAAGATAAAATCTGTACCCTCATGACAATTGATTGCAAAAAGAATAAGGATAGAAAATAATGTTTATGTTTTGAATGAAGAAAAGGAAGAATGTCATCTAAGCAAGTATGATGAGAGTTGGTTGTGACATAAGAGACTTGGACATTTGAATTCTGATCATATAATCAAACTTAGTAACAATAGGTAAGTAAAGGATCTTCAAAAGATAATAAAGCCATATGATTCAGTGTGCAAGTCATGTCAAATGGGAAAGCTGACCCGCACTCATTTTAAATCAAAAGGTTTTACATCAACAAATGAGCCCCTTCAGTTAGTACATATGGATTTGTGTGAACCATCCAGGAAGGAAGGTACAGGAAAAGAAAACTATTTCATGTTGGTTATTGATGATTATTCTAGACTCACGTGGGTTGCTTTTTTGAGAGAAAAATATGAAGCATTTAAAAAATTCAAAGTGTTTAAGGCTCTGATTGAGAATCAAATAGGAAAAAGATTGAAGGAAATAAGGTCTAATAGAGAAGGAGAATTTAGTTTAGGAGATTTTAAAGAATTATGTGATAAACATGGGATCAAAAGGGAATATACTATTCCAGGGACTCCACAGCAAAATGTAGTGGAAAGACAAAATATATCAGTTCAGCAAATGTCAAGATCAATGATGAATGAAAAAAACATTTCTTAGATTTATTGGGTAGAAGCAATTCATATAGTTGTCCATATTCTTAACAAAGCGCATCTAAGACCAAACAGTGATAAGACTCCTTATGAACTTTGGTTTGGGAGACCTGCTACTATTAAGCATTTCAAAATATTTGGAAGTAAATGTTATATTAAAAATAATGATGAACATATTGGAAAATATGATGACCGAGCTGATGAAGGTATCTTTTTGGGATATGCAACAAACAACAAAGGATATAGATGTTATAATAAAATATTGCATAAATTAGTTGATCGTATTGACATTAAAATTGATGAAGAAATCTCAATTAAAAATGATCAGATAAGCAGTATTGAACCAGATGCAGAGGATACAATTGAAATTGAAGATGAAGAGGTCCCAGAATAAAAAAGAGAAGATCTCGAGTCAGATGATGGAGATGCAAATATTCAGGCAGTTTCAAATCAACAAATAGAAACAAAATCACCTTCCAGAATTGTTAAAAAGAATCATCCCGACAATCAGATAATTGGTGGCAAGAATAAAGGAGTTCAGACAAGAAGAAAATTGATTGAAGCCTTAGAGCAATAACAGATTTCTTTTCTATCTATGGTTGAACCCAAGAACTTTGTTGAAGCTAGTAAAGATGAAATTGGATTAAAGCCATGAATGAAGAGCTTGATCAAATTGAGAAGAATAATACTTTGGAACTTGTTCCTAAACCTACATATAAGATTGTAATAGGATCTAAATGGGTGTTTAAAAACAAGATGAATGAACAAGGACAGGTTTTGATGAATAAAGCCAGATTGGTCTGTAAAGGGTATGCACATATTGAGGGTCAAGATTTTGATGAAACCTTTGCACTAGTGGCAATATTAGAAGCCATTAGAATGTTTCTTACATATGCTAGCCACAAAAAATTCAAGTGTATCAGATGGATGTTAAATCAGCATTTCTTAATGGAAATATGGAAGAAGAAGTCTATATGGAGCAACCTGAAGGATTTCAACTGATAGATAATTCTGATTATGTTTGCAAACTGAAGAAAGCACTATATGGATTGAAACAAGCACCAAGAGCCTGGTATTATAGATTGGATAAGTATCTACTGGACAAAGGTTTCAAGAAAGGTACTGTTGACACTAATTTGTACATCAAGGTTGAAGGTGTTGATTTATTAGTTGTTTTGGTCTATGTGGATGACATTATTTTTTGATGTACTAATGATTCTTATGTTTAGTGGTTTTCTAATGCCATGCAATCTGAGTTTGAGATGTCAATGATAGCAGAGTTGTCATTCTTTCTTGGTCTTCAAATCAATCAGAGTTCTGAAGGTTTATTTATCTCCCAAGAGAGGTACTTGAAGGAGATGTTGAAGAGATTTAATATGGAATATTCTTCACCTATCAACACACCCATGGTTGTTGGATGCAAGCTCAGCAAGGATGATGTATCACTAGATGTTGATCAAAGAACATATTGGTCAATGGTAGGTAGCCTATTGTACATCACAACATCTTGTCCTGATATAATGCAAGCTGTTGGTATGGTAGGTAGATTTCAGTCTGCTCCTAAGCAAAGCCATTTAGTAGCTGTTAAGAGGATATTCAAATATTTGAAAGGCACAGTGACTTATGGTTTCTGGTATCCTAGAAATTGGAACTTTTAGTTAACATCATATTCAGATGCTGATTGGGCAAATTGTTTGGATGAAAGAAAGAGCACAAGTGGAGGTGCATTCTTCTTAGGTGATCACTACTAAAATGGCTAAGTAATAAGCAAGGCTCTATAGATTTGTCTACCACAGAAGTTGAATACATTGTTGCAGCCACATGTTGTACACAGGTTCTATGGATGGTTTAAACTCTTGCTGATCTAAAAGTAACATATGCTGAATCTATTCCTCTTAAATGTGATAACACAAGTGCCATTATTGTCTCCAAGAACCCCGTTCTTCATTCCAAGACCAAACACATTCCAATCAAGTATCATTTTTTAAGGGAGCAGGTTACAAACAGTGTTGTCCAATTACATTTCATTCCTTCTAAAGAACAGACTATTGATATCTTTACTAAACCCTTATCCAAAATCCAGTTTGAATATATACTCCAGAAGTTGGGTGTCATATCTTGTTCCAACTAACTTGTTCACTTTGGTAGGGGGAGTTTGTGCTTATTGCATATCTAATGTAATTCTAAGATGGTTCCAGAATGTTTTCTTTGTTGGTTTCTAGGTTCATCCTTATAGGGGGAGATGTATTGTCATTCTTTCTTTGACATTGATGTCAAAGGGGGAGAAGTTTAGGTAGTTGCAGATGACAAGCAATCAGTGATTACAATTGTAGCATCATAATTTTTAGGTTTCCATCAATGCCAAAGGGGGAGATTGTTGGCACTATGATTCAGTTGTCATTGATGATTGGAAAGCAGACAAGGCAGGTGACTCCGACCATACCAAATTCAGTTTACTAAATCTACGATTGAGTTTGAAATATAGGAAAAGAATGTTGTTAGACAAGTTGCAACTCAGACAGCTGCAACTCAGACAACTGTGACTCAGACAAGCTATGACTCAGACAGCTACAACTCGGACGGTTGTGACTCAGACGGCTACGAATCAGACAGCCATGACTCAGATGGATGAGACTCAAATGGTCGTGACTCAAACAGTCGCGACTCAGACGGTTGTGACTCAGACAGCCACGACTCAGAAAATATTCGACTCACAAACATTTATTTATTTATTAATTAGACAGTTACAGTGTGTAAGTTCTAGAAGTCAAAGAGACAGTTCAATTTTTGAATTGGGAGTTAAAGAGATAGTTTCAGTTTTAGAATTGGAATATCTGGAAGTTAAAGAGACCAAGGCATATAACTTCAGCATCTATAAAAAAACAATTGATGAGAACAAAATAAGTGTGAGAATTGAGAGGATGAAGAGGAGTGGTTGCTGATGAAGCAGTGATTCGAAGAAAACAAATCAGAACAAAAATGTATGGATCGATTTAATGAAGAACACAATGCCCAGAAACTCAAGTTGTAGCAGCACAGGAAAAAAATGAAAAGGGTATGTATTGATATATTTGAACCAATGTGATATAATTGACTAAAAAATTCTTAACAATTGAGAAGAAAAATGTGTGTCTCGATTTAATGAAAAATAGAATGCCCATAAACCCAAGCTGTAGCAGCACAAAATAAAAAATGAAAAGAGTATGTACTCATATATATGAACCAGTGTGATATAATCGACTGAAAAATTCTTACATAGGGTGGAAGGGAGGTGCTAGGGAGGATTGATTTCCTCTGTAAATCGGGTTGATGCCTGAATATTGGGAGTGGGTGCTTCCCTCTAGTGGGTGCTAGAAAAACATGAGAGTTGGTGCTCTCAACAAGTTGCATCTTGTTAAATAGAGGTTGTAGCCTCATCTTGAATTGGTGCTCAAAGATAATTGATGTACAGGAATTAAAGATTGCTTATCATTCTAAGAAGAAGAGGTTTTTTCCCTTTATGCGTTTCCTCATGAATATCTGTATCTGTGTACATCATAAGTGTGAATGACGATTACTGGTTCTTTGCTTATCTTATTCATTATCTTGACAATCATTTTGTGAATGCTACTAAAATTTTAAAAGAAAAGATAAACTGATTATTGTTGTTATAATTACAACTAATTCACCCCCCCTCTCAGTTGTAACAAATGTGACCCATATAAGGGTAAATGTGCCCACATTTAGGGCTTAACAAAATCATGATCCCCTCACTCCATATTATCCATTCAATATCTAAAATGAGTAAGTTCATCTACTTCCATTGAGAATTTATATTAGTTTTATATTTAACTGAGCATTATAGAATTTGGTTTTTCTATGATTCTTAAATTGGGCTTCCATTAAATGTTAAACCCTATTTAAATATAGTGACTATACATAACATAAGTTTCATTCCTTCCCTTGTAAGTTGAAGGCAACACAATAGGTTAAGTGGATGGTTAGTACATCGAATAAACTGTGACGTCCCCTTCACCCAATCCGAGGAACAAGAGGGGACATTAACTAAATATTGGATTCCAAATTTTAGCCCATAACCATATCATGTATTAACAATATGTAAAATACATGTGCAGATGCAAAATAAAAACACAGTGGAAATAAACTTGTTCCATACACACACAACATCCAACACAAGTAGAATCATAATAGGCATTGAATTAAAATGTTTCAGATGCAAATACATGATATTAGTTATCTTTATCTAATGTAAATACAAGCAACTGGTTCTATAAAAGTGATTTTGCACCTAATCATAGGCACTCTGTCCATCATATAATCCTTCTGATGAGACCCCCAAGTTGGGCTATGAGGCCACCGGGGTGAAGGAAACACCTACAAGATTCTCTCTCTCGACCCACAACCCGTTCTGCTCTCTATGCTTAGACAAATTCTCATACAAAGCTCTATAGGGGCCTCACTCATCCTTAACAACCTTGGATCCAACAATACCTACCCCATACAACACCCTTCTATGTTCAGGCATCCCCTTCACCGATCCACGATTCTCTTGGGTGATCCATCTTGCTAGGTGCTTCTAGTGTGTGCATAGAAGAATACCAACCTGCTATATGCTATTGGAGAACCACCTATAGCCTTATTTAGTGTATTTTCAACCATCTACAAGTAATAGAACTCAAGGAGTAAGGGTTCCTATCTTTCACAACCTCTATGCTCACCTACAACCATCTATTTTCCCTTCAAATTTGTAGTCCTAGCTCCAAATTTGAATTTATGGCTTATACAGAGACTGGTAATGGTCATGAACAACAATGGGGAGCTCTGCATATTGTAGATTTGCATGAGATAATGATAGAATAAGGGTTTACCCCATAGGATAGGAGATAATGGTGAAAATACAACTGACTTAGATTCTAACCATAGAAGAAAGGTCTCATGATAACTACAAACTGAATTCTTGCAGCTGATAGAATTGTCACAAAAGTACAGTCATCCCCATGCTTCAATAACTACATGAGGTGAATTTTCCCACCAACCTCACACATGCATTAAATTATTGGGTTCAATAGTCAAGGTGAGGTAATTGACTTATTCAAAGCACATGGAAGAAATAGGATGAGGTCTAAGGATGACACTTGGAAACAAAGGATTTAGTCTCCCATAGGCCCCCCTTTCCTTTTCCCCTCTGGTGGAATCATAACCCCTCTAGTGCTATTTACACAGCCATGTTGGACCATTTCTATTGTTTATGCAACATAATATTTACATAGATTTTGAGTTAGCTTGGCAAGCAAACCATACAATCCAAATGAAAAAATATATACATCATACATGCCTAGCCATCCACTAGTCGGGCCTTGGCCTTGGGCTCCGCAATAGTATATTTACATCATTTACATAATTTTGGTTAAATACATTCCAAATCAATACTAGGGGTATTACATAAGCAATGTTGAATCTATTAGAGAAACAACAACACATATAATAACTACTTGGAATATTACACTTGCATAAATAACATAAAACACAACAAAGAGATCTGGCTTAATCAAATGTTTATTTCCAATGTAAAATATTGATTACAGTGGTGTCACCTAGGATAATGTTTCTTGCAAATGGTATCCAACACTCCCTTTGGGAGAGTCCCATGACCTTTGTGTTATAGCATATTTTTCCACTTCACTAAAAATGTTTATTTTTAGCTGGTATACATATTTGCAAGATTCCTTGTCTCTCTATGGTTCCATTCTCCTATCCCTTCTCAGTTATATCCTTCAAAAATCATAATTTATCATCCCTATGCATTGATAGCCCACGTATACAAGCCGTGCTAGTGTATTTCCCGCTTATGACTTGTTATTAAGGTAAAAAATAAATAAATTCTTGGGAAAAGTGAAAATAGTTTCACAGTTCTTTAGTAGTCTCTTTCTCGTAGATAACTAATTGAACTTCCCTAAAATTACTCCCCAAAATTATAAAAGAGGCTAGGGAAAGCATGAGAAGGAGGAGAGAGAAATATAACATCCTTATGTTTATCTTATTCATGTTGAATCCATAATCCCAATTCCCAAGTTTACAATTAATCCCCCATATTTGGAAATATGCATTTCCATCAGTCTTCAACCTTTTATTTCCAAGAAACTATCATATTGTTTTCATTGGACATGCTTTGGAGCAGAGAGGAGGTGTGCATGTATGTGGCTCCAGCGGAGGAACTCAATATCTAGTTTCATAATAGTGCTGCAGCCGAGAATAGGTGAAATTTATCTTGTATCTTATTGTTATTTTATATAAATAATTCTCTTTCCTGTTATGTAATGTGTAAAAACTTATCTTGATGGTGTTAAGCATTCAATCTATATTTTAACAGCTATATTTGCAGTTTGTTGTTCATGTCCTTATTTTTTCTTTGTGATTACAGGTTATCAAGAAAATTTTGTCTTGAAGGTTGAAAGCAATGATCTACATCAATCGTTGGACTCTAGGTAGGAAGTCTTCCTTTTGGTTTTCAATTGTTTAAAAACCATAAATGTGTTTGAAAAAACCATAAATGTGTTTGAATTGCATCTTTAGGAAGTATTGTTTGAAATTTTTATGGGCATTGCTATGTGGGGATTCCACCAAAACACCACTAGAGTTGTAGATATTCCCGAAATAGAAATAACAAATCTATTGGGGAGTTTCTCCAATTTTTGGGTAGTTTAGGGATTGTTGTTCTTGGTTGTTTTCTTATTTGTTTTTGTTTGTTTCTGATGGTTTTTCTATTTTTCCTTGTTTCATACTAGTAGATTCCCATATTAGAACCTTTAAGGGAATAAATTCTTGGCTCTAGGGAATCAAATTTTAATTTTCTCATTTTTCCACACTCATAGGCTGGTTGTAGTTTACATAGGCACGTATCATCCCTATAGCTTACAGTATTCTACAAAAAATTACATTATTTCTCCCCATACACAACCTAAACATAATAAACGAACATATACGTGGCCTGGCTTGAACCAAAGCATGTATGACCTGAATTTCATCGTTTTTTAGTTTTTGTCCTATTAAAAAAGGAAATGTGGCTCTATTTGAGTCTAAGTTGGCTATGAATTTCCGTGACTTATTTTTTTATTTTAGAAAACAACATTTGTTTTAAAAACAAAAACAAAAAAAAAATATTTTTCTAAGTTTAGGTTTTTCCAAAATCTTCTTTTTGGACTATTTTGGACCGTCTAAATCTTATAAATATTTATGTTGTTTATCTTCCTCTCTTTTTTGTTTATATCTTCAAAGAAAAAACAATAAAAAGTTTTCTTTTCTTTGTAAGTTTTTCCTTTGTTTTTTTTGTTGTAAGACATTTTGAAAAATTAGTTTATTTTTGCTTGTGTGTTTCTTCATTTGCTCATATGCATTGAGTGAAACAAATTATTATGTCCTTATTGTACTTATTTATTTTTCTTGCAAGTATTAAAAAATAAAATACAAAAAGATTTCATCTTTTGAAAAAAAAAACTAATTTTAAGAATTTGAACTTGTCATTTTTCAATTCTTGGAAAAAATAGAGAAAATTTCCTTTTGTTATTTTGTGTGTTCAAAGTTAGTTATTTCTCAATTTTGAAAGGAAAACAAAAAGTTGTTTTGTTTCTTTATTTTGATTAAAAAGTTTAGTAAAATGAAAAGTGAAAAAAATGAAATATTTTGGAAAAGATTTTTCATTTTAAGAAGTGCTACTTATTACTGAAAAACATAAAAATATTTTCTTTTCTTTATACTCATATATCTTTATAGTGTTGGTTTCTTGTAAGATTCGTGACACATCATTAGTTTCACTTCTATTTCTCTATGACTAAATAATATCCCATAAAATTAAGTTCTTAAATTTATAAATAAATAGACGTTTATTTTATAGGGTTTACCAATTAGCTTAGGCATAGAGCCTTGGACTAGGTTGGAAGTAACAATATAAGGCTACTTTAAATTGTGAAACATTGCTTTCTTTAATAAGGATAGGAAAATCCAATAATCGTAAGGGTGTGGTCAGGAACCTCTACTAACACCAGAGTTAAACACGATATCGTGTGAGGTTGGGTTGAAGAGATTACCCCTCTGATACTTGTCTAAGCCTTTGTGGGATTTTGCATGTACATGGATTTCACTAGTACCAACTTGGCCCCCTGTGCTGCTAATACTTTTGATATTTTTGTCTTAGTTACCCTACTCATACGTACAATCTCGAACATTGAATATTCCCCTAGATGCTAGTTATGAGTTGGTGGCCTTGGTATCTTGTCTTAGGTTTCACCTAGGTGTCTGCAGAGGGATTCTTGCGTAACTTGGGAAAACATTGAGCCAAACTAATAGTAGCACTTGGAGGGTATCCCTTTCTGGGAGACTGGGAGACTAACTTCATACCTTTGTTTTTTTCTCTATGGGACTTAATCAACCCACACTGAACTTTGAAAGGCCCTTTGTTTTTCTGGATGGTATCTATAGGATTTTTCTAGTGGTGTGCTCTTTATACTCTCCGTGTTTTAGTTTCCTTAGGTTTTAAATTTTTCTAAACATTTTCTAAGGGTGGAAGAACAACGCCTCTAGTGGTCTATGAGGATTCAAAATATTCCTCTAATTAGAGTGAAGCCTCCACCACCTCCTCAGAGGTGCCGGTTAAACACAGTTGGTTGTTTTGAGACAGCACATTCTATCAATTTACTCGGTGAACCATAACTTATAAGAAAAAACAATTTTGCACCTTACACCACAAGAGTTGAATATTTGCAAGACGAAGGCTTTGTCAAACCTTTCAACCCTCCCTTAACTAGACCCAATGATCCAGTCTTGGTGCAAATTCCAAGTTCTATTGGACAAGGAACAAGTACATGTTAGGATATTTAGACACTTAGGAGTTAGTTAAGATCAACTTGTGTAATATATCCGTTAGGGATAGTGTGTTTCTTTAGTATGCATTAGTATGCATTTGTAAATACTTAATCCGACGGTCATGATATGTTTCCGACATAGAGTGATCCGACGGCTCAACTTCTCTTAGATCAAACCTAACCTTGATCCGTGGCTTAACACCCGATTGGTCCATGATCTCTATTTAAAGAGCATGGAGGTTCATTGTTTAGTTGATCGATTAAGAGAAGCTCATTTGTAACTTTCTTTCTTTGCATAATAAATTGTCCCGTAGAAGCTATTTGGCCGGGGCCGTGGAGTGTTTCCCTCTCGAGGGTTTAAACCACGTCAAAACATCGGTGTGTTGATCTGTGATCTGTTTGTGTGAAGTGGTTGCTCTTGGTGTTCGATCCTTTGGTAGTACCCTGTGTACCCGAACATGGTATCAGAGCTTTTATGAAGTGCCGCTTCCGGTTATGATCTAGATCTTGAACTGCTGTTGCCGAAACTCGAAAAGGTTTCTAGTTATGATATTTCTGTGCATTTCTGGGCTGTGGGAGGTGTTCCATTGTGTCCGGAGCGTCGTTTCCATTGAAAAATAGTTTTCGTTTGATCGAAAACGGTTCCCGGTTGCTCCAGAAACGCGTATTTCATCAGATCTGAAGGTATAATGTTACATTGACGCATTTTTTTTATTTCGTTTTTGAAAAGAAAAAATCTCATATTTCATTTTTTTTTACTGTTAGATTTTTTTGGTTCGGATTGTTGCTTTCCCGTCTGCGTATGCTCTTTGCCGTGCACCTTGAGCGATCTCGGCAAATCAGAAACAGAAAGGGAAAGGGTTTTTTGGGCTGCGTATGCTCTTTGCCGTGCACTTTGCGCAATCTCGGCAAATCAGAAACAGAGAGAAAACGTAGACTTTCCGGGCAAGCTAACAAGATCTAACTCCACAAGTGTGGAAAAGTTTTTTTGTTTCGTTTTGTGGTTTGTTTTGCAGGAAGAAGGGCAAGCACGCAAACCGAGCAAGAAGAGTAAAAAAAAAAAAAAAAAAAAAAAAAAAACCCTTCCTCATTTCCATATTTTACATACCTTTTAAACTAGGTCTTGAGTTCAAGTCTTAGGAAGTTACTTTTAGAAAGAAAAGTGCATGCAATTTCTATTTTCAAGTTACTTTATTGTAAAAGTGCATCTCATTTAAATAATAATAAAAAAAATAAAAATACAAGTGAGTCACTTAAGCTTTTTATTTATTGTTGCACTATTTAAAAGTAATATCATTGTAAAAGTGAAATCACTTATTTTACAAAAGTGATTCACTTAAAAGCAACTTTTTTGTAAAGTGATTGTCAAAAGGTTCATCTTGGGAAGAGGGGGGTTCCTTTTTTTTTGCTGGACATTCTCTAGCTGCCACGTCACTATTGGGGACATCTTCAACAGTTTCTTTGTTCAAGCATAACTTCATCATACAGAGTCCGTTTTCCGTGCCGTTTTTTTTGAAATCGCTTATTTTTTCGAGCTCTTCACATCCAGACTATTGGTTTCTACTTTTACAGCCAATAATTTATAAATATGGCCACCCCTTGTGATATTCTACTTAACAGTTCCAACTATTTCTCATGGAAATCTCGTATGGAGGATGTTCTACGAAGTAGGGGACTTTTCAGAATTACAACAGGGAAGGAAAAAGAACCCACTGATGATGATAAGAAAATAAAATGGGCAAATAGATGTGATGAAGCTCGTGGATTGATTGGGATGTCAATCTCTACTGATTTGCGATTCCACATATCTGGAATTGATGAACCTAATGCTGCTTGGAACAAGTTGGAAACTGTGTTTGGTAAACACAATGAAATTCGAGGTCACCAACTCGAAAATGAGTTGATTTCTTTAAATCCAAGTGACTTTTCATGCATTCAAGATTATTTATCTAAGTACAAAACTCTCAAGCTCTTATGTGCAGAATGTAAGATTGAGAGGGAAGACAAACAATGCATTTATCATATTCTTTCCAAACTTGGACCTGCATATTCTATTTTTGTATCTACATTTTACTCCATGAAAGCGTCATTGAATGCAGCTAGCTATCAAGAGCCTAGTCTTGAATCCTTTTGTGATTCCTTGATTAGGGAACAAGATAAACTCATTCATCTTGGAATAATCAACAATGCAGATACATCTGGGAAAGCCTTATTGTCCCAACAGAAAGAAAAGTCCAAGCCTCCCAAGAAACAAAATTTTCGCAATAATAAGTCAAACAAGGGTCCAAAACCCTCTCAGTCAACTCCTTCTTTAAAAAATGACAAAGGATCCAAGCCAAAAGGCAAGAAGACTGAGCGTCATTGCAACTATTGCGGGAAAGATAATCATGATGAATCCAAGTGTTTCAAGAAGATGGCAGCCTTGGAAGCAGCAATGAAGAAGCACCACATCAGCCTAGATTCGCCTTCAGAATCTACTTCTCATGGACATGCACTTTGTGCTTCTGGTTATTCTTATAATGCATCTTCTTCTTCTACTTCAAATGAATGGCTCATTGATTCTGGAGCATCTTATCATATGGCTAAGGATCAAGCCATCTTTTCTACTATGCATGAATGTAACACCAAACAAATATTTGTTGGTGATGATAGATCTCTAAGTGTTGTAGGAGCTGGAATAGTTCCAGTAGATAATGGTCATTTTAGTGATGTACTGTGTTCCAAGAATTTCCTGCAATTTGTTATCAGTCTATCAGATCACTCATTCTGGTGAAGGTAAAACTGTGACCTTTACACCTCACCAAGTTGTAATCAAGGATTTTAAAGATCCTCAACAGGTTCTAGCTACCGGAATTGTTGATGATATTACCAGGTTGTACAAGTTTAACAACTTTGGGTCATCACCTTCCCCTTCAGTTTTTGTTGCTCATAGTGATAACTTGAGCAAACTTTGGCATGAGCGATTTGGTCACTTAAATTATCGCTCATTGCAACAACTATGTAAAGAAAATATGGTGACAGGTCTTCCGATGGTATCTTGCAAAGATGGTGTTTGCTCCGGTTGTGTACTCGGAAAACATCATCGGGACAGTTTTGACAAATGTGCCTCTTGGCACGCCTCGGTTCCCTTGGAGCTTGTGCATAGTGACTTGTGTGGTCCTCTTCCATCTGCTTCCTTTTCTGGTTTCAAATATTTCTTAACTTTCATTGATGATTACACCAGACGCACTTGGGTTTATTTCCTAAAACTTAAGAGCGAAGTATTTAACATGTTCTTGGCCTACAAGGCCCTTGTTGAAAAACAATCTGGTCATCAAATTATTAAGTTAAGATCTGACAATGGAGGAGAATATGTTAACAAACAGTTCACTACTTTCTGCACTGAACAAGGCATCCAACAACGGCACACTGTTCCATATACACCACAACAAAATGGTGTAGCTGAGCGGAAGAACCGCACTTTAAAAGAAATGGCTAATTGTATGATCCAATCTAAGGGACTAAGTCTTCAATTTTGGGCTGAAGCCATTAATTGTGCAAATTACATAGTTAATCGCACCCCCACAAAAGCATTACAAGGTATAACACCGGAAGAAGCATGGAGTAAAATTAAACCTGATGTAAGTCACTTTCATGTGTTTGGTAGTGAAGCATGGGCTCACATTCCGGATGAAAAACGGAAAGCATTGCAGCCTAAAAGTGAAAAGTGCATATTTGTTGGATATTCTGAAGATGTAAAAGGATATAGACTTCTTCAACCACATTCTCATGCTATAATCATTAGAAGAGATGTTAAATTTGATGAAAATATCTTGGCCTGCGAGCCTAACTCGGCGAGTGTGCCATCTTTGGCCTGCGAGCCTGATTCGGCGTTTGTGCCTTCTTCTTCTTCTTCCAACTTCCTTGACAGGTTTCCAACTCCAGTTTCTGATGATGACAGTGAGGATGAAAATCCACCTCTGCCTGCTCATGTTCCTCCAGTTGCACCAGCACAAGTGCTTCCTCGATGGGTCCGTTCAACATGTGAAGCAGCTGGTGATCTTGCCAGTGATCCTAGAGATCAACGTCGAACACGTTCTCAGTTTCAGCGAGCCTCTTCTCTTTTGGCTCAAGTTTTCGAGAATCATGATCCAGAAACCTTTGCAGAAGCTTCAGGGAATCCAGATTGGGATGCAGCCATGGATGAAGAATATCGTTCCTTAATGGTGAACGATACTTGGGATCTTGTACCTCTTCCAAAAGGAAGAAAACTTGTCAGATGTAAATGGGTCTACAGAACTAAGTATGCATCAGATGGAAGTGTTGAAAGACTTAAGGCAAGGTTAGTTGCCAAAGGTTTTTCTCAAGTTGAAGGGATTGACTACAATGAAACCTTTGCTCCCGTCGCCAAAATGAACTCCATCCGCCTTGTTCTTTCCCTTGTAGCCTTACACAACTGGGAAGTCCATCAAATGGATGTCAAGTCTGCCTTCTTACATGGTGATTTACAGGAGGAAATTTACATGGAACAACCTCCTGGCTATGTTCAGAATAACTCTAGCCTTGTCTGTCGCCTTAAGAAATCCTTATATGGCCTTAAGCAAGCTCCTAGAGCTTGGTATGCCAAAATGGATAACTTTCTCCTTGACACTGGTTTTTCTAGATGCCATTCTGACCCCAATGTCTATACCAAGAAAGTAGGAAACCATCTCATCATACTTGTTCTATATGTTGATGACCTTATTCTTACTGGTAGTGACCCTAAGCTTATAACCCATGTGAAATCCAGTCTTAAACAAACTTTTGAAATGTCAGACTTAGGACATTTGCATTATTTTCTTGGTCTCCAAGTTCTGCAAACCAAAGAAGGAATCTTTCTTTCTCAGTCTAAGTATGCGTGTGACCTTCTTCGTCGCTTTCACATGGAAGATTGTACACTAGCCCCTTCTCCCTTCCAGTCTGGAGTCAAACTTTCTACCACTTGTACTTCACCTGAAGTAGATGCCACCTTGTATCGTCAACTTCTTGGTAGTCTTTTATACTTGACTCATTCCCGTCCTGACCTTTCCTTTGCCGTTGGTCGAGTTTCCCATTATATGCAGACACCTCATGAAAGTCACTGGAAAGCAGCTAAAAGAATACTTCGATATATTCGAGGTACAGTTCAGTTTGGGATTCATTACAGTACAGGGGGGAAACCTTTGTTGGTTGGTTTCACTGATTCAGATTGGGCCGGCGATCCTGATGATCGAAAGTCTACTGCAGGTTATGTTTTCAGTCTGGGATCTGGACCTATTACTTGGGCTTGTAAGAAACAACAAGCTCTTGCTCTTTCTTCAGCAGAGGCAGAATATCGAGCAGCAGTTAATGCCAGTCAGGAAGCTTTATGTCTTCGACAGATCCTTTCAGAGTTTGGATTCGAGCAGCAGCAACCTACTCCACTTTGGTGCGACAATCAAAGTGCCATCAAGCTTGCCAAAGATCCAGTTCTACATCAACGCAGCAAACACATTGAGCTACATATGCACTTCATCAGAAATCTTGTTCATGATCGTGTTCTTGAAGTGCTCTTTTGCCCTACAGATGATCAAGTTGCAGACATCTTCACCAAGTCTCTTACAGAAGCGAAGTTTTCTAAACTTCGATCTATGTTAGGAGTTCAGGAACTTGTCATTAAGGGGGGATAGGCTCTAATGCCTCCTTCCTTCTCCTAATAGTGTCACTTTTGTAAATCCTTCAATCCTATCCCAAGTTGTTCTTAAGGGGGGATGTTAGGATATTTAGACACTTGGGAGTTAGTTAAGATCAACTTGTGTAATATATCCGTTAGGGATAGTGTGTTTCTTTAGTATGCATTAGTATGCATTTGTAAATACTTAATCCGACGGTCACGATATGTTTCCGACATAGAGTGATCCGACGGCTCAACTTCTCTTAGATCAAACCTAACCTTGATCCGTGGCTTAACACCTGATTGGTCCATGATCTCTATTTAAAGAGCATGGAGGGTCATTGTTTAGTTGATCGATTATGAGAAGCTCATTTGTAACTTTCTTTCTTTGCATAATAAATTGTCCCGTAGAAGCTATTTGGCCGGGGCCGTGGAGTGTTTCCCTCTCGAGGGTTTAAACCACGTCAAAACATCGGTGTGTTGATCTGTGATCTGTTTGTGTGAAGTGGTTGCTCTTGGTGTTCGGTCCTTTGGTAGTACCCTGTGTACCCGAACAGTACATACCATATAAGTAGAGGATAGATGATGGATGATTTAGGGGAAGGACCGAGAAATTTTCATACTCCCACTTCAGCTATAGTAATGGGAGGATTTTCTCCTCCTCATCTTAGCACTTAGGAACAATAGCGAGTACATCTCTTGTTGTTAAATTTAGCACTACTACTTTACCTTTTGGCTCTACAGTTACTCAAACTATGAGTGTTGTTTTATCATCACCTTTTGGTTCTAGTTCCTTTACATCTGGGATGCTATTTTTGGGTATACCTAATTTCCCAATCACTTCTAGTTTTATGTTTCAAAACCCTACTACTAGGTTTAGTGGTTCTTATATACAATTCCAATGTTTTCCTTGTAATGGATGACATTTTGCCCCATCCTTTCCCTCTTTTGCGAGTGGACCTATGCAATCTACCAGACTTGTTTCAGGTGTAACCCCATTTATAGGTTGGAATTCACAAATGGGTGGTTTTCAATCATCCTCTATGCCTGCATGATCTACCCCTTTTTCACTATTTGGTGGGTGAGGTACTAATTTTATACCTTCAACTAGAATTCCAACTAGGGGGAAACATTTCACAAGCCCAGTCAAATTGGATGCAGGGTAATCCTGTTAGGGGGAATCCTATGCATAACCATTGAAACCCTTTCCAAGGAGCAAGTGCTTTGCAAGCCATGACAAGGGGAAACCTCTATCAATATTTTGGTAATTTTTGTAGTGTAAATTTCCCACTGTAGGGTTCACATCCGAACACTTTTTCCACGTAACACTTGCGACTTCCTTTTATGGAAACTTTGACCTTGTTGGACTTATCAAAGTTGATGAATGACCGGGTGTGTCATGAACCAAGGTGGCCTCCACTCTCAACCAAACTCGCTTGATTCATTCCAAATTTTGAAGGGAAAATTGGTGAGGATCGTGGAGATCACATTACCGGATTTCATTTATGGTGTTCTTCTAACTCACTTAATGATGACTCTACCCAATTGAGATTATTTCAATGAACAATTACTAGAGTTTCTGCGAAATGGTACATCAAATTGCCAAGTTTATCTTGCCATTGCTTCCATTATTTAGAAACTATGTTTTTGAACCATTTTCAACTTTCGGTTAGGTTTGATGTTGGAACTGACATGTTATATCAATTTAGATAGAACATATATACCCATATATCAGATCACATTCAATACTGTCATATATGGAAGAGGTTGATTAAGGAAAACATTACCCCTGATTTTTTGTTAGAATGGTTCCTTAAATACTTCTTTCCTTACATTTCGAAGGATGTTTTTATGTGAGGGGTAACTTCTGAGGAAGAGGCCATATTTAAAGCCCAACAACTAGGTTTGATTTATTCTTAGTCTAGGATTTTATATGAAATCATTCCTAATGCACCGAGATCTAGTAAAGACTCATCAAAGTCCAAGTCAGGGCCACAAGCTGATGGCATATTTGATTATGTTTGAAACTCTATTGCATAACAAGTTAGTAATTAAATGAATAATTTGTCTATACAACATTCTGTACTAGGAGAAACTACAGTTGCTTCCTCTCCTTCCACCCAAATATCTTCTATACATACTATGCAAGCAAATAAAAAAGGTAACCAACAACCTAGTTGGAAAAAGAAAAACAAGAATAATAACAAGAATAAGAAAGGAGAGGGTAATAATGATAAATATAAAAAAAATAATAATGTTGGAGGGAAAATAAAGAGTGTAGGAAAGTCAATTTCCCCTTTGCAAGGGAGGAAACACTACTCATCACTTCCCATTTATGGAAGAATATCAGAAGCTATTGAATAAAAAAAATAGCATCCTATTGTTTTGACTGATCCTTTCCAACAAGGACAACATTTAGCTTCTAGTTCTTGTAATGCTACTGGATCTATGCTAGGGGGCACTCAAAAAATTCCCTCATTATTAATCATATATCAATATGGTCGGATCATATGTCCTATTTTCAATTAGGGCCAAATACTACGACAATCCTATGTCATCATTGAAATATAAGGAAAATCCTAAACAACATAACTTCACATAGAGAAACATATGGTTGATACATTGCCTTTAATACCAAAAGGTGTTTATAAGAGGGAATAAAACAATCCTAATGTTAGAGATGCTCCCATCTATTCTATTGTTGAACATTTAGATAAAAATTGGTGTGCTATGTCTTCCCTTGAGATAATCCAAAATTTTCCATCGCAACAGATTTCTTTATTGTTTTCTTTAGGAAACCCTGGTTCTCTGAATGGTCAGATTCTTAAGCTTGATGTATTAGATGTTAAACATTGTATCCCCTATCATGTTTCCTTCCAGATCAATGTGGTTCATTCCACAAATACTATTAGAAGGACTATTGTAGTTGAGGGTGCATCAACTTGTGTTGTGGCTATATCTTGTTGGAAAGCCCTTGGCTCTCAAGAATTTTCCCCATCGCCCACATTCGTTACTACTTTTGATGGGTGATATTTTAGGCCACATGAGATTATTCCTTTTACACCCTTATTTCCAACCTTAGGTTCATTGGATACCCTACTTCATTTCCTAGATGAGACACTTACCTTTATACCTTTCTGTAAGTCTGATTTCCCCATTTGTATCCACCATTTCCCTTTATATGCTTATAAGGGGATGATGGCTAGTTTGGCATCCCTCTCTGTTTAATTGCATTGGAGTGACGCCATCACTCCCTACTTGTCTTGGGAGGGGGCGATGGTACACCTATCCTTGAGTTTTAGGCATTCTCTTGATTGGATCATGTGCGTGACTTGGCTCCAATTAATATAGCATGGTAACTCACACACCAAATTGATACCATCGATCACTCCGAGTCTAGATTCATCCTCCATTCACTCTCCATTCACCTATATATTGAGGCCATTGTATGAGAAAGAGGATACTCTGGTTATGAGTTGTTATGATGGTGAAAACACCTTTATTCTCTCATCCATTGTGACCAACTTATGGTCTGCAGTCTAGAAAGGTCTTGGATCAAGAACATTGGAAGAGATTTGCATCTTCAACACAAGGTAATCTACGATGTATGTCTCTTTTTATCATTCAATATAGACATGTGATTCTCCCCCCTCTCCTATCATGTTGTTCATGGATGATTATGCTTCTTTTGTATAGATATACATTATTCATAACACATATATATTGGATCTTCTATTTCTTGTGTGATATAGATTAGATCTAGTTTATGCTAGCTTAGATCTATTGCATTTATTTATATGTCAAGAGGTTTTGAGAAATGTTTGGATGTCTCTTTATGTGTAGGTCGATCGATTAAGTGGAGCTTGTGACGTCCCTCCCCAATAATGAAAAGACATTATGTTCGACTTTTTAATATATATATATATATTTATATATGTATATTATTTTATTATGTTGAGATTATTTCAATAAGAAAGCCAGATGAGAAATCGGCTGATTAAAGTCCTAGAAGGACTGTTGTAAGAAAACAATTTTTATTATTTTAATATAAGGATGAGCAGGAAACAACCAAGTTAAATGAGGAGATCATGCATGAAGGAGTGGGGGACAAGTTAGAGTTAGCCTCTGGGAAACCAGAACAAGTGTCAGAAGCGTATTTAAGATCAGGGATTTGATTAGCTGCAAAAATTCCATGAGGAATTGGCTGCTAATGGTAAGACCTAGGCAAACTATAAAGGAAAGGCATATGTGAGGAGGCAGGACGCTGCTGAGTATGCCAGAGGAAATTACACTTGCTGTTTGAGCACTCTGTGTTAGGCAAGGGATTCAGGAAATGCAACTGAGCTGGAGGCTAACTGTCCACACTTTCATGCATGTATCTGGCTCGGGGGTGATTACGGATAGACTTGGAGTTTGTACCTAATCTAAGGTTGGGAGGAACGTGGCTGTTCCTGTTACATTCGGTTTACAAGTTCCAGGTTTTTCTTTAAAGTTCAGACTCTGCTATATTTCCATTAATTTGCTTCTGCCAATAAGTATAGGATTTTGATCATTTAGCTAGTTGTTTATAAATTTTTCTGGAATAAGTAAAATAGGAGATTTATTTCCAGTACGAATCTGCGGAATATGAGATTCTATTTTGATTTCAAATCCTCTGAGCAAACATAAAATAATCGGGATTTCTATGTAACTATATTTTCAAAAGATCCATAGTTGAAGGATGATGATGATTTATTTGAATTTATTCTATTTTATCGAATTGCTATTTGAGAAGATAAACTCTGAGTACTCAGTGAAAATTTCGGAATCTGTATTCGTTATTAGGACTCTACTGAATCTTGTTTTTATTTCATGAGAACCTGGAAATGACCTTCTATCTATTTGTTATATGATTGCTAATATCAGTGCATAGTGGGAATCAGAACTCTACGATTTCCATTTGGTATTTATTAAAAAGAAAAATATCCCGAAAGTATATTCCAGATACATTACAAAACAACAGACTCAGATCTTCATGGGCAAACCCTTTACGAAGTAATAGGTAATAGGAGTATATAGAATAAACAGTCATTCGTTGGTAACGCTTGATCATACTTAGACTAGAAATAAACTGCGGCATTCATCCAAACTAGATCTTCCAGAGCCAGAGTCTTTTCCAAACTAGATCTTCGATCTGGATACCATCAGATTCGTATTAAAAATGAAGACATAAGCAAAACCGCATTCCGTACTCGATATGGACACTATGAATTTGTAGTAATCCCTTTTGGGATAACCAACGCCCCTGCCACATTCATGTGTTTAATGAATGGTATCTTCAACAAATACCTAGACCAGTTTGTGTTGATATTTATTGACGATATCCTAATATACTCTAAGTCGGAGGAAGAACATGAACAGCATATAAGAATCGTATTGCAAACCTTGAGGGATCACCAGTTATATGCAAAGTTGGAGAAATGTGAGTTCTTCAAAAAGGAAATCCAGTACCTAGGCCATATTATTTATGCGGAAGGAATTTCCGTAGACCCACAGAAAATAAAAGCCATAGCAGATTGGCCAGTACCGAAAGATGTGACGGATATTAGATCTTTCATGGGACTCACCGGTTATTATCGGAGATTCATTGAGGGATTCTCAAAGATCGCCTATCCCATTACCTCCCTACAGAAAAAGGGGATAAAGTTTGTATGGTCTAGCAAGTGTCAAGAAAGTTTTGAACGACTCAAAGATTTATTGACCAAGGCACCTGTTCTAAAAGTAGCAGACCCATGTAAAGGATACACGGTTTGTACGGATGCTAGCAAAGAGGGAATAGGAGGAGTATTGTCCCAGGACGGACATGTAGTGTGTTATGAATCACGGAAACTAAAGGAACATGAACGCAACTATGTGGTTCATGACTTGGAATTAACAGCAGTAGTACACACACTGAAAATGTGGAGTCACTACCTGCTGGGAAAAAATTTCTTGTTATTAACCGATAACACTTGCGTCAAGAACCTATTTAACCAACCAGGACTCAATGCCAGACAAGCAAGGTGCATGGCCTTTTTAAGTGAATTCGACTTTGATGTAAAACACATAAAAGGTAAGGAAAATACAGTGGCAGATGCACTGAGTCGAAGGACCCACGAGGTGTACGAGATAATAATGAGTCAACCAGAAAGTAATCTCATGGAGAAAGTATTAGTGGCAAGCAAACAGGATGCAGAATACATAAATCTGCAGGGTAAATTACAACAAAATGAGATAAACATGAACGGGACAGATTTCAAAATGGATCAGAAAGGTCTGATTTGGTTCAAAGATAGGCTGTACATGCCTAATGTTGCAGAATTTAAATTGTTTATTCTAAATGAGATGCACAAACCCCCTTTTGCAGGTCATCCCGGGTATCAAAAAATGATAAAAGCCCTTAGAAAACAGTTCTTTTGGACTAAATTAAAAACTGATCTTGCTGATTATTTATCTAAATGCTTGGAATGTCAACAGGTGAAGGCAGACCATAGACATCCTGCTGGTTTATTACAACCATTACCAATTCCTGAATGGAAATGGGAAGTGATTTCATTAGATTTTATCACAGGCTTGCCGAGAACCCAGCGACAACATGACTCTATAATGGTGGTGGTTGACAAATTTAGCAAATCTGCACATTTCATTCCGGTAAAAACCACCTACAAGGCAGCAGATATTGCAGGAATATTTCTAAAAGAAATATTCAGATTACACGGAGTACCAAAGATGGTAATTTCAGATAGGGATGTAAAATTTACCTCCAAATTCTGGAAATCTTTATTTGCAGGTTTGGAAACAAGAATTAATTCCTATAAGTGTGTTTGGAAAGGTTCGATGTGGAAATTCTAACTAGGATTTCATAGTCAAGGAATATCCAAATTTAAACCCCTTGTGCAAAAATTGCATTGTCTCTTACTGAGCTACAAAATAGTGTTTCTAGGGTTTATAATACAAACTAGGGTTTAGGCTACAAACTAGGTTTCTAGGTCAAGCTGTAGGATCTAGTTTTATGGGATTAATGTTGAACTCCTCTATCATGGCCTTAACAAAATGTAACCTTCATTCAAGTGAAACCACTTATTAAGCATGGGAATATTTTTATACCTTATATTAACACTTGCATTAGGAAGTTTCATCAAAACTTAGGGCATTGACTAATGTCCTTGGAGAACCAACTTCGAGATTCAAGGGGGAGGCGGGGGCTAGATCCTATAGGAGGGGGCACAGGGTGCTATTTATAAATAGGACTCCAATATAGGAAAAGATTTTGATATGTATTTTTTTTTGTAGCTTGAAGTTTTTTGGACTCTGTAGGCCATTTAGCCTCATTGTTTATATATTTTGGGTCGGATCGGATTTCACTTGATGTTTTTTTATTTATATGCACCCTTTCTATATACATGAGAAACTTTGCATATATGTGTATAATGATTTGGATTCAAATGTATGCACATGGATATATATGTACAATAAAAAATTATTTAGTTTTTATATGTATTATAATTTAGGCTAGGGTTTTGGCTACAAAATAGGGTTTACAGGGTTTAGAATGAAAACTAGGGTTTACACTACAAACTATGGTTTATTGGCTTAATGTTCAACTCCTCTATCATGACCTTAACAAAAATGTAACCTTTACTCAAGCAAAACCACTTATTAAGAATGGGAAGATTTTTATACCTTATATTAACACTTGCATTAGGAAGTTTCATCAAAACTTAGGGCATTGAATAATTTACATGGAGGACCAAGTTTGAGATTCAAGGTAGAGGCACGGGATAGATCCTAAAGGAGGGGGTACAAGGTTCTATTTATAAATAGGATCCCAATATAGGAAAGGATTTTGATATGTAATTATTGGTTGAAACTTGAGTTATTTTCGACTCTATAGGCCATTTCTAATACCCCTAGAACCTTAGTTAAAGTTTAAATACTTTGTAATAATGTTTTTAATTGTTGTTGAACAATTATTTGACCAAGTGTGGTCAAAGACACTTGTTTGAGGATATTGTATTATTTTTATTATTAAATAAAATAAAACAGGAGAATCCAATCTGAAGTAGCTGTTGAAAGAGTGTTTGTTGTCCCACAAGGAGAAATGACATGCGTTGGGAAGATTGCCCATAGTGGTGAAAAATTCTAATTAATACCTCAACAGGTGTAGGAGGTATCATCCCTATTTTTAAGGTCAGAACTCCATATGGAGGTTCTAGATCAGAAGGCTCATGATAGACCTAAGTCCTAGGCAAAGCTTTAATAAGCATTCCCATCAGACAAGCAGGAGGCTTGGATGGAAGAGGGAAAATATTTTGTTGATTTGAGAAGTGGAACTGAGTGATAGTTCTTGGTTGTTTCAACAGTCTTTGTCCTTGTGGTCCAGCAAAACCCATGAAGCTCGATGAGCATAGTCGGTAGGATTTATACTTGGTTATAAGTTGAGGATGAAGTCGACTTATGGTAGCTATACCATAAGTCAGACTCTCTACTTAATATCTGGAATATTAATAAAATAACAAGTTCGATACCTTAAATTGGATTATGGTTGGGCCATTAAACTAGAATAACATTAAGAGTTTTAATAAAAGCTATAGAAGACATCAACAGTAATCTTAATGAATTACAACAGTAGTGAAGTCAGATATGAATGTTACTCGATATGTATTCGCCAAGCTAAGGCTGTATTTTATTCCGCAAAAATAATGTAATAAATATTTTACGTATACATATAGTTACAGAAATACAAGTTATACCTTATAAATAGATGATACGGAGTCACACTGCATCCTCTTCGTATTTCATACCTGCGACATAAGAAATAATGTCGTCAACACGTACATATAATGTTTAAAAAAAATGAGTAAATTGGGGTTGTGACACCATTTAGCTTCTTTGTTTATGTATTTTGGGTCAGATTGGATTGTACTTGATGCTTTTTTAGTTGTATGCATCCTTTCTATATACATGAGAAATTTTGCATATATGTGTATAATGATTTGGATTCAAATGTATGCACATGAATATATATGTACAGTGAAAAATGATTTTATTTTTAAATGTATTATAATTTAGGCTACAAAATAGGGTTTCTCGGGTTTAGAATAAAAACTAGGGTTTACACTACAAACTAGGGTAGGCTAAGCTCTAGGGTTTCTAGGCTAGTCTCTAGGATCTAGGTTTATGGGATTACTATTCAACTCCTATGCCATGACCTTAACAAAAATGTAACCTTCACTCAAGAAAAACCACTTATTAAGCATGTGAGTCTTTTTATACCGTATATTAACACTTGCATTAGGAAGTTTTGTCAAAACTTAGAGCATTGAATAATGTCCTTGGAGGACCAACTTCAAGATTCAAGGTAGAGGTAGGGGCTAGATCCTAGAGTAGGGGGCACAAGTTGATATTTATAAATAGGATCACAATATAGGAAAGGATTTTGATATGTAATTATTTGTTGTAGCTTGATCTTTTTTGCACTCTAGGCCATTTAGCCTCTTTGTTTATGTATTTTGGGTTAGATTGGATTTTGCACTTGATTTTTTTTAGTTATATGCACTCTTGCTATATACATGAGAAACTTTGCGTATATGTGCATAATGATTTGGATTCCAATGTATGCACATGAATATATATATATATATATATATATGTGTGTGTGTGTGTGTGTGTGTGTGTGTGTGTGTGTGTGTGTGTGTGTGTGTGTATGTATGTATGTATAGTGAAAAATGTTTAAATTTTTATATGTATTATAATTTAGGCTAGGATTTAGGCTACAAAATAGGTTCTTGAGGCTAAGCTCTAGGGTTTCTAGGATATGCTCCAGGATTTAGGTTTACGGGCTTAATGCTCAACTCCTCTATCATGATCCTAACAAAAATGTAGCCTTCAGTCAAGCAAAACCGCTTATTAACCGTGTGAAGCTTTTTATACATTTTATTAACATTTGCACTAGGAAGTTTCATCAAAACTCAGGGCATTGACTAATGTCCTTGGAGGACCAACTTCGAGATTCAAGGTAGAGGCAAGGGGTAGATGTTAGAGGAGGGGGAACAAGGTGCTATTTATAAATAGGATCCCAATATAGTCAAGGATTTTGATATGTAATTATTTGTTGTAGCTTGAGGTTTGGACTCTATAGGCCATTTAGCCTCTTTGTTTATGTATTTTTGTTTAGATTGGATTGCACTTAATATTTTTTTAGTTGTATGCACCATTGCTATATACCTGAGAAACTTTGCATATATGTACATAATGATTTGGATTCAAATGTATGCACATGAATATATATATGTACATTGAAAAATGATTTAATTTTTATATGCATTATAATTTAGGATAGGGTTTAGGATACAAAAATAGGGTTTCTAGGGATTAGAATACAAACTGGGGTTTATGTCGCAAACTAGGGTTTTTAGGCTAGGATATAGGGTTTCTAGGCTAGGCTCTAGGATTTAGGTTTACGAGATTACTATTCAACTCCTCTATCATGAACTTAACAAAAATGTAACTTTCACTCAAGCAAAACTACATATCACTAGTAGAAAAATGGGTGATAAGTGACTAGGCGACCAAAAAAATTGGTCACCATGGGAAATAAATGACTAAAAAAACAAAAAATTTGGTCACCATAATGTTTTTAAGTGAAATATGACCAAATTTGAGCAATTTTAAGTGATCACAACTAAAAATGACTAAAATAAACAACTAATTTAGTAATGGGATTAAAAATATGACTAATATAGTCATGGGATAACATGTGGTTTAAAGAAACTACTAATTAATGTGAGGTTAATGTTCATACTCAACATCAACATGATTCAGAAGTGTTGAAACATGGTGCGAAAGGCGAACGTAGTCAACTTTTCACAAAATCATTATGTCTATACCACCGTGTCCAAAGCGATGTGCTTGTCATGTCTGTATCTTGTTTCACCATTTACGCTTCCATATTGAACCCTACGAATGACTTGCCAATTTGTGTCATATGCATTGTTGTGCCATGGTTGAGTCAAGTACCAGGATTTGGATATGCCTTGTCTCATGCACTATTGTGCCAAGGAGTCAATGTCGTGTCATCCATCTCGTTGCACTGATGGCAGTCATATTTTGCTTGGCCCAAATAGTCATTGTTTAGATCCTTTCGACAATCTATCAAAGTTTTGGCAAATACATGTACTATTTGTGTCATGATAGTTGATTTACTATTTGTGTCATGATAGTTGATTCATAGTGTTATAATATATATAGTTAATATATAGTATATAATATGATATAGTTAATATGTGAATATACCATATATACTATGTAATATTAATATAATAATATCCTATAGTTATTATAGGTTTAATATGTTAATATTATCAAATTAAAAAACAAAAAATAAAATAAAAAGACTTGAACAATAAAACAAATACAATGAACATTTTTGTGGGAAATCTTCCACAATTTACTAAAACTCTAATTTCTAGTTAAAAATTTGAAAAGAGAATAGGAGGGAAATTTTTTTTAAAAATTGAAAAAAGTCATTTCAATTGTTTCATTCACTAAATTTTTCATGTGTGCCCCACAGTCTTTGATTAAATGTGTGAGAGGAATATTGCAGTATTCACCTTTGTGAGTTTGATAATCTACTGTAGCATTTTTTGTTTTGTAAATGGGTTTTTCTCAATATGATGGTTTTCTTTTACATCAATTTAGGGTTTGTTCATTTTAGTTTTTGTCTTTTGCTTTATGTGTGTAGAAATTTTGTATTTGTATTCTTCTTATAGGTACCCAAGGACTATCATGAGTGGCTATCTAGTGAAATGAGTTGCTGTGAGGGGAACATGACAAGGATGTGCAAAGGAAGCATCTAGAGTAGGCTACAAAAAGAGAGAGTCACTAGCAGAAGAAGGTAGAAGAGGTCACCATGGCCTTGGCTAAGCAAGTAATGGAGGGCAACTTCTCTTATTGATCTAGTTGATTCAGAAGCAACAGCTCAAGGATTTGGATCTATATCCATATGCAGCAGAAACTCAAGGTATGGTGATGATCTCTTCAGATTAAGAATCCTTTTTTTTGCAGAGACCTGGAATATCAATGCATGCCCTATTTATATGATTTCAATTCCAAATAGCAATGACAAAAGCAAATAAAATGACATAGTTGTAACGAGGGATGGAATTTGACGGGAAAAATGCCCATCATGGGCCATTTTGCCTTTTCCCATCAAATAAGGCCTATATCCTATATTTGATGGGCATTTTGTCAATCAAATACGATCTATATTTCATACTAACCAACAGAAAAACAAAGAAAACAGTAAAATGTCGAAACCTTACGAGTGATATTTTTACCAAATTCCTACCCTGGTTGTATGGACTTCTGCACCTACAACTACCCCTATGAACTCTGGTAATATGGGTTTCATTTTACAGTAGTTCACTTGTTGGTGCAATCTACATAGAAATATGAGTGTGGTGGGGTTATGATTTATCATAAGATAACTGTATTAATTTGTTATCACATAATATCTGGCTATCCCCATATACATGGTGAGAGTTTGACGGTCCCTCCTAAATTTTCAAGGGTTTAGTGTGAATATTTTACTATAGGCTTTTGTACCGTTGTATTAAGGACTTGGAAGTTCCCCCCTCCCCCTTTTGTTTTACAGTCCTAGGGTTTATTGCCCGGTTACTCTATTTTGTTTTTGCAATGTATAATGTGAATAGCTTGACCATATTGGCACAGTCCTGGTTTCTCCTCCTTACATGTGGAAATTGAATTTTAAACCAGGCGAATTGTAAATTTTTGAAACGTTATTATATATAAATAAAATTATGTTCGTCATAGTTTAACGTTCTAAATAATTTAAGGTCTAGTACTGTTAATATTCTTAATCTGAACCCTAGAGGGTTTGATTCTGTTATTTCTTCTGCGTATTTATAGCTTATGATGGCTGGTCTCTCTAGGAAAAAAAGAAGAAAATGACGTTCTGTTTAAAATGGCTTGTTCCTTGATTAATACTTTACTAATTCATTTCGATGTAGAAATGAAACTCTAATTGTTCAATCTCAATCTTTGACATCGTATTATCCATTTGGTATTTATGTGTTTGCATAAAATATTATTCTCATTCGTGGTTCAACCTTGAGTCTTGAAGGCTTATGTATGTGCAGTCTATTTATAATTGACTAGTAAATGATAAAAATAAATAATCATTCACTTGCATTCTCTTTGTAAGGAAGAGACCCTGACCTTCTTTTGTTTCTTAACTAGATCCCGTGCCTCTTTTCTTTTATAAAAGACAGTTGTGGATCTTCTAACCGTTGCTTGATTCTTAACTTAATAAACATATAAAAAATTCATTTATTGTTTTTTTATATAAAATGTAATTTGTTTATGAGCATAGCCCTAGAATTAGCATTGATTAATCCTTTTCGCATGATTGTAAATATATATATATATATATATATATATATATATATAATACAACTTTACTCTAATTATGGACTAAGAAGCTCGTGTTCGAGGATGGCCTCTTCCTTTCAGCATGGTTGGTTTATAAGGAAGTTTTCTTCTTAAGATTTTAGTAACCATATTAAATATCTAATTATTTGGATTGTAACTTAAATAGTCTCTCTCATTTTCATTAAGATATACTCTGCAAACTACTCTACTTGCATAACGTTAAAGAATATTAAAGTTTCATTAATCTCTTTTACTTTTTCCTAAAACCATAACAAGCTAAATCAATTACCCAATTGATAAACTCCTTATCTATAACATAATACTGTAAAAACTCTTCTTGCTTTTTACTCATTTAAAAAAAAAAGGAAAAGATCTATTTCTGTATCTTTCCCTAAAACTATATCAACATAACTTCTACTATAGAATTTTAATCAGAATACCTATAAGAAAATTCATATATATTAACACAATTTTTTTTTAATAAACAATAAGAATGTAATTGATATGCTATAAAGAGTAATAATAAATTATCAAATTTAGTAGACTAACTGATTTGGGAACTTCCACATTCCTCCCCGCCTTAGATTCCTAAGTAGATTTGTAACTCCAACTCAACCAATCACCCCATAGCCAGACCAAGCACACTAACATGGAATAATTAGGGACTTTATTCACTATCTCTTGATTAATCTATTGCAAAGTGCCCATAAGGCCTTTTACCAGCTATGCGTGAAACCTTAAAAATTCCCTTTCTTAATTTGCAGTCCCTCCAAGACTACCATGTTCCTTTCATGTTCAATTAGCACTCTAGGCTTTACAATTGAACCTTCCAATGGAGTATAGACCAATACCCCCTATATTATCTATCTCTATAAATTCTTTTGATGGAGATGGTTCTATTAGTAGTTTTCAAATTGAGTCCCCCTTTTTTTAAGAAAAAGGTACCTCTTTTTTATTTCATTATCTCCTTTTATAACTTTCTTCATTCTAGAAGTAGTTAGGGTTCTTTTTCAATCTCTTTTAAATTTTTTAATTAATCTTTTCTTTATTCTATATCTTTATTATTTTCATTTATTAATGGTTAAATGGTTCATTCCATCCCTAGTGTGATTGGTCCTTCTTAAGTGGATGTTCCCAAGGTAGACATACTAAATAGATAAGGGTTGGTACAAGCTAATGCTGGTCATTCATGACATGTTAGTCACAATGGACTTCGGGAAAAATAGAAATCTGAACGTCAAAAAGAAATATTAGAGCTATCTACATAACTTTTTGGAATATGGCGTAAGAATATGAAACGAAGAAAATCGGATTACCTTCCGGAATATATAACTTTTATTTATGAAAATTAATTATAACTCCCAAAAAATGGGGTTCTCCTAAGGTTGGTATGTTATTTTTTTAAGAAAATATAATGAATGTGTTTGTGTTGGGCCCCGGGTTTGGTATGCAAATGATGGGAATTTGAGAAAACAAATATACAGAGTTGTAGATAACAGGCTAGTCAAGTGCAGCACTATTTTTCCATATTTATTTATGTTTATTTTATCTTATTTTTAAATTAAGGAAGTCAGTGAAGCCCTAAAATGACTAGGTCGAGGGTTGGGCCCCAACATCATGGTCTTAACATAATCAATGATCTTTGTTTTTTTTTTTAGGATGTAGGTATTTGTGTGTACTTGTGCGGGTTCTTTTCCATTTTCAAAACAGGTGAGCTAATCAAAATTTATAGCCGAAAGAAATAACCTACTTTTTTTGTAAGATTGACGTTAGTCCAATTAAAATTAAATAAAAAATAGAAAAAAATGATAGATTTAATCAAAAAGTACATATTTGGAATCTGCACACATAGTTCTATAAGTGTGCGCAATTTCATTAGCAGTGGACAAGTGTAGCATGCGCAGAATCATGCTCGAAATAGAAGAAGTTATAGAATAAGATTTATTTTGTTATAACACAGTCCAAGCCACCTACTTTGGCAACCCGAACCTAAAACCAAAGCGGCCAAGTAATCCACCACATTGGTGGAAAAGGAATTGCCCACCAAAATTTAGAAATTTAAATGGCGCGTATGCGTTTTTTTTAAATACACGCATACGCACTAAAAGTGTGCACACGCTAATAATGCGTGCTCGCATTTGTTTACTAATCCGAAATGTAGTTTCGATGTCATCTTCACCTAACTCAAATGACCCACCTACCACCCCTCTCCCTAACTCTAATCCACCACCTCTCCTCTGTATGTTTGTTTCCCTCCCTAACCCTCATCCCCTCTCTCCCTCTCCCTCCCTAACCATCCTCCCCTCCACCCCATTTCAACCCCTCTCTCTCTCTCACTCTATCCCTTGTTAATCCTCCTCTATCTCCCTCTCTACCTAAACTTCCTCTTCTTCTCCCTCTCCCTCCTATTTACCTAAACTTCCTCTCCTTCTCGCTCTCTCTCCTATCCCCATCTCCATAACCATAACCATTGTCCTCTCCCTCTCACTCCTCCCATCTCTTCCTAAGCCCTGTCTTTCCCCTCCCCCCTCTCTAGCTATCTCCTTAACCATGCTCCCCTCTCCCCCTAACCCTCATCCTCTCATTCTCTCTCTATAATCGTTATCTCTCTGTCTGTCTATGTAACCCCCCTCTGCTCTTATCCCCCCTATGTCCCTATCTCTCTCTCTCATTAATCTTTCTCTCTCTCTCTCTCACTACAAGGGAAAACCTTGTAGCAGAGGTTGCCTGCAAATTTTCCTTTTATATTGTGCCCAAACTAATGCTCAAGGATTTACTAAG